>JAVJIX010000309.1:222500-307500 GCA_036785185.1 Paratrypauchen microcephalus
TTAGACCTGGTTTAGTCCTGGTTTAGACCTGGTTTAGACCTGGTTTAGTCCTGGTTTAGTCCTGCTTTAGACCTGGTTTAGTCCTGGTTTAGACCTGGTTTAGACCTGGTTTAGTCCTGGCTTAGACCTGGTTTAGTCCTGGTTTAGTCCTGCTTTAGACCTGGTTTAGTCCTGGTTTAGACCTGGTTTAGACCTGGTTTAGTCCTGGTTTAGACCTGGTTTAGACCTGGTTTAGACCTGGTTTAGTCCTGGCTTAGACCTGGTTTAGACCTGGTTTAGACCTGGTTTAGTCCTGGTTTAGACCTGGTTTAGACCTGGTTTAGACCTGGTTTAGTCCTGGTTTAGACCTGGTTTAGTCCTGGTTTAGACCTGGTTTAGACCTGGTTTAGACCTGGTTTAGTCCTGGTTTAGACCTGGTTTAGTCCTGGTTTAGACCTGGTTTAGACCTGGTTTAGTCCTGGTTTAGACCTGGTTTAGACCTGGTTTAGACCTGGTTTAGTCCTGGTTTAGACCTGGTTTAGACCTGGTTTAGACATGGTTTAGTCCTGGTTTAGACCTGGTTTAGACCTGGTTTAGACATGGTTTAGTCCTGGTTTAGACCTGGTTTAGACCTGGTTTAGACCTGGTTTAGACCTGGTTTAGTCCTGGTTTAGACCTGGTTTAGACCTGGTTTAGACCTGGTTTAGTCCTGGTTTAGTCCTGGTTTAGTCCTGGTTTAGTCCTGGTTTAGACCTGGTTTAGACCTGGTTTAGTCCTGGTTTAGACCTGGTTTAGACCTGGTTTAGTCCTGGTTTAATTCTGGTTTAGACCTGGTTTAATCCTGGTTTAGACCTGGTTTAAACCTGGTTTAGACCTGGAGGTTCTGATGTTCCTCCTCAAACACCTGGAGTTGTGCTTGTTTCATTCTCATGTTTGAGGAACTCTTTATTATTTGTCTCCAAAGCTCCAAACGCTCTGTTCCACCTTGTGATGTCATCAAGTGAACAGTGAACTTTTACCTTTAGTTCAGTCGAGGCGACTCCAGGACTGAAATGATCCAGATGATTCTGGTGAAGGTGTGTGGAGTTTAAAAACACAGTCACCTTCTCGTGTCATCGAGGTCATCCAGGAAGTCTGGAGATTTGGTCAAATCCCTGACTGATCTGAAGCCGATCATGAGGTTATTGATCTGACCCTGACTGATCTGAAGCCGATGATGAGGTTATTGATCTGGAACGGCTCTGCGGATGTTTTGGCTCAGCACAGCAGATGAACAGGAGGCACTGCTCTGTCTTGAGCTCTGTGACTGAAGTTTAGATTTTAATCTGAGTTTTATTTGAACCCAATCTGACCATAAATTGACCCACTGCAGCCCACTTGGGTTAAATGGCAGAAGTGAATTTCTCCTGTGTCACTGTGTGTGAGATCAATAAAGTCTTAATATTTATCTTCCGCAGCTGTAAACTTTCCTTCACGAGTCGTTCCTCGAGCTCCTGATGCGGCGCTCGGTGTTTATGACTGTGGTGGTTTAAGAGAACGTATTTTGAAAGGGCGTTGGAAGTTTATTTTGACTCCATGTGTTTATTTCCTGTCTTCCCCTGGTAAAAAGCTTCAGTTGACGCTGCAAAATGAAACCTCCACCACATCTTGAGCAGCGCGTAGGGTAATGAGGCCGTCGGACACACGTTTGTCTCGGCTGCTGTAACCTGTCCGACCGGTGAAAATGGAAAGTGACACCTGCTGGTGTGCTGCTGCGGCGCTTACGCTCTGTTACACTGTGGTGTAAACACTCACACTGTGTTCTAGCACTTTTCTGAGTAAAACGTATAAGACTCAGTCGAAGAAAATGACGTCTATCGTGAGTCACGTCGTAGGTGCGAATACGAGCGCATTTGATTAAAGCCCATGTGAAGCCAAAACTGAAAGGTATTTCAGAGGTCATATCGGTGTAAAATAAAACGTCTCTGAAAGATCAAACCCTCGTCTGTTAGAACATTTGAGCTCTAGGTCCCTGAGGAGGAGGACGCCGGCAAAACTGTTTCACTTTAAGACCATAACAACACACTGACAGCATGGAGGGACACGGGCATTGACCAAACACATCGACCCGTGAGACCAGTATAGAACGATTCGATATTATATGGAATCTCGCTGCATGTACATGTTACATGTAGGACACCCCCAGCGTGATGTCGCTAACTGAAAGCTCAGACCTGGCGACAGCTGCAGTCGCTTCGTTTTCTCATGTTTTGAATCTCTTTTCAGACACAGAACTACGTCTTTCGTCGTATAACTCGACGCAGGCGACGGAGTGGTCGCTGAGCATCATGAGGACCCAGTACGAGTGGATCTTCAAGAACGTCACCGTGTCCAAGTCCTCCGTGTCCACCTTCGGCTATTCCCAGGACAGGATCACCTACACCGTGAGTAACCATGGCGACAGAGGCCTACACCGTGAGTAACCACGGCGACAGAGGCCTACAGCGGCACAAGTTTCAGTCTCTAGTCTCTCTAAGGCTACGTTCAGACTGCAGGGCTTAATGCTCAATCCCGTTTTTTTTTTTGTGAAATCCGATTTTTTTTGCGAGGTCGTTCACATTTCCAATTAAATGCGACTTGTATGTGATCTCCAGTGTGAACTTTAAACGCCCCAAAAGTGTCCCACATGCGCCTTGGAGGACACGACAGCGAGCGTGCTCAGTGTTTACGGAAGTTGCCTAAAGTTGCTGTCGTACCGGAGCCAGAACAGGTACAGCTTATTTGTTTTAAGGAGGAGACGGAGAAGGAGAAGGACGAGGTTTTTGGCCACGGCGTTTTGTGGGGCGGTGGCAGCAACATCCGTAGAAAAGAACGTGTGTGCGGAGTCACAGACAAGAGTGGTGGGATTGCTAAGTGCTTCGCCGCTTCACTGACACGGAGTTCATGTACTAATTTCGCATGATGAGAAGAACGTTTGTGTACATTTGTGAGCGCCGACTTGTACCACTCTCACTGGAGGAAACACGCCCAGGTCGCGTTCATCCGACCTGGGCGTGTTTCCTCCAGCGAGGACTGAAGTCGCATGTCATAAGATCGGATATGTATCGGTTTTAGGAGCACATATCCAAGTGGCCTGGGTCGCATTTGAAAAAATCGGATCTGTGTCGTTCAGACTGTCATTAGAAGTTCAGATACAGGTCACATAGAGGTGAAAACACAGGATTTGGGTCACTTCAGGCTGCAGTCTGAACGTAGCCTAAGTTTCAGTAGCAAAACTATTTCCTCTGTGATGTGACCCCTCTGAGGCGGTGGTCAGTGTAGTGAGCTGTGTGTCGGTGAGTGAGTGCACTGTAGGGGGCGCTGGTAAGTGCAGGCCTATGGAGTGAATGAGGTTTAGGGACACAGTGCCATTGCTAATGCTAATGCTAATGCTAACTTTTATTAAAACGTGAAACGGAACGTAAGAACAAAACATAATCTGTCGTTAAGTTATTTCTCAGTGTGGATTATTTCAGTCTGTGGAGTTATTTAAATATTTATAAAGCTCAGAACATACCGTTAGCATTAGCATCATGAGCCTGCGTAACTATGACGACAGACACCTCAGAATAATCCTTCTCTCCTCCTCAGATCCTGATGCAGCGTCGTTCCGTGCTCTACATCGTGAACTTCATCGTCCCGGTTCTGTTATTCTTGGTGTTGGACTTTGCTTCGTTCCTGATGTCGGACACTGGAGGAGAGAAGTTGGGCTTTAAGATCACCGTGCTCCTCGCCGTGACGGTGATGCAGCTTCTGCTCAACGACATTTTACCTGCGTCGTCCAATCGGATTCCTCTGATCGGTGTGTGTGCTCTACATGACCCTGGGGTTTGTAGTTCAACATTTTGTCCCAAATCAAGATCTGAACGTGAAGATCCAATCAGGCGCCTTCTTTCCACCAGGCCCCTCCCACAAGTCTTAGCAACAGGTTTGATTGACAGCGTTGCTAAGGGAAGGGGCGTTACCTCCAACATCCTCGCCCCTGATTGGCTCTTTAGTTGCTATGATACACTCGCTCGAATTTCCAAATATGGGCCCTGGTTTCAGATTAGCCGTTGTAACTGCTAGCCCCGACCGGCTTCATTTGCCTGGAGCTTCAGAACGTCTAACCCTAACCCTAACGTCGTGAAGAATATTCACATGAGGCTTTTGCGGTGAGAAGAAGGGCGGCGGGATTGGTGTTTTGGTGAATGAGAGGCGGTGTAATCCTGGTCCTATCACTGTGAAGGAGCGAATCTGTGCCAGACATCGGACTTATGAATGTGTCCATATTATTTACTAAGAGAATTTACGTCTGTCCTGTTCATCGGAGTTTACATCCCTCAGCGGACGAAGAGGCCTGTGAGAATGCACTCTGTGGTCTCTGGGCTGCAGGCTAAACACCCTGAGGCTTTGTTACTGATTCTGGGGACTTCAATCATGTTTCCTTGCACAGTGTGTTACCCACACTTCACCAGGATGTGGATTGTAAAACTCGGGACAGTAGAACTCTGGACTTGCTGTGTGCCAGTTCTAAGGAGGCATACTGAACCACCGCCCTGCCCCCACTGGGATGATCAGACCACAATCTGGTCCTGTTAATATCCCATGACATGGTACTTCTTGATGCTTTTATATGGCTCCTTAATGGGTCCCTAATACTGTAAATGAATCCTTCTTCAAAATCAACACTCAGTGCATGAGAAACAGAGATAAGATGAGAAAGAGTATTTTTTCTCTCTCTGAACAGGCCATTATGGGCGTTGTTGCTTGAATGCAAATGAGGAGAAAAGAGCTGGCCTATAGTAGAGGGTGGGGGCGTGGCCAAACTCTCCGCTCTCGGCTCTGAGCCCTCAGCTGATCCATTTCCATGTTTTTGCACGGGGGGAGAGATTTGAAGCGTTCCATTGAAAAATAAACACATTTCCACATAAAATAAAATTAAACCACTGCTGTTCAAAGGTCCAGAGGCTCAGATAAAGGACTTCCGAGCCTAGAAACACTCGGACGTGCCTCCAGGCAAATAAAAAAACGCATTTCGCATTGCCTAGCGCATTCGCGGTCCAAACTCTCTGGGCGTGATTTACAGAGACGCTGAGCACAGACAGACGGGGGTGGAACTGCATTTGCATTTCTTTTTTCAATCTGACGTCAGATCAGGTGCCTTGTTCAAAATTGCCCGTTTGAGCTCCGATTTTTTGTAATGCAGAAAAGGATCGCAAATGCTCAGTTTAGACATTTCGCAACTTTTAACCATGGGGGGGGTAAACAGGGTAGGGGAGCTCACATTAACGTTCAAAAACCTCAGAAAGTGAAAATTTCATGCCATGGGACCTTTAACACCTCAGTATGTCCCTGCAGTGAAGAGGCTCCTGTCACCACTAGAACTGTGAGGAGTCAGGAAGCTAACGATGTCCTCCAGGACTGAGACCACAGACTGGAATGTGCTCTGCTCACCCCATGGGGACGACATCGACAACAGGACTGTAGAACAGATTACATCAACTTCTGTGAGGACACAGCCGTCCCCACACACTGTCCACTGTTAGCCCAACAAGAAGCCCTGGATCACCAGCAAGCTGAAGGTTCTACTGAAGAAAAAGAAGCCTTCAACTCTGGAGACAAGGACGAGGTGAAGAGGGTGCAACAACAGCTGAAGGTCCAGGGCGGGCAGGAGGCCTACGGGAGGAAACTGGAGGTTAAACTCTAACAGAATAACACCAGAGATGTGTGGAGGAGAATGAAGACCATCACAGGTCTCTCCAGAACAAATCAGCAGGACAACAGCCCAGACAGATCAAACCTACTCAATTTGCATTTTAATCATTTCTCTTCTCCTGGTACCTCCATCACCTCCCAGATGCCCAACACACACCTCACCACAGACCACTGAGACAACCATCACCTCTGCTCCCACCCCCAGCCCCACGAAGGAACCCAGCTCAGTGTCTGTGTCACCTGCCCAGGTGAGAAGGCAGTTGGAGGAAGTTCATCAAAAAAGTCTCCTGGACCAGACCAAGTCACCCCCGTGAGGACATGTGCAGCAGCTCACTGGGGTCCTGCACTTTCTCTTCACACTGAGCCTGAAGCTTGAAAGGATACTGGTGCTATGGAATACCTCCTGCAGAAGAGCTCCTGCAGAAGAGCTCCTGCAGAAGAGCTCCTGCAGAAGAGCTCCTGCAGAAGACCTCCTGCAGAAGACCTCCTACAGAAGAGCTCCTGCAGAAGATCTCCTGCAGAAGACCTCCTGCAGAAGAGCTCCTGCAGAAGAGCTCCTGCAGAAGAGCTCCTGCAGAAGAGCTCCTGCAGAAGACCTCCTGCAGAAGAGCTCCTGCAGAAGAGCTCCTGCAGAAGACCTCCTGCAGAAGAGCTCCTGCAGAAGACCTCCTGCAGAAGACCTCCTGCAGAAGACCTCCTGCAGAAGACCTCCTGCAGACCTCCTGCAGGAGGTCTTCTGCAAGTGCCTAAGAAGCCTGTCCCATCTGGACTCGGTGACTTCAGACCAGCTCCTTTGACGTCTCATGTCAGTGTTTGAGAGACTTGTTCTGGCTCAGCTCAGACCCCTGGTGGCACCGTCCCCGGTTCCTCTACAGTTTCCCTCTCAGGCTCACCTGAGTGTGGAGGACGCTGTGATCTATCTTCTGCTGTGGGCTCACTCACACCTGGTCAGTGTTAGGGTTAAGGTCTGTGAGGATATTGTTCTTCGATTTTCTCCAGCGCCTTTAACACAATCCAACCCTCTCTGATGAGTGAGAAGCTGCTCAGGATGAGTGTCAGCTCCTACACTGTCTCCTGGATTCCTGACTCCCTGTCAGGCCTCAGCGCGACTGGGGACCACCTTGTCTGACACTCTGGTCAGTAATGTAGGAGCCCCTCAGGGTACAGTCCTGTCTCCGTTCCTGTTCACTATGAACACCTCTGATTTCCAGTACAGCTCCAGGTCCATCTGCAGAAGTTCTCTGATGACTCTGCGGTGGTTGGGTCCATCTGCAGAAGTTCTCTGATGACTCTGCAGTGGTTGGGTGTATCAGGGATGGACAGGAGATGGAGTACAGGACACTGATTGCAAATTTTGTGGAATAGTCCCAGGCAAACCATCTGCTCCTGAACTTGGACAAGACCAAGGAACTGGTGACTTCAGAAGGATGAGGTCACCTGTGGAGCCCATCACCATCCAGGGTCACGAGGTGGAGATCGTGGACTGCTACAAGTACCTGGGCGTTCATGTGAACAACAGGCTGGACTGGAGGGACAACTGTAATGCTGTGTACAAGAAGAGCATGAGCAGACTCTACCTCCTGAGGAAGCTCAGGTCTTTCAATGTGTGCAGTAAGTTACTGGAGATCTTCTACCAGTCTGTGGAGGCCAGCGCCCTGGACTCTGCTGTAGTCTGCTGGGGGAGCAGCACCAGGAAAAGAGACATCGGAAGGATTGACAAATTGATCCATAAATCTGGTCACGTGATCGGCTGTGAGCTGGAGACATTTGTCACAGTGAGGGACAGGAGGACACTGGACAAACTGCTCTCCATCATGGACACTCCTGCTCACCCACTGCACCAGACCATAGAGGGACAGATAATACTCCCTACAAGTGTACGACAGTTCTGATTTGTACAAATACACTTATTATTTTTTAATAGTTTGTCTAAGTCCCTCTGCTGTGTGTTCCAGTGGTCTTCTGTATCGGGATCTTCTCTCTGATGCTCCTCAGCCTCCTGGAGTCCATCACAGTCCTGCACCTGATCCACCGAGACCAAAGAGAGCAGAGCGCCCCCTACGGAGGTAACAGAGCGCCCCCTCCGGAGGTAACAGAGCGCCCCCTACAGAGTGCCCCCTACAGAGGTAACAGAGCGCCCCCTACGGAGGTAACAGAGCGCCCCCTACAGAGGTAACAGAGCGCCCCCTACAGAGGTAACAGAGCGCCCCCTACGGAGGTAACAGAGCGCCCCCTACAGAGGTAACAGAGCGCCCCCTACAGAGGTAACAGAGCGCCCCCTACGGAGGTAACAGAGCGCCCCCTACAGAGCGCCCCCTATGGAGGTAACAGAGCACCTCCTACGGAGGTAACAGAGCGCCCCCTACGGAGGTAACAGAGCACCTCCTACGGAGGTAACAGAGCACCTCCTACGGAGGTAACAGAGCGCCCCCTACGGAGGTAACAGAGCGCCCCCTACAGAGCGCCCCCTACAGAGGTAACAGAGCGCCCCCTACAGAGCGCCCCCTACAGAGGTAACAGAGCGCCCCCTACAGAGGTAACAGAGTGCCCCCTACAGAGCGCCCCCTACAGAGGTAACAGAGTGCCCCCTACAGAGCGCCCCCTACAGAGCGCCCCCTACAGAGGTAACAGAGCGCCCCCTACGAAGGTAACAGAGCGCCCCCTACAGAGCGCCCCCTACAGAGGTAACAGAGCGCCCCCTACAGAGGTAACAGAGCGCCCCCTACGAAGGTAACAGAGCGCCCCCTGCAGAGCGCCCCCTGCAGAGCGCCCCCTGCAGAGCGCCCCCTGCAGAGGTAACAGAGCGCCCCCTACAGAGCGCCCCCTACAGAGCGCCGCCTACAGACCTGGTTCATTATAAACCGTTTGCAGATGTCCAAAGTTCTTCCTCTCTGACCTTCTGCATTCAGAGTCCTAAATATTCCCCAGGATGAGTTTAGAAGTGCTTCTCACAGCTCTCACAGTCCAGAGCAAAGGTCAAGCTAACATCTAGCATTCTAACATGCACTTCCTGATCATCAGATCTTAAACCGTTCCATAATCACACACAGAAGCACCAGACACACGGGGACTTTCATAAAGCTGCACTCTGGAACTTTTCTGCTGGGGCTCTGTCACCTGCTTGTTTCTATGGAGACGTCACTGCTCTGCCTGGAATGTTCCACAGTGTGACTTTAAACAGCTCTACTTTTCATTTATTCAATCACAGGAGGTTTTAGAGCTCAAAAACACCGAGAAAAACAGACATTCTGACATTCTCTCCACAGATCTGACCTGTAACCTGGTCTGGTTTGGTCTCCGTGGAGATAGAAAGGTTTAAAGCCATACTGCGGAACATTCCAGACAAAGCAATGACCATGGAGAAAAGCAGAAAAGTTCCACAGTGCAGCTTTAAGGAGCTCACACTTGTTCATGTTGTTTTCTTCGGTTTCAGATGTGCTCAGTTTGAATCCAGGTCCGGTTCCTCTGGACTCCACCTCAGAAAAGGTGAGTCTGCAAACGCTCTGTTCCACCTCATGATGTCATCAAGTGAACAGTGAACTTTTACCTTCAGTTCAGTCGAGATCGGCAACTCCAGGACTGAACCAGGACTAAACCAGGACTAAACCAGGAATAAACCAGGACTGAAATTATCCAAATGATTCCAGTGAAGGTGTGTGGAGTTTAAAAACACAGTGGAGCACTTCCTGTATCGTCACATAATGACATCACGAGGTGGAACAGAGTGTTTTCTCAGTGTAAGTCTGCAGGTTTGTATGTGAAACGTGTGATTGAAACAAAACACAACTCTAGGTGTTTGAGGAGGAACCGACATGAGAACATTAGAACAGTGTGACCTGGGACCTTCTGATGGTGACTTTCAGATGGTGTCCTCTCAGATGGTGTCCTCTCAGATGGTGTCCTCTCAGATGGTGTCCTCTCAGATTGTGTCCTCTCAGATGGTGTCCTCTCTGATGGTGTCCTCTCAGATGGTGTCCTATCTGATGGTGTCCTCTCAGATGGTGTCCTCTCAGATGGTGTCCTATCTGATGGTGTCCTCTCTGATGGTGTCCTCTCTGATGGTGTCCTCTCAGATGGTGTCCTCTCAGATGGTGTCCTCTCTGATGGTGTCCTATCTGATGGTGTCCTCTCAGATGGTGTCCTATCTGATGGTGTCCTCTCAGATGGTGTCCTCTCAGATGGTGTCCTATCTGATGGTGTCCTCTCTGATGGTGTCCTCTCTGATGGTGTCCTCTCAGATGGTGTCCTCTCAGATGGTATCCTCTCAGATGGTGTCCTCTCTGATGGTGTCCTCTCAGATGGTGTCCTCTCAGATGGTGTCCTCTCAGATGGTGTCCTCTCAGATGGTGTCCTCTCTGATGGTGACCTCTCTTGTGTCCAGGAGGAGGTTCCAGAGAAGGTTCTGAGCTCTCTGCTGAACCATCTCCTGCAGAACCAAACCCAGGAGGAGGCTGTGGGCTACTGGACCAGGAAGTCCAGGACCATCCACAAAGTGTTCTTCATCTTCTACCTGACCTCCACCTTGTGCTTCCTGGGGGGGATCTTCTACATGTGGACCAGCCCCAGTGTCAAATCAAACTACAGGAGTGTTTAAAGAGAGTTTAAAGGACTTAAGGTTCAGTCCTGGTTTAGAACCTGGTTTAGACCTGGTTTAGGCCTGGTTTAGACCTGGTTTAGACCTGGTTTAGACCTGGTTTAGTCCTGGTTTAGACCTGGTTTAGACCTGGTTTAGTCCTGGTTTAGACCTGGTTTAGTCCTGGTTTAGTCCTGGTTTAGACCTGGTTTAGTCCTGATTTAGACCTGGTTTAGTCCTGGTTTAGTCCTGGTTTAGACCTGGTTTAGTCCTGGTTTAGACCCTGGTTTAGACCTGGTTTAGACCTTGTTTAGTCCTGGTTTAGACCTTGTTTAGTCCTGGTTTAGACCCTGGTTTAGACCTGGTTTAGACCTGGTTTAGACCTGGTTTAGTCCTGGTTTAGACCTGGTTTAGTCCTGGTTTAGTCCTGGTTTAGACCTGGTTTAGTCCTGGTTTAGACCCTGGTTTAGACCCTGGTTTAGTCCTGGTTTAGACCTGGTTTAGTCCTGGTTTAGACCCTGGTTTAGACCCTGGTTTAGACCTTGTTTAGTCCTGGTTTAGACCCTGGTTTAGACCTGGTTTAGACCTGGTTTAGACCTGGTTTAGTCCTGGTTTAGACCTGGTTTAGTCCTGGTTTAGTCCTGGTTTAGACCTGGTTTAGTCCTGGTTTAGACCTGGTTTAGACCTGGTTTAGTCCTGGTTTAGACCTGGTTTAGACCTGGTTTAGACCTGGTTTAGTCCTGGTTTAGTCCTGGTTTAGACCTGGTTTAGACCTGGTTTAGACCCTGGTTTAGTCCTGGTTTAGTCCTGGTTTAGACCTGGTTTAGTCCTGGTTTAGACCCTGGTTTAGACCCTGGTTTAGTCCTGGTTTAGACCTGGTTTAGTCCTGGTTTAGACCCTGGTTTAGACCCTGGTTTAGACCTGGTTTAGTCCTGGTTTAGACCCTGGTTTAGACCCTGGTTTAGACCTGGTTTAGTCCTGGTTTAGACCCTGGTTTAGACCCTGGTTTAGACCCTGGTTTAGTCCTGGTTTAGTCCTGGTTTAGTCCTGGTTTAGTCCTGGTTTAGACCTGGTTTAGACCCGGTTTAGACTTGGTTTAGACCTGGTTTAATCCTGGTTTAGACCTAGTTTAGACCTGGTTTAGTCCTGGTTTAGTCCTGGTTTAGACCTGGTTTAGTCCTGGTTTAGACCTGGTTTAGACCTGGTTTAATCCTGGTTTAGACCTAGTTTAGACCTGGTTTAGTCCTGGTTTAGTCCTGGTTTAGACCTGGTTTAGTCCTGGTTTAGACCTGGTTTAGTCCTGGTCATTAAATATTGATCATGATCAGAGAACAGGAAGTGGGTTTAATGAGTTTGTTTTAAATGGTTCATCGCCGTAGCAACAGCCCTAATGCTTCAGGGTGGAGCTGTGGGTGGAGCCGTGGGTGGAGTCATGGAGCTGTGGGTGGAGTCATGGAGCTGTGGGTGGAGCAGTGGGTGGAGTCATGGAGCTGTGGGTGGAGCAGTGGGTGGAGCAGTGGGTGGAGCTGGGGTTTTTAAATCAACATTTTGTCTTTTAATAAATTCCTGTTCGAAAAATAAAAAGTTTTACAACAGTTTGAGTTTTTTTTCTTTGTCTCATTTCGTTCCAAAGCTGCAGCAGATTTCAGATTTCAGATTTCAGACTTGGTGGAACAAACGAAGCTCCGGTGCCGGTGGAGTTTGGAGTTTTTGGTGTTTTGGTGTTTTTGGCTCTGGCTCAGACTCACTCAGGGAGGAGCCGTTTCACTTTTAATTATCCTCCAATTTGTCCCGATCAATACTTCCTCCTCTTCCTCCAGAGACCAAAGAAATAACCCAGCCATTAGGACTAAACCAGAACTCAACCAGGACTGAACCAGGACTAAACCAGGACTAAACCAGGACTGAACCAGGTCTAAACCAGGACTGAACCAGGACTAAACCAGGACTTAACCAGGACTGAACTAGGACTGAACCAGGACTAAACCAGGACTGAACCAGGACTAAACCAGGACTTAACCAGGACTGAACCAGGACTGAACCAGGACTGAACCAGGACTAAACTAGGACTGAACCAGGACTGAACCAGGACTGAACCAAGACTGAACCAGAACTGAACCAGGACTAAACCAGGACTGAACCAGGACTAAACTAGGACTGAACCAGGACTGAACCAGGACTGAACCAGGACTAAACCAGGACTGAACCAGGACTAAACTAGGACTGAAGCAGGACTAAACCAGGACTGAACCAGAACTGAACCAGGACTAAACCAGGACTGAACCAGGACTAAACCAGGACTAAACCAGGATTAAACCTGATCTGAACCAGAACTGAACCAGGACTAAACCAGGACTAAACCAGGTCTAAACCAGGACTAAACCAGGACTAAACCAGGACTGAACCAGGACTAAACCAGGACTAAACCAGGACTAAACCAGGACTATAAATTACACCAAGGCTAGAAAATGTGTAGTTTAAAAACACAGTGGAGCACTTCCTGTATCACCACATGATGACATCACGAGGTGGAACAGAGTGTTTTCTCAGCTTTGTGAATGAAACAAACACGAGTCCAGGTGTGTGTGGGAGGGGGAGACTGGAGCACAGGATGATTGCATTATCTGATC
Source organism: Paratrypauchen microcephalus (assembly GCA_036785185.1). NCBI lineage: Eukaryota > Metazoa > Chordata > Actinopteri > Gobiiformes > Gobiidae > Paratrypauchen > Paratrypauchen microcephalus. The sequence goes on from JAVJIX010000309.1 coordinate 235,398, forward strand.
TCCAGGCTGATGTTCTCCGAGGAAACGGCAGTGACGTCTCTAAGTGGTCTCCTCAATCATTCATGATCCATAACCACACGAGCCACACGAGCCACACGAGCCGCTCGAGCCGCGCCCACCCAGCTGCAGCAGTGCTTAAGAGGACCAGGACTGCACCGGGCTCAGACCAGGACTGGACCAGGACTACTTTAGGACGCACCATTCCAAAGTCCCTTGAAGAAAGAACATCTTCTGGAGATATGTTTACAGGATACTGGCTCCTGCTCCTCTTCGTGGGTGAGTTTGACTTCATCATCTGCTCTCTTTAAACGCTCCTGTAGTTTGATTTGACACTGGGGCTGGTCCACATGTAGAAGATCCCCCCCAGGAAGCACAGGGTGGAGGTCAGGTAGAAGATGAAGAACACTTTGTGGATGGTCCTGGACTTCCTGGTCCAGTAGCCCACAGCCTCCTCCTGGGTTTGGTTCTGCAGGAGATGGTTCAGCAGAGAGCTCAGAACCTTCTCTGGAACCTCCTCCTGGACACAAGAGAGGTCACCATCTGAGAGGACACCATCTGAGAGGACACCATCTGAGAGGACACCATCTGAAGGTCCCAGGTCACACTGTTCTAATGTTCTCATGTCGGTTCCTCCTCACAAACACCTGGAGTTGTGTTTGTTTCATTCTCATGTTTGAGGAACTCTTTATTGTTCATCTGTAACATCTCCAAAGCTCCAAACGCTCTGTTCCACCTCGTGATGTCATCAAGTGAACAGTGAACTTTTACCTTTAGTCCAGTCGAGATCGGCGACTCCAGGACTGAAATGATCCAGATGATTCTAGTGAAGGTGTGTGGAGTTTAAAAACACAGTGGAGCACTTCCTGTATCACCACATGGTGACATCACGAGGTGGAACAGAGCGTTTGGAGCTTTGGAGATGTTACAGACGAATAATAAAGAGTTCCTCAAACATGAGAATGAAACAAACACAACTCCAGGTGTTTGTGAGGAGGAACCGACATGAGAACATTAGAACAGTGTGACCTGGGACCTTCTGATGGTGTCCTCTCAGATGGTGTCCTCTCAGATGGTGTCCTCTCTGATGGTGTCCTCTCAGATGGTGTCCTCTCAGATGGTGTCCTCTCAGATGGTGTCCTCTCAGATGGTGTCCTCTCAGATGGTGTCCTCTCAGATGGTGTCCTCTCAGATGGTGACCTCTCTTGTGTCCAGGAGGAGGTTCCAGAGAAGGTTCTGAGCTCTCTGCTGAACCATCTCCTGCAGAACCAAACCCAGGAGGAGGCTGTGGGCTACTGGACCAGGAAGTCCAGGACCATCCACAAAGTGTTCTTCATCTTCTACCTGACCTCCACCTTGTGCTTCCTGGGGGGGATCTTCTACATGTGGACCAGCCCCAGTGTCAAATCAAACTACAGGAGTGTTTAAAGAGAGTTTAAAGGACTTAAGGTTCAGTCCTGGTTTAGAACCTGGTTTAGACCTGGTTTAGGCCTGGTTTAGACCTGGTTTAGACCTGGTTTAGTCCTGGTTTAGACCTGGTTTAGTCCTGGTTTAGTCCTGGTTTAGACCTGGTTTAGTCCTGGTTTAGACCCTGGTTTAGACCTGGTTTAGACCTGGTTTAGTCCTGGTTTAGACCCTGGTTTAGACCCTGGTTTAGTCCTGGTTTAGACCTGGTTTAGTCCTGGTTTAGACCCTGGTTTAGACCCTGGTTTAGACCTTGTTTAGTCCTGGTTTAGACCCTGGTTTAGACCTGGTTTAGACCTGGTTTAGTCCTGGTTTAGACCTGGTTTAGTCCTGGTTTAGACCCTGGTTTAGACCTGGTTTAGTCCTGGTTTAGTCCTGGTTTAGACCTGGTTTAGTCCTGGTTTAGTCCTGGTTTAGTCCTGGTTTAGTCCTGGTTTAGACCTGGTTTAGTCCTGGTTTAGACCTGGTTTAGACCTGGTTTAGTCCTGGTTTAGACCTGGTTTAGTCCTGGTTTAGACCTGGTTTAGACCTGGTTTAGTCCTGGTTTAGACCTGGTTTAGACCTGGTTTAGACCTGGTTTAGTCCTGGTTTAGTCCTGGTTTAGACCTGGTTTAGTCCTGGTTTAGACCCTGGTTTAGACCCTGGTTTAGTCCTGGTTTAGACCTGGTTTAGTCCTGGTTTAGACCCTGGTTTAGACCCTGGTTTAGACCTGGTTTAGTCCTGGTTTAGACCCTGGTTTAGACCCTGGTTTAGACCTGGTTTAGTCCTGGTTTAGACCCTGGTTTAGACCCTGGTTTAGACCCTGGTTTAGTCCTGGTTTAGTCCTGGTTTAGTCCTGGTTTAGACCCGGTTTAGACCCGGTTTAGACTTGGTTTAGACCTGGTTTAATCCTGGTTTAGACCTAGTTTAGACCTGGTTTAGTCCTGGTTTAGTCCTGGTTTAGACCTGGTTTAGTCCTGGTTTAGACCTGGTTTAGACCTGGTTTAGTCCTGGTTTAGTCCTGGTTTAGACCTGGTTTAGTCCTGGTTTAGACCCTGGTTTAGACCCTGGTTTAGTCCTGGTTTAGACCTGGTTTAGTCCTGGTTTAGACCCTGGTTTAGACCCTGGTTTAGACCTGGTTTAGTCCTGGTTTAGACCCTGGTTTAGACCCTGGTTTAGACCTGGTTTAGTCCTGGTTTAGACCCTGGTTTAGACCCTGGTTTAGACCCTGGTTTAGTCCTGGTTTAGTCCTGGTTTAGTCCTGGTTTAGTCCTGGTTTAGACCTGGTTTAGACCCGGTTTAGACTTGGTTTAGACCTGGTTTAATCCTGGTTTAGACCTAGTTTAGACCTGGTTTAGACCTGGTTTAATCCTGGTTTAGACCTAGTTTAGACCTGGTTTAGTCCTGGTTTAGTCCTGGTTTAGACCTGGTTTAGTCCTGGTTTAGACCTGGTTTAGTCCTGGTCATTAAATATTGATCATGATCAGAGAACAGGAAGTGGGTTTAATGAGTTTGTTTTAAATGGTTCATCGCCGTAGCAACAGCCCTAATGCTTCAGGGTGGAGCTGTGGGTGGAGCCGTGGGTGGAGTCATGGAGCTGTGGGTGGAGTCATGGAGCTGTGGGTGGAGCAGTGGGTGGAGTCATGGAGCTGTGGGTGGAGCAGTGGGTGGAGCAGTGGGTGGAGCTGGGGTTTTTAAATCAACATTTTGTCTTTTAATAAATTCCTGTTCGAAAAATAAAAAGTTTTACAACAGTTTGAGTTTTTTTTCTTTGTCTCATTTCGTTCCAAAGCTGCAGCAGATTTCAGATTTCAGATTTCAGACTTGGTGGAACAAACGAAGCTCCGGTGCCGGTGGAGTTTGGAGTTTTTGGTGTTTTGGTGTTTTTGGCTCTGGCTCAGACTCACTCAGGGAGGAGCCGTTTCACTTTTAATTATCCTCCAATTTGTCCCGATCAATACTTCCTCCTCTTCCTCCAGAGACCAAAGAAATAACCCAGCCATTAGGACTAAACCAGAACTCAACCAGGACTGAACCAGGACTAAACCAGGACTAAACCAGGACTGAACCAGGTCTAAACCAGGACTGAACCAGGACTAAACCAGGACTTAACCAGGACTGAACTAGGACTGAACCAGGACTAAACCAGGACTGAACCAGGACTAAACCAGGACTTAACCAGGACTGAACCAGGACTGAACCAGGACTGAACCAGGACTAAACTAGGACTGAACCAGGACTGAACCAGGACTGAACCAAGACTGAACCAGAACTGAACCAGGACTAAACCAGGACTGAACCAGGACTAAACTAGGACTGAACCAGGACTGAACCAGGACTGAACCAGGACTAAACCAGGACTGAACCAGGACTAAACTAGGACTGAAGCAGGACTAAACCAGGACTGAACCAGAACTGAACCAGGACTAAACCAGGACTGAACCAGGACTAAACCAGGACTAAACCAGGATTAAACCTGATCTGAACCAGAACTGAACCAGGACTAAACCAGGACTAAACCAGGTCTAAACCAGGACTAAACCAGGACTAAACCAGGACTGAACCAGGACTAAACCAGGACTAAACCAGGACTAAACCAGGACTATAAATTACACCAAGGCTAGAAAATGTGTAGTTTAAAAACACAGTGGAGCACTTCCTGTATCACCACATGATGACATCACGAGGTGGAACAGAGCGTTTTCTCAGCTTTGTGAATGAAACAAACACGAGTCCAGGTGTGTGTGGGAGGGGGAGACTGGAGCACAGGATGATTGCATTATCTGATCTCCAGGCTGATGTTCTCCGAGGAAACGGCAGTGACGTCTCTAAGTGGTCTCCTCAATCATTCATGATCCATAACCACACGAGCCACACGAGCCGCTCGAGCCGCTCGAGCCGCGCCCACCCAGCTGCAGCAGTGCTTAAGAGGACCAGGACTGCACCGGGCTCAGACCAGGACTGGACCAGGACTACTTTAGGACGCACCATTCCAAAGTCCCTTGAAGAAAGAACATCTTCTGGAGATATGTTTACAGGATACTGGCTCCTGCTCCTCTTCGTGGGTGAGTTTGACTTCATCATCTGCTCTCTTTAAACACTCCTGTAGTTTGATTTGACACTGGGGCTGGTCCACATGTAGAAGATCCCCCCCAGGAAGCACAAGGTGGAGGTCAGGACTTCCTGGTCCAGTAGCCCACAGCCTCCTCCTGGGTTTGGTTCTGCAGGAGATGGTTCAGCAGAGAGCTCAGAACCTTCTCTGGAACCTCCTCCTGGACACAAGAGAGGTCACCATCTGAGAGGACACCATCTGAGAGGACACCATCTGAGAGGACACCATCTGAAGGTCCCAGGTCACACTGTTCTAATGTTCTCATGTCGGTTCCTCCTCACAAACACCTGGAGTTGTGTTTGTTTCATTCTCATGTTTGAGGAACTCTTTATTATTCGTCTGTAACATCTCCAAAGCTCCAAACGCTCTGTTCCACCTCGTGATGTCACCATGTGGTGATACAGGAAGTGCTCCACTGTGTTTTTAAACTCCACACACCTTCACTAGAATCATCTGGATCATTTCAGTCCTGGAGTCGCCGATCTCGACTGGACTAAAGGTAAAAGTTCACTGTTCACTTGATGACATCACGAGGTGGAACAGAGCGTTTGGAGCTTTGGAGATGTTACAGATGAACAATAAAGAGTTCCTCAAACATGAGAATGAAACAAACACAACTCCAGGTGTTTGAGGAGGAACATCAGAACATCAGGACAGGACTTAAAGGTCACAGGGGTCAGTTCAGGAGCTTTCGTGTGTAAACAGAAGTTCACAATCTGATCTGAGCCGGTTCTTCTCGTCTCGCGGGGCCCTCATAGACCCTGGTCCTCACAGTCCCTGGTCCTCACAGACCCTGGTCCTCACAGACCCTGGTCCTCATAGTCCCTGGTCCTCACAGACCCTGGTCCTCACAGACCCTGGTCCTCACAGACCCTGGTCCTCATAGTCCCTGGTCCTCACAGACCCTGGTCCTCATAGACCCTGGTCCTCACAGACCCTGGTCCTCATAGACCCTGGTCCTCATAGACCCTGGTCCTCATAGATCCTGGTCCTCACAGACCCTGGTCCTCACAGACCCTGGTCCTCACAGACCCTGGTCCTCATAGACCCTGGTCCTCATAGTCCCTGGTCTGTGAGGACCAGGGTCTGTAAAAAATTGTGACCAGAGGGCCCCCAAATCAAATTCTGCTTAGGGCCCCATAAAGGCTTGGGCCGGCCCTGTGTGTGATATTTACCTTAAAGAGCGACATCCTGAACTTTGCTCAAACATCAGGACAAACACAGAACCTGTTTTCTTCAGCTGCTTGGGGAGGAGTAAGTAGTAGTAGTAGTAGCAGTAGTAGTAGTAGTAGTAGTAGTAGTAGTAGTAGTAGTAGTAGCAGTAGTAGTAGTAGTAGTAGTAGTAGTAGTAGTAGTAGTAGTAGTAGCAGTAGTAGTAGTAGTAGTAGTAGTAGTAGTAGTAGTAGTAGTAGCAGTAGTAGTAGTAGTAGTAGTAGTAGTAGTAGTAGTAGTAGCAGTAGTAACAGTAGTAGTAGTAGTAGTAGTAGTAGTAGTAGCAGTAGTAGTAGTAGTAGTAGTAGTAGTAGTAGTAGTAGTAGTAGCAGTAGTAGTAGTAGTAGTAGTAGTAGTAGTAGTAGTAGTAGAGTTTGGAGTAGTCATTTTAGACTCTCCTGGTTCCTGTGGATGATGTTTTCCTCCTGGTTTCTCCTCGTGTTTGTCACAGGTGAGTCTCATCGTTCAGGTCAGTAGAAGCTTGTGTAAATATTGAAGTGCAGAGTGATGTTCTTCAGAGTGATGTCCTTCAGAGTGATGTCCTTCAGAGTGATGTCCTTCAGAGTGATGTCCTTCAGAGTGATGTCCTTCAGAGTGAGGTTCTTCAAAGTGAGGTTCTTCAGAGTGATGTCCTTCAGAGTGAGGTTCTTCAGAGTGATGTTCTTCAGAGTGATGTCCTTCAGAGTGAGGTTCTTCAGAGTGATGTCCTTCAGAGTGATGTCCTTCAGAGTGAGGTTCTTCAGAGTGATGTCCTTCAGAGTGATGTCCTTCAGAGTGATGTCCTTCAGAGTGATGTTCTTAACAGTGATGTCCTTCAGAGTGATGTCCTTCAGAGTGATGTCCTTCAGAGTGAGGTTCTTCATAGTGATGTCCTTCAAAGTGATGTCCTTCAGAGTCAGGTCCTTCAGAGTGATGTCCTTCAGAGTCAGGTCCTTCAGAGTGATGTCCTTCAGAGTGAGGTTCTTCAGAGTGATGTCCTTCAGAGTGAGGTTCTTCAGAGTGAGGTTCTTCAGAGTGATGTCCTTCAGAGTGAGGTTCTTCAGAGTGATGTCCTTCAGAGTGATGTCCTTCAGAGTGATGTCCTTCAGAGTGATGTCCTTCAGAGTGATGTTCTTAACAGTGATGTCCTTCAGAGTGATGTCCTTCAGAGTGATGTCCTTCAGAGTGAGGTTCTTCAGAGTGATGTCCTTCAGAGTGAGGTTCTTCAGAGTGATGTCCTTCAGAGTGATGTCCTTCAGAGTGATGTCCTTCAGAGTCAGGTCCTTCAGAGTGAGGTCCTTCAGAGTGATGTCCTTCAGAGTCAGGTCCTTCAGAGTGATGTCCTTCAGAGTGATGTTCTTCAGAGTGATGTTCTTCAGAGTGAGGTCCTTCAGAGTGATGTTCTTCAGGCTAAATCTGCACAATATTTAAACAGTTTCTTATGGAGCTGGTGAAGAGCAGTCCAACCTGTCCCATCTGTCTCTTTTGTCTCACACCTGTCTCATCTGTCCCTCCTGTCTCTTCTGTCCCTCCTGTCTCACCCGTCTCTTCTGTCCTCACCTGTCTCGCCTGCCCTCACCTGTCTCACCTGTCCCTCCTGTCTCACCTGTCTCACACCTGTCTCACCTGTCCTCACCTGTCCCTCCTGTCTCACACCTGTCCTCACCTGTCTCACCTGTCCCTCCTGTCTCACCTGTCTCTTCTGTCCTCACCTGTCCCACGTGTCCTCACCTGTCCTCACCTTTCCCACCTGTCTCACCTGTCCTCACCTGTCCCACCTGTCACACCTGTCCTCACCTGTCTCACCTGTCCTCACCTGTCCCACCTGTCTCACCTGTCTCACCTGTCCCGCCTGTCCCTCCTGTCCCTCCTGTCTCACCTGTCCCTCCTGTCTCACCTGTCCTCACCTGTCTCACCTGTCCCTCCTGTCTCACCTGTCCCTCCTGTCCCTCCTGTCTCACCTGTCCCTCCTGTCTCACCTGTCTCACCTGTCTCACCTGTCCCGCCTGTCCCTCCTGTCCCTCCTGTCTCACCTGTCCCTCCTGTCTCACCTGTCCTCACCTGTCTCACCTGTCCCTCCTGTCTCACCTGTCCCTCCTGTCTCACCTGTCCTCACCTGTCCCTCCTGTCTCACCTGTCCCTCCTGTCTCACCTGTCCCTCCTGTCCCTCCTGTCTCACCTGTCCTCACCTGTCCCTCCTGTCTCACCTGTCCCTCCTGTCTCACCTGTCCTCACCTGTCCCTCCTGTCTCACCTGTCCTCACCTGTCTCACCTGTCCCTCCTGTCCCACCTATCTCACCTGTCCTCACGTGTCTCACCTGTCCTCACCTGTCCCTCCTGTCCCACCTGTCTCACCTGTCCTCACCTGTCTCACGTGTCCCTCCTGTCTCACCTGTCCTCACCTGTCCTCACCTGTCCCTCCTGTCTCACCTGTCTCATGTGTCCCTCCTGTCTCACCTGTCCTCATCTGTCTCACCTGTCCCTCCTGTCCCACCTATCTCACCTGTCCTCACCTGTCCTCACCTGTCCCTCCTGTCCCACCTGTCTCACCTGTCCTCACCTGTCTCACGTGTCCCTCCTGTCTCACCTGTCCTCACCTGTCTCACCTGTCCCTCCTGTCTCACCTGTCCCTCCTGTCTCACCTGTCCCTCCTGTCCCTCCTGTCTCACCTGTCCCTCCTGTCTCACCTGTCCCTCCTGTCCCTCCTGTCTCACCTGTCCCTCCTGTCTCACCTGTCCTCACCTGTCTCACCTGTCTCACCTGTCCCTCCTGTCCCTCCTGTCTCACCTGTCCCTCCTGTCTCACCTGTCCTCACCTGTCTCACCTGTCTCACCTGTCCCGCCTGTCCCTCCTGTCCCTCCTGTCTCACCTGTCCTCACCTGTCTCACCTGTCCCTCCTGCCTCACCTGTCCCTCCTGTCTCACCTGTCCTCACCTGTCCCTCCTGTCCCTCCTGTCTCACCTGTCCCTCCTGTCCCTCCTGTCTCACCTGTCCTCACCTGTCCCTCCTGTCTCACCTGTCCCTCCTGTCTCACCTGTCTCACCTGTCCCTCCTGTCCCTCCTGTCTCACCTGTCCCTCCTGTCCCTCCTGTCTCACCTGTCCTCACCTGTCCCTCCTGTCTCACCTGTCCTCACCTGTCTCACCTGTCCCTCCTGTCCCCCCTATCTCACCTGTCCTCACCTGTCTCACCTGTCCTCACCTGTCCCTCCTGTCCCACCTGTCTCACCTGTCCTCACCTGTCTCACGTGTCCCTCCTGTCTCACCTGTCCTCACCTGTCCCTCCTGTCTCACCTGTCTCATGTGTCCCTCCTGTCTCACCTGTCCTCATCTGTCTCACCTGTCCCTCCTGTCCCACCTATCTCACCTGTCCTCACCTGTCCTCACCTGTCCCTCCTGTCCCACCTGTCTCACCTGTCCTCACCTGTCTCACGTGTCCCTCCTGTCTCACCTGTCCTCACCTGTCTCACCTGTCCCTCCTGTCTCACCTGTCCTCACCTGTCCCTCCTGTCTCACCTGTCCCTCCTGTCCCTCCTGTCTCACCTGTCCCTCCTGTCTCACCTGTCCCTCCTGTCTCACCTGTCCTCACCTGTCTCACCTGTCTCACCTGTCCCGCCTGTCCCTCCTGTCCCTCCTGTCTCACCTGTCCCTCCTGTCTCACCTGTCCTCACCTGTCTCACCTGTCCCTCCTGTCTCACCTGTCCCTCCTGTCTCACCTGTCCTCACCTGTCCCTCCTGTCCCTCCTGTCCCTCCTGTCCCTCCTGTCTCACCTGTCCTCACCTGTCCCTCCTGTCTCACCTGTCCCTCCTGTCTCACCTGTCCTCACCTGTCTCACCTGTCCCTCCTGTCCCTCCTGTCCCTCCTGTCTCACCTGTCCCTCCTGTCCCTCCTGTCCCTCCTGTCTCACCTGTCTCTTCTGTCTCTTCTGTCTCTTCAGGAATGTCTCATGGATCGTTCCTCGTCCTCACTCGTCCCAAAGGAAACAGTCGTCCCCCGAAGAAGCCCTCGCTCCCTGGACCCTCCGGAGATGGACCCGTGTTGACCATGGACCCAGAGTTTGGTAAAACTAAATCATTGATCTTCTGGGTCTGACGTCATCCACAGTCCCTGGGGGTGTGACGCTAACTGAAGGCACTGCTCTGTCTGAAGCTCTGTGACTTTAGTGTCAAATCAAACTCTTAAACAAATCCAAATCCACTTTATTTCTACAGTACATTTTACAAACAAAGCCGTTTCCAAAGAGCTGCACAGAGATCCGAAAATGAAGACAACAAAAAAGTAAACGACTAAAATGTGGTCATGCCCGTCCTAAAACAATAAAACCAGGAAAATCAAATCAAAGTAAAAATCATAAAATAGCAGTAAATAAATAAAATAAATAAGACCCAGAGGAGCACACGCCTCACGCAGTGTTAAAAGTAAAAGTGGGTCTTAAGTCGAGACTTAAAATACTCCACTAGGGGGCGCTGTTCAGACTTGGAGGGCCAGAGCGTTTCTGAGTTTGGGGTCCCGTCCCCCCTGGGTCTCGTCTCGTCTTAGGGCCCATGGGGAGTACGTTTGGATGAGCTCTGAAGTGATGATACAGGAGATTTTATAACCACGTTCATATGTCAAATTTAAATCATGTCCACAGTGACGCCGAGGTGCCGGCCTGTTTCACATATCGGTACTTTTTATCATTGCCCAGAGCTCATGACCATAGGTGAGGGGAGGAACGTAGATCGACGGTAAATCGAGAGCTTTGCTTTTCGGCTCAGCTCCCTCTTCACCACAACGGTCCGGTACAGCGACCGCATCACTGCCGACGCTGCACCGATCCACCTGTCAATCTCACGCTCCATCCTCCCCTCACTCGTGAACAAGACCCCGACATACTTGAACTCCTCCACCACCCAGAGAGGGCGAGACACCTTTTTCCGGTCGAGAACCATGGCCCCAGATTTGGAAGAGCTGATCCTCATCCCAAATGGACCCTGAAAGGACGAGATCGCTGATACAAGCGGCCGAAATGAGTTCCCTCCACAGAGTGGCTGGGCACTCCCTTAGCGATAGGGTGAGGAGCTCAGTCACACAGGAGGAGCTCGGAGTAGAGCCGCTGCTCCTCCATGTGGAGAGGAGCAGCTGAGGTGGCTCGGACGTCTGTTCCGGATGCCTCCTGGTCGCCTCCCTCAGGAGGTGTTCCGGGCACGTCCCACCGGGAGGAGGCCCTGGGGAAGACCCAGGACACGCTGGAGGGACTATGTCTCCCGGCTGGCCTGGGAACACCTTGGGTCCCCCCGGAGGAGCTGGAGGAAGTGTCCGGGGTGAAGGAGGTCTGGGAGTCCCTGTTTAGACTGTTGTCCCGGCGACCCGGCCCCAGATAAGCGGAAGAACATGGATGGATGGTACTTTTTGTTTCAGTGAGGGGGTCGGTCCTGCCAAACACTGTGACCTCAGTTTTGCCCTTGTTCAGACTTAAAAAGTCGTGGGCCAACCAATCGTTGACGTCACAACCGAAGCGAGGACCATGAACGCGCGCTCTGATCTCGGGAAAATGAAAACGGGCTCTTTTTTCTTCAGCTTTCAGACTGTCTTAAAACTTTTAGTCTGTGTTTGCTAACGTGTGCTGAACATTCCACCAATAAACCTGCAGACCTGCAGATTAACACGAGTTCTCAAACTGAAAACACTCTGTTCCACCTTGTGATGTCACCATGAGGTGATACAGGAAGTGCTCCACTGTGTTTTTAAACTTCACACACCTTCACTAGAATCACTTGGATCATTTCAGTCCTGGAGTCGCCGATCTCGACTGAACTAAAGGTAAAAGTTCACTGTTCACTTGATGACATCACGAGGTGGAACAGAGCGTTTGGAGCTTTGGAGATGTTACAGACGAATAATAAAGAGTTCCTCAAACATGAGAATGAAACAAACACAACTCCAGGTGTTTGAGGAGGAACATGGAACATGCGAGCAGAGTGTGATGTATGAGCTTTAAACTTGAACCTTCACGCAGGTCCGCCGGGGGACTTCCTGGACCCCTTGGACCCCTTGGACCCCTGCTCCTATGAAGCTCTGGCCCAGGACCTGAAACTGAGGACCCCTGAGAAGTTCCAGATGTTCAGACCAGTGAAGAACCACAGTCATCCCATTCTCATCTACCTCGATGTGGTCATCTACGTCATTCTGGACGTGGTGAGTCCAGAATGAGTGAACCAGGACTGGACCAGGACTACACCAGGACTAAACCAGGACTGGACCAGGATTAAACCAGGACTAAATCAGGACTGGACCAGGACTAAACCAGGAGTGGACCAGGACTAAACCAGGAGTGAACCAGGACTGGACCAGGACTAAATCAGGACTGGACCAGGACTAAACCAGGACTGGACCAGGACTAAACCAGGACTAAACCAGGATTAAACCAGGACTGGGCCAGGAGCCTAAAGAAGAAATGTTCTAGTAAACCCAGATGTGCAGCGTGATTGGGATCAGTGATGTTCATATTAAATGTTCACAGAGAGAGACGGACCAGACCTGTGTGACCTGCATGTGGACCTTCATGGTGAGACTCCGACACTCCGACGTTTGATTTTTCCCAATCATCAGATTATACTTCTGTGAGTAGTTCTGGTTCATCCCTGATGTTCAGAGGACGCTACTGAGCGCTCGGAGTGATCTGATATCTGTGAACCCTCCCAACACTCTGATCGAACACTCTGATCGAACACTCTGATCGAACACTCTGATCGAACACTCTGATCGAACACTCTGATCAAACACTCTGATCGAACACTCTGATCGAACACTCTGATCGAACACTCTGATCGAACACTCTGATCCAACACTCTGATCCAACACTCTGATCCAACACTCTGATCGAACACTCTGATCGAACACTCTGATCGAACACTCTGATCCAACACTCTGATCCAACACTCTGATCCAACACTCTGATCGAACACTCTGATCCAACACTCTGATCCAACACTCTGATCCAACACTCTGATCCAACACTCTGATCCAACACTCTGATCGAACACTCTGATCGAACACTCTGATCCAACACTCTGATCGAACACTCTGATCGAACACTCTGATCGAACACTCTGATCCAACACTCTGATCCAACACTCTGATCCAACACTCTGATCGAACACTCTGATCGAACACTCTGATCGAACACTCTGATCGAACACTCTGATCAAACACTCTGATCCAACACTCTGATCCAACACTCTGATCCAACACTCTGATCCAACACTCTGATCCAACACTCTGATCGAACACTCTGATCCAACACTCTGATCCAACACTCTGATCCAACACTCTGATCCAACACTCTGATCCAACACTCTGATCCAACACTCGGTACAGGGTAAGAGTTTTCTTCGTGTTTCTTCAGAGTTGGATGAACGAAAACATCGTGTGGAGCCCTCTGGACTTTTGCGGAATCGACAAGATCACCATCCCCAACGAACTCCTGTGGAAACCAGACATCTCCATACAAGAGTCGTAGGTCCAACCTGGACTACACCTCGACTAAACTTGGATTAAACCTGGACTAAACCTGGACTACACCTGGACCAAACCTGGACTACACCTGGACCAAACCTGGACTAAACCTGCACCAAACCTGGATTAAACCTGGACCAAACCTGGACTACACCTGGACTAAACTTGGACTAAACCTGGACTAAACCTGAACTAAACCTGGACTAAACCTGGACTATACCTGGACCAAACCTGGACTACACCTGGACTAAACCTGAACTAAACCAGGAATAAACCAGGATTAAACCAGGACCAAACCTGGACCAAACCTGGACTACACTTGGACTAAACCTGACCTAAACCAGGACTAAACCTGGACCAAACCTGGACCAAACCTGGACTACACCTGGACTACACCTGGACTAAACCTGAACTAAACCAGGAATAAACCAGGACCAAACCAGGACCAAACCTGGACCAAACATGGACTACACCTGGACTAAACCTGGACTAAACCTGGACTAAACCTGGACTAAACCAGTCCTGTTCCCCTCAGCGTAGACAAGGACTACCCTGTGATGGCTCCGTACTTGACCGTTTACTCGGACGGGCTGGTGGAGATGCTCTCAGACCAGGTGGTGTCCAGCTCCTGTAAGATGCAGGTTTACAGGTTCCCCTTCGACACTCAGAGCTGCAACCTCACCTTCAAGTCCACCATCTACTCAGGTGAGACCAGGACTGAACCAGGACTGAAGCAGGACTGAACCAGGACTGAACCAGGACTAAACTCGGTCTAAACCTGGTCTAAACCTGGTCTGATCCCGGTGTGATCCTGGTGTGATCCCGGTCTAAACCCGGTCTAAACCCGGTCTAAACCTGGTCTAAACCCGGTCTAAACCCGGTCTCTGGTCTTTGGTCTCTGGTCTCAGATGAGGAGCTGAACATCGCCGCGGTGATGGAATCAGAGGTGGTCTCAGCTTGGATTCGTGCGAACATGAGGACTCAGTTTGAGTGGCTCTTCGTGGACGTGAGGGTCTCCAACAGCACCGTGACCATCTTCCAGAAGAACCAGGACATCATCATCTTCACGGTAACACCCCCTCACCACAGGGTTTGTGGTTCAGCCCAGAGGATCATCCATCCTTTTACTGCAGATAGAAATGTTGCGTATTAAAGCTCAGGGGGTCTGTTCCCCTCCTTGAGCTGCCACCTTAATGTGGTGGAGGGTTTGAATGCCCGAATGATCCCGGGAGCTTCATGCCCCTTTAGGGTCACCCAAGGCAAAGAGGTCCTGGGGGACGGGTCAGACTAAGAGCAGTTCAGAAGCCCTTTATGATGAGTAATAGACCGAGGCCAGTTACGTCGCCCGGACTGGCGTTACCGGGGCCCCACGCCTGGGTGGGTGCTCGCTAGCGAGCATCTGATGGCCAGGCCTTCCCCCATGGGGCCCGGCGAAGCCTGAAGGAGCGACGTGGGGCCATCCTCCTGTGGACCCACCACCCGCAGGAGGATCCATAAGGGGCCGGTGCAGAAAGATTTGGGCGGCAGTCAAAGGTAGGGGCCTCGGCGACCAGCTCACTGGACATGGACCTGGGCACTCCATTGTTCTACTGGGGGACTTCAATGCCCACATGGGCAACGACAAAGACACCTGGAGCGGGGTGATTGGGAGGAACGGCCTCCCTGATCTGAACCCGAGTGGTGTTCTGTTATTGGACTTCTGTGCTAGCCACAGTTTGTCCATAACGAACACCATGTTCGAGCACAAGGGGGTCCATCAGTGCGCCAGGACACCCTAGGACGGAGGTCGATGATCGACTTTGTTCATGTCATCTGACCTCCGGCCATGTGTCTTGGACACTCGGCTGAAGAGAGGGGCAGAGCTGTCAACTGATCACCACCTGGTTGTGAGTTGGGTCTGCTGGCGGGGGAGGAAGCCGGAGAGACCTGGCAGGCCCAAGCGTAAGGTGAAGGACTGTTGGGAACGTCTGGCAGAGCCCTCTGTCAGGCGCACCTTCAACTCACACCTCCGGGAGAGCTTCTCCCAGATTCCGGGGGAGGCTGGGGACATAGAGTCCGAATGGGCTCTGTTCTCGGCCTCTATTGTCGATGGAGCCGCCCGTAACAGTGGTCGTAAGGTCTGTGGTGCCTATCATGGCGGCAATCCCCAAACCCGGTGGTGGACACCGGAAGTAAGGGATGCCGTCAGGCTGAAGAAGGAGTCTTATCGGGCCTTGTTGGCTCGTGGGACTCCTGAGACAGCTGACGGGTACCGGCGGGTCAAGCATGCTGCAGCCCGGGTGGTCGCAGAGGCAAAAACTCAGAGTTGACAAACCGTCCGGCATCTCAGGAGGGGGAAGCAGTGCTTCACCAACACTGTTTACGGTGCGGGTGGGGAGCTGTTGACCTCGACTGGGGATGTTATTGGATGGTGGAAGAAATACTTTGAGGATCTCATCAATCCAGGAGGAAGCAGAGGGTGGAGACTCGGAGGCGGACTCGTTCATCACCCTGGCTGAAGTCACTGAGGTGGTTGGAATGCTGCTCGGTGGCAAGGCCCCGGGTGTGGATGAGATCCGTCCTGAGTATCTTAAGTCTCTGGATGTTGTAGGGCTGTCTTGACTGACACGTCTCTGCAACATCGCGTGGCGGTCGGGGACAGTACCTCTGGACTGGCAGACCGGGGTGGTGGTCCCTCTGTATAAGAAGGGGGACCGGAGGGGGATCACACTCCTCAGCCTTCCCGGTAAGGTCTATTCCAGGGTGCTGGAGAGGAGAATTCGACCGAACCTTGTATTCAGGAGGAGCAGTGTGGTTTTCGTCCCGGCCGGGGAACACTGGACCAGCTCTATACTCTCCATCGGGTGCTCGAGGGAGCATGGGAGTTTGCCCAACCAGTCCACATGTGCTTTGTGGATCTGGAGAAGATCGACCGTGTCCCTCGTGGGGTCCTGTGGAGAGTGCTCTGGGAGTACGGGGTCCGGGGCCCTTTGCTAAGGACTGTTCAGTCCCTGTATGACCGGAGCAGGAGCTGTGTTCACATTGCCGGTAGTAAGTCGGACCTGTTTCCGGTGCATGTTGGACTCCAGGGCTGCCCTTTGTCACCGGTTCTGTTCATTATATTTATGGACAGAATTTCTAGGCGCAGTCAGGGGCTCTAGATCTGCTGTTGTGTCCTTAGGCAAGACACTTCCCCACTGTGCCTGTGAGTGTGGTGAGGGTTTGTGGTTTAAATTCCCTCATGAAGATCATTTTCATTCTTCAGCCCAGACGTCTGTGTCCTCTGTCTCTGCTCACACGTTGTGGTGAACGTTCTTCCTGAAGAGCTTTTGTGGTCATAAAGTGAATCTGATGAGTTTTACCACCACTAGAATTCTTCAGCTCAGAGCTCCAGACTCTGGACTCACACGATTGATTACGATTAAAAAACGATAATTAAAGCTCCTGAACCACACAAAACTTTAATCCATGTTCTGATGTTCTGTTGTTCCTCTTCAAACACACCTGGAGTCGTGTTTGTTTCATTCACAGGTTTGAGGAACTCTTTTTTATTTGTCTGTCTACATCTCCAAAGCTCCAAACGCTCTGTTCCACCTCATGATGTCCCCTCTCCCTTTTCTCTCTCGTCAGATAAACGTTCGCCGTCGTTCCGTGGTCTACATCGTGAACTTCATCCTCCCGATTCTGTTCTTCTTGACGTTGGACTTTGCTTCGTTCCTGATGTCGGACACAGGAGGAGAGAAGTTGGGCTTTAAGATCACCGTGCTCCTCGCTGTGACGGTGATGCAGCTTCTGCTCAACGACATCCTGCCCTCCTCCAAACGCATCCCCCTCATCGGTAACAACCCTGGGACTTTCATACCCTTCTCTGTCCTCAAGGAGGTCTCATGTTCTCCTGGTCTCATGTTCTCCTCTGTTCTCCTGGTCTCATGTTCTCCTGGTCTCATGTTCTCCTGGTCTCATGTTCTCCTGGTCTCATGTTCTCCTCTGGTCTCCTCTGGTCTCATGTTCTCCTCTGTTCTCCTGGTCTCATGTTCTCCTGGTCTCATGTTCTCCTCTGGTCTCCTCTGGTCTCATGTTCTCCTGGTCTCATGCTCTCCTCTGGTCTCCTCTGGCCTCATGTTCTCCTGGTCTCATTTTCTCCTGGTCTCATGTACTCCTGGTCTCATGTTCTCCTGGCCTCATGTTCTCCTCTGGTCTCATTTTCTCCTGGTCTCATGTTCTCCTGGTCTCATGTTCTCCTGGTCTCATGTTCTCCTGGCCTCATGTTCTCCTCTGGCCTCATGTTCTCCTGGTCTCATGTTCTCTTGGTCTCATGTTCTCCTGGTCTCATGTTCTCCTGGTCTCATGTTCTACTGGTCTCATGTTCTTCTGGTCTCATGTTCTCCTGGTCTCATGTTCTCCTCTGTTCTCCTCTGGCCTCATGTTCTCCTGGTCTCATGTTCTACTGGTCTCATGTTCTCCTGGTCTCATGTTCTCCTCTGTTCTCCTCTGGCCTCATGTTCTCCTGGTCTCATGTTCTCCTCTGTTCTCCTCTGGCCTCATGTTCTCCTGGTCTCATGTTCTACTGGTCTCATGTTCTCCTGGTCTCATGTTCTCCTCTGTTCTCCTGGCCTCATGTTCTCCTCTGGCCTCATGTTCTCCTGGTCTCATGTTTTCCTGGCTTCATGTTCTCCTGGTCTCATGTTCTCCTCTGTTCTCCTGGTCTCATGTTCTCCTGGTCTCATGTTCTCCTCTGTTCTCCTCTGGCCTCATGTTCTCCTGGTCTCATGTTCTCCTCTGTTCTCCTGGCCTCATGTTCTCCTCTGGCCTCATGTTCTCCTGGCCTCATGTTCTCCTCTGGCCTCATGTTCTCCTGGCCTCATGTTCTCCTCTGGCCTCATGTTCTCCTGGCCTCATGTTCTCCTTTGTTCTCCTGGTCTCATGTTCTCCTGGTCTCATGTTCTCCTCTGTTCTCCTCTGGTCTCATGTTCTTCTGGTCTCATGTTCTCCTGGCCTCATGTTCTCCTCTGGTCTCATGTTCTTCTGGTCTCATGTTCTCCTGGTCTCATGTTCTCCTGGTCTCATGTTCTCCTGGTCTCATGTTCTCCTCTGTTCTCCTCTGGCCTCATGTTCTCCTGGTCTCATGCTCTCCTCTGGTCTCATGTTCTCCTCTGTTCTCCTCTGGCCTCATGTTCTCCTGGCCTCATGTTCTGCTCTGGCCTCATGTTCTCCTGGCCTCATGTTCTCCTCTGTTCTCCTGGTCTCATGTTCTCCTGGTCTCATGTTCTCCTGGTCTCATGTTATCCTCTGTTCTCCTCTGTCCTCATGTTCTCCTCTGGCCTCATGTTCTCCTGGCCTCATGTTCTCCTCTGTTCTCCTGGTCTCATGTTCTCCTGGTCTCATGTTCTCCTCTGTTCTCCTCACAGCGGTGTACTGTATTGGGATCTTCGCGCTGATGCTCGTCAGTCTTCTGGAGAGCATCCTGGTGGCTTATCTCATCAGGAAAGACTCAGAGAACAGAGATCTGGACCCCACAGAGACCCAAGGTACGTCTGATACTGAATCACACGACCCGACCTGAACCTGTCAGGCCACGAGTCAGGAGCCGTCAGGAGCCGTCAGGAGCCGTCAGGAGCCGTCAGGAGCCGTCTGTATTTACAGGAAGTGATCACTAATGTTGAGTTTTTTTCTTTCAGCCTTGAAGAACAAATATTTATCCACAGACAGTGACTTCCTCCCAGATAAAAAGGTACAGTCTGTCCAGCTCCACCTTCACTTTAAGGTTTTGGGCTTTTAGTCGATGTTCTGTGGTTGACTCCCGTGTTTTCGCTCAGGATTCGCTGGTGGAGGAGTCTTCTCTGGAGATGGTCGCCGCTGAACTGAAAGAGGTGAAAGAATCTCTGAGTCTGATTCTGAGACGAGGAAACGAGGAGGAGAAACCGGACGGATACTGGACCCAGAGAACCAAGTCCATAAACCGATACTTCATCATCGCCTACGTCTTCTCCACCTTTTTATTCCTGCTTTTCCTCTTCCTCTTGTGGATTTATTAAACCTGAAGAGCTTAAAGTGCAGATGTTCTCACGTGCTTCTGTTTCCTCCTGGTTTGGTGGACAGTCCTGTGAGTTTTATGATTTTATGACTTAACAGTGACTAGTTTTCTGCTCAGTGACTGACCTGGTTTTTCAGTGTAGTACAAGCATGCAAAAAACTGTCTATGTAGCTCCGACCAGTTGTCTCTCATTTGTCATTCTATGAGTTTCTAAAAACTATGGGGTTTATTTTGGTGGCTGTTTACCTCAGAGCTGTGCAAAGCTAAATGCCATGTATGGAGTAAAACGCTAAGTCATCAGTGCTCTCTCTATATAAGAAAGAGGTCTTCCCTGTTGCAATCTGTGAGTACGTGCGATCAGTGCTATGTAAACCAAATGTAATTGGCTTCGAATCTATTAAACCTGTGTGCTGAAATCTCCGGCTACCTCTCGTGATTCTGATTCCAACAAAATGGTGGAGAATGCGGGCATGAATAAATAAAAGGAGCACAAGAACAGCTGGAGAAAACAACAGGACAACGAGCTCACCCGAAAGTCACAGAAAACCTACGCCATAAGTGCGCGCCAACCAGAAGGTACAGACGGATGCCTTTTCCAAAATACTGTCGAAATTGGTCAGATCAAATTTTATTATGACGTAATGAATATGGGACTTTTGTAAAAAATTAAACTATTAAAAAGATTTTTTAGGTTTATCTAAGCCAGGGGTGGGCAAAGTTTTTGACTCGTGGGCCACAAAAGGTTCTAAAATTTGACAGAAGGGCCGGACCAGGAGCAGCTGGATTTAGTGTTTTGGTAAAAACACTAAAAATACAAAGACCTTTATTTGTTTAAAATCATGCTGATGGACAGTAAGGAAGTTGTAACTAGGAACTGGCAAAAAGTGACTCACTGGAACTGAAACAGTGGATTGAAATAATTGAGGAAATGTATTTGATGGAAAGAATGACTCATTATCTAAGGTTGAAGGCGGCAAATTTGAGAAAAGTTGGTCTAAATGGATAGACTATAAGAACAAGAGAAATGTATAGTTTTTTTTTCCTTTTTGTTTGCTTGTTTGTTTTTTCTGTAGAACCCCACAGATTTTGCTGTTCTATACCTCTGTTTTTGAAAAAGCATAAATAAAAAGTTTTTTAAAAAAAAATTATAAATAACATGGGATATGTAGAAAACATGTGCTTTATTTCAATTAAAAATGAACAAAAACATTATAACAAAATGTCCATCTTTCAAGTTCCACAGTATTTAGCTTTTTATTGAAATGACTCTTAAAACACAGAAACTTTTATTAATAAAATACATCTTTTTTATTACTAATAATTTTAAAGTACTGAAAGTTCTGAGTAAACGTGGAGCAAAACGCCGCAGCTCAACAAAGGTCAATGTATGTAGTCCGTCAGCTGTTCGGCGGGCCGGATTAAGAAGCTTAACGGGCCGCATATGGCCCCCGGGCCGTAGTTTGCCCATGCCTGATCTAAGCACTGTTTCATAGTAATAAGCAATCTGTATTGCTTCTGTAACTGTGTACACCTGAAAAGAATCAGAATCAGAATAAGGATATATGTAATATATCTGTCAGTTTTGTAATAAACATTAGTGTAAAAAAATAAAAAAGGTAACATTCTGAATCAGTTTTGTTTGAATTAATAGTAGATCTACATGTGTAACCAGAGCGCTCTAAAATTGTGCCTGTTCAAAAATTGAACAAGAACATTTACGGTTGTAGAATATATTTTTGTGATCAAACGTAAGAATGTTGTATCCCAGTATATGGGTTTTATTGTTGTTCCTCATGAAGCTGAGCTCTGCAGAGGTTATCAAACAAGTCAGTGTGAATTATTCCCAAACAAATGATGATATTACATGTCATTGCAAAGTGGTAGAGGGAACCGTATTACAGATTGGAATCGTTGCACAGCCTTGTGACAAAGAGCTGTTAATAGAAGTGGTGGAGTTAGGATATCAAAAAACGCAGGAGATCGCCACTTTCTCTGTTCGTTATGGAAAGTTTTCCAAAGTCTGTGAAAAATTGAATGATACGCTGCTATGGGATGTGAATTTTGTTGAGGCCAAATTGTCGTGTAGATGGGTTAACAGACCTAGATCTAAATTTAGATGTAAATGCAACAGTTTTCCTTTTGGTCTTATTGAAACGATGAGTAGTGATGATATTTGTGAACATAATATAACAACAGAGGCAAATGTGAGCACTACTCATAAAAATCTGACTGCTTTAGTCACAATGCCAAACGACACTTTAACTCATTCAATGCCGGAGACGTCTATTGACGTCCCCTCGAATCCAACCGTTGAGTGCCGTGACGTCTATAGACGTCAATTGCTTTTTTCAGCGGGGGTTGCTAGGTTACGGCCTGGAGCAACTTTTGAGGTGTAATTTACATCTCTCAACCTGTAGATGGCGATGTTGTATCATTATTAGCCGATCAGAGCCGGGGAAGAAAGGAGGAGTGCAGCGTGTGTATGGTGTATTGGCCAGAGTAGTAAGATGGCGAGGCCAGGGAACCCGGAAAAGCAGACAACTGTTGATCAGCGCCTATGGAGCGATCAGATTGCTCTTGGGACCCAGGATCCTGGATCAGAGGATCGCAGAGACAAGCCGGATCAAGCAGCGAGGTCTGAGCAGAGATCTGCTGTGCCCGAGGAGGGGGGGCGTGTCCTGTGTGCGCTGCACGGACCAGGGAGTCTCCTCAGAACTACGACAGCTCCAGAGAAGAAGTTTACTGACTTGGAGCAGTGAGCAGTGTATGGTAATTGTAATGAATGAAGTTGTGTGTGTGTGTGTGTGTGTGTGTGTGCGTGTGTGCGTGCGTGCGTGTGTGCGTGTGTGCGTGCGTGCGTGCGCGCGTGTGCGTGCGCGTGTGTAGCTGTGTGTGTGTAAAGGTTTATGCATGGGCTTGTGTGTATGTACATATATATGTGTGTGTGTGTGTGTGTGTGTGTGTATTAGTTTTTATTATGGGTCTGTACTCTGGGCCTCAGACAAAGCCTCAACAAAGTTCTATTTTATAGGAAAAGATATTATATCCTGTAAACATCTCTTGGCACTATTGATTTGAACGAATTTTCAATTCACAGAGCCTTATATTCTTATATTTGTAAATAAAAAATGTACTTTGTCATCAAAAATCTCTTTCTCTGTTATTTTAGATGTTTGAGGTGTCACTAAATCAATAAATATTGATGTCAAAGTCACTGATCTGCTCGAAATCCTTCCCTGAACTAAACGGTCGTTTTCTCCATTTCTTGCTCAAAAACCAGTGTTTTTGCTGAAACTTCCCTATGTTCTACTATCAGTTATTTGAGAACCGAAAAGGTTAGAAACATAATTTTTTTTCCAGGTGAAAGAAGAGAGTCGACACTTTATTTTGATGTGTCCCATGTTTATATAGTCAAAGAACTCAGTATTCTGTGGGTCTTGGAAAATCAGTGAAATTCTACTGAAACCTGTGGCACTCTGGGGGATAGAATTCTGAAAACAGGCCGGCAGTGAATGAGTTAATGGATAGAGAAAGTGGTATTCTTATTAATAGATCAATAAGTAATGATAATGAATCTGAGTCCAACATGGCTAAAAATAGCTTGTTTGATATTCAATCCATTACGAACAAATTTAATACGTTTGTAAAAAGTGTTACATATTCGATGGAAACAATGGCTGAACAAACTCAGCAAACTCATGTAGACACTGTAATTAAAAAATTAAAAATTGAAATAGCAAAAGAAATAACCAAAAATGTTAATATTGTAACATTGTAAATGAGAACTGGTTCTCAATTGGTTTACCTGGATAAATAAAGGTTAAATAAATAAAAAATAATATAACAAAGGCTTTGTGTTCATCCAACTCTTCCAAGCTGGTAAAAATGTTATATGACTTAAAAGAAGAATATGATCTATCGAGTTTCAATTTACAATTTACTCTTATTACGGTTGTGGTTTTGGGTTTCTTAATTCTATGCATTGTCTTGGTGATAGCTGTGCTGATACGTTTTCCAAAAACTCCTGAAATAGTTCTGCCACCCTCTGATAATTCTTTGTCTCTGCATAGCTGGGATGACGAATTAAGTGTGGAAGAAAATTCAAATGTTTAATTGAGATCATTTAATGCAGTGCTTCTCAATTATTTTCCCTTTACCTACTACCTCTGGGGTCAATTCTACGTAAATACAAGGTGTCTTTCCATTTTTATGCAGATGACTGCCAAATTTATGTGCCTCTGAAGCAGTTAAAGGACCTTTTAGATTGTTTTAATGAGGTGAAAGCATGGATGGCTTGTAATTTTCTCCATTTTAATAAGAATAAAAGTGAAGTTGTGTTGCTTACTCCTGGTGATTCAACTGCTGTTATTCCTCCTGAGTTGGGCTCCTTGACCAAGGCAATAAACCCTGTTGTCACAAACCTGGTGTTAAACTTGACTCTGGTTTGAAACTTGATGCCCAAATAAGAGCAGTCATAAAGACCAGTTTTTATCAGCTGAGGCAACTTGCCAAAGTAAAATCGCTTTTATCTCGTCATAATTTTGAAATTTTAATCCATGCTTTTATCTCCACACGGTTAGATTATTGCATCGCCTTATACTCAGGTCTCAACAAAACCTTGCTTTCCCGTCTTCAGCTAGTCCAAAATGCTGCTGCTCGTCTTTTAACTGGTTCTCGCAAATTCGATCACATAACTCCCATTCTTCAATCTCTCCATTGGCTACCTGTTCAGTTTCGCATTGATTTTAAGATTCTTTTATTTGTTTTGAATTGTCTCCATGGCCTGGCCCCACAGTATGTGTCTGACCTGCTGCTGCTCTCTCAGGTCTGCAGCTCAGGTTCTCCTTGTTGTCCCCAAGACAAAAAGGAAACTTCGGGGTGATCGGGTTTTTCAGTGGCTGCTCCAAGACTCTGGAATGCACTTCCACTGAGTTAGACAGGCCGACTCACTTCCTGTTTTTAAATCCCTTCTTAAAACTCATTTTTTTAGATTGGCTTTTAACTCAGTGTGAGTAGTTGACTTTTATCATGTTCTGTTTTTAATGTTACTGTGTGTCATGTTTTGTGTTTTAACCTGTGTACAGCACTTTGGTCGACTGTGTTGTTTTTAAAGTGCTTTATAAATAAAGTTGGATTGGATTGGATTGGAATTGAGATCATTTAATGGCACTGTATGATGGCTCCAATTGTGTTAAAAAATTGTTAGTGTGAGTAAAAGTTTGCTAAGAAAGTGTTGTGGGATTGTGTGTCTGAGTGGCTGTTTTGAGAGAGTGCATGTGCAGTGTAGTTTTGCCCATATTATAAATAGAAAGGGTTAAGTTAGACTCAAATTACAGGTTACTATGAGTTGGGACATACAAGTTGTTGAAAATATGTTTTACAATAAACATTTGAGGTACTAATAGTTTATGCAAGCTATTTTCATTGTGTTGTAATCACAGAGGATAATTGTATTGTAAAATAATTACTGGATGTATTAGAATTAAATTGTAAGAATTGCCTGGTATATCTGGACTCTGTATATAAAATTTTAAGTTAAATTCCTCAAATAGCTTGTATAAATGCTATTATAAAAATAAAAGTAAAGCTGCAGATGACAGACAAATGATTTGAGATAGGGCGACATTCTTAATAAAATAAATATATTACACTTACAAAAGTGCACGATTATCTTTTATTTTGGTTCACGCTTTTCATATGGTTTACAGTTCAAAACATGGTTAAAAGCATTGATTGTTCGATCTTGAATAAAAGTTTTTGGGTAAATCTTACAGTATATTTGTTCGTTTAAGTCCGATGTAAAAAATCATAAACAGCTCCGTGTAATAGATTTAGCGATGTTTCCTCAATAGATTCGGCTTCTGTAAAAGTCATGTTATGTTGACTGGTGCAGTACGTCTTGCTAATTATTCCGTGTAAATCACATGGGAGCGCATTGGTTCTGCTCGTATGTGAAGTAAAATTAAAAAATCAATCTTTATAAAGATATATATTTTTTTGAACTGTAAAATTGAACTAATTAATTTAATTTATCATTCTTGTATGTATATTTTTAGATCGAGTTAAATTTCAAAATTATATAAAGTAGAATTCTAGAATTGACTAAAGTTTTTAAAATTTTAAGTATAAATTATGGCTGTCAAACGATTAATTTTCTTGATCGCAACTAATCTCAGAAATTTCATAGTTAATCGCGATTAATCGTGATTTATTTTGCATGTTTAAAATTGATATCTTGCAGTAAGACCGTTCGAATCTAAAGTTAAATTCACAATGCAAAGTATTTCTCACCATTTTTTTTATTTAAAAAAAGTGCAGAGAAAGGAAAAAGTAACAATGAACCAGTAATAGTGCTTACTTTGAGAAATTGTAAATAAATGATTGAAGCCCGCTCGAGCTGCCTACGGATGCGTAGAAGGAACAAAATACTAGCAAACTCAAAATAGTGCGTTTAACCGACAATGAGTTTAATTAATACAACCAAATGAGCTGCATATGGATGGTAGAATTGCGGAAAATGCTGGCAAACTCTGATCGCGATTTAAAAAATTGTTCGCAATCATAACTCTAATCGCGATTAATCGCGATTAACGCGTTAATATTCCCAGCCCTAGTATAAATAAATTATTATTGCTGTTTACATTTTGCTCTTAAATTATTCGTTATTGTAGATAGCTTGTATGAGTTAAAACATTTATTAGATTTCACTTTTCTCTTATCTCCTGTGTGTGAGTGCTGGTGTAATTTGAGGTGCTGGTCCACAGGGTCTGTGCTTGTGTGGGTATGTGTCAGTGTCACTAGGGAGCAGTATGGGTGTTTGTGACGGCTGAAAGTTTTGTTTGTGTTAATAAAATATATGGATTATTGTACAGTGTCATTGGTGATTAAATATTAATTAATTGTACAAATGAATTTGGAAAATAATAAAAGCATATTAAAATGTTAAATTATATGGGAAAATTAAATAAGTGCAGCTTGGATGAGTTGAATTTACAGTATTTAGATATTTGGGGTAATATGTAAATTTTGTTCAAAAATTCCAATCTGTAATTAGAGGTTTTTGCTTTGTTTGATGTAAAACCAAAACATAAAATTAATTAAAACTAGGGCTGGGAATATTAACGCGTTAATCGCGATTAATCGCGATAGAGTTTTAATCGCGAACAATTTTTTTAATGGCGATCAGAGTTTGCCAGCATTTTTCCGCAATTCTACCATCCATATGCAGCTCATTTGGTTGTATTAATTAAACTCATTGTCGGTTAAACGCGCTATTTTGAGTTTGCTAGTATTTTGTTCCTTCTACGCATCCGTAGGCAGCTCGAGCGGGCTTCAATCATTTATTTACAATTTCTCAAAGTAAGCACTATTACTGGTTCATTGTTACTTTTTCCTTTCTCTGCACTTTTTTGAAATAAAAAAAATGGTGAGAAATACTTTGCATTGTGAGTTTAACTTTAGATTCGAACGGTCTTACTGCAAGATATCAATTTTAAACATGCAAAATAAATCACGATTAATCGCGATTAACTATGAAATTTCTGAGATTAGTTGCGATCAAGAAAATTAATCGTTTGACAGCCCTAATTTAAAACATTGTTTACATTTCTTTTATTTTTGCAGAAGCTCAAACTTAATGCTACAACCTGAAATATTCTGCGGGAAGTGAAATGTGACTGAAGTTCACGCATTCTAAAACTTCGACTAAAGCTGTAGAGCTGACTACAGTTAATTAAGCAGGTGATTACAATTAATTACTTAAGTTCAATAAATTTGAACCTTATTTTTGATGTCTATATTGATAAAATATACTTAAAATTTAAATGCATTTAAATTTGAATTGCTTCAGCAAAATGTAATAAAATATTGCATTTTGATGGGGTAATTTTGGTTTCAAACACTATCTAAGTTCGATTTTTTTCTTCTTTCTAGAGATCAGGCTAAGGACAAAAAGTGACAGTGGGGATCAGTCTTCCTAAAAAACCTACAGGTAGATAGAGGATAATCAGTAATTTTTAAATAGTGTCCCACTCTATCAATATAATCAGTTAGGTTAAAAACAACAACAACAACAACAACAACAACATTTAACTGGTAATAATTAATAAATAAATAAAAACTATACCAAAATGTCCCAATTCATTACGTTTGACCAATTAAGACAGTTTTGGAGGAAGAAAGTGTTGGAGGAGGAGCCAAACCCGAGAAGTGCCCAAGCAAAACAAGCAGTCATTCAAGACATAATCAAAAAATATGTCAAAAAAGGAATGCTTCATTCTGGAGAAGATGCTATTGCACCAACGGAGGCACAATGGAACAATATTAAAAACTACTGCAAGGAAAAGATAAAGCAGTGCAATCTGGAGCCCGATTGAGGAATAATGAGGAAAATAAACCAATTAAAGATACAGAAGCACAAGATCGAGTTGAAACGCCAATTAAAAATACAGAAGTATGAAGATGAGATGAAATTTGTTAAAAAATTGCACCAGTGGGCAAAGGAGATGACGGAAATACAGGAAACAAGAGAGTTGTCTTCTGTTCTGGTTCTTAAGCCAAAAGAGAAGAAAGTGTTCTTAAAAGAAGACCTTCTGAAGGAATTTCTAAAAGAACCTGCTGTGGGAATATATCCAAATCTTGAAAAATATGTGGCACCACACAGATATCCTACCCGCTCTAAACCTGAAGATTTTGGAAGAGAGAGAAGAGTCGGAAGAAGAAGAGGGAGAAATGATGAGCAGTAAACAACCAAAAAAGAAAGCAACTAAAAGGGCAATTCAAAAGTCATCAAAACAAAATGAAGCAGATAATTCAGATGTTCCCCCACTTGAGACTAAAACACATTGTCCTATAGATCCACCGGAAAAAGAAAAAGGATGTCTTCCTGAGATGTTAAGTGAAAATGCTCCTCCGCCATATGCAGGTGATATTGGTGATGATCCAGGGACAGTAACACCCTCTGCTTCTCTAAACACATGGGAACAAGCTTCGTGCTGGACACCAAGAATGACACACAAGGTACTTGGAGGAGAGTTAGCGCTGATGCCTGTGGAGCCACAAACAAGAGAACTTGAAGAGAAAATGGAATTGATTCAAACCCAGGTGTCGGCATTGACTCAGATGATGGAGATGGATAAAAAATTAAAGCAAAGCAATAAAGAACAGCATATGAAAAGATTAGATCAAGAGCTTAACCAAGAGGAGATACCGGGATCCAGTAAAGGTTGGACGCCAAAGTCAACAAAGAGTCAAGAAGAAGAGGACTTGGAAAAAGAGTCAGTGGAGCATGAAGATGAATCCTTTGCAGTTGAAGGATATTTTAATGGAAATGTTGAACAAACTGAATACAAAGAGGCATACATTAATGGCACAGTTAATCCCAGGCCACAGGAATCAAAGAAGTCTACAGGTGTCTTCCCAGTAAGGTTAGATGGTCAACAGGTGGTCTATCAACCCTTCTCATTAAAGGATTGGAGTGCTCTGATGCTCAATCTCCCAAAAATAAGTAAAGGTGGTGTCCCGTGGCTAAGAGCTTTGTTTAAGGAAACAGCTGGAGATCGCTTATGCTGGGGAGATATTCAAGCTGCTCTGATTAAAGTTACTGATGAAACTGTCGCCGAAAACATCAAAAGAGCCATAGAAGGAAAATTGGGAGGAAGGCTACGTAATAACCATGCTATTCATATTTTACCTTGAAGCCCTGGAGGGAGAACTTAAAGAAAGATATCCTACTATGGTCACAGAGGAATTGTTGAGTATGCAAATGAAGGACAATGAAGATTATTACAGTTATAAGCAACGTGCTACAAACTTATATCACGACACAACTGGAGAACGAATTGAAGTCGGCACTGGAATGTCGTTTATGTTCCGCTCTACTCTGGTGAAAGGTATGCCTACTGTGGTTCAAGAAGCACTTCAAAATGTGATGGGCCTCTACAACAAAACAGAAGATGAATTTGATGCTCATTGCAATCATCAAATAAATATTGGCTAAAAGACAAAAAAGCTACTGAAGAAAAGAAGCAAGAATTGGAACTTGCCACAGTAAAATTACAATTGGCAAAGTACCAGGCCGAACTAAAAGACAAGAAAAAAGACAAAAATGCAAAAATAATGAGCATACAAGCGGACTCTGATCAAGAAGATATGTTATCTGCTACAAAACAACTGACAGCTGCAATTCAGATGATGATGAATACACAACAACCGCAAGAAACAATGACACCTAATGCTCAGCCAAATCAATCTATGTCAACGCCAAATGTGCCAGTTATGATCTATAATGGCCCTCAACCAAGAAATCGAGGAGGTTACAGAAATTTTGGAGGCAACAGAGGAAGAGGCTATATGATCAATCAGCCACAATCCAATCAATGCAGTTACTGTCGTGGATTCGGACATTGGAGAAACAGTTGTCCAAAAAAACCGGGACAAGGGCCAAATAATTTTCAACGTCAAATGCAACCTATGCAAGGATATAATCAACAATTTATGCCACCGATGATGCCGTCATATAATACACAGGTGGGGACAACTCAACAGACAACTATTCCAAGGACCCCAGGACTGAGTGGGAGAATTATGAATATTGAAGAGCACCATCAAGGAGGAAGAAACACTAATGGATGTTTTGATGAATATCAAGATTGCTGAAGAGACCCGCAGCCAGGCCATTCGCTAAATCCATGGAAAAGCGAACCAATGGTGGTCTTAAAAGTGAATGGACAAAAGATTAAGTTTTTGGTGGATTCAGGAGCAACAGTATCTTGTATTCAGCAGAAGTTTCCACTATCATCAAAAAGTATGTCCATAACAGGCTGTGTGGGACAAGCAGAAGTTAAACCATTTACTGAACCATTGGCAGTAACACTGAACGAGCAAACCGTAAAACAAGAATTCTTATATCTACCTGATTGCAGTGTTTCCATATGTGGAAGAGACTTAATGAGTAAACTATCATTGTCAGTGATATTTTGCCCAGAAGGTCATAAAATACTCGACAGATGTGAAACAATCAAGATGCTGACAAATGCAACTAAGTGTAAAACTACTGAGATTTTGTACCTTTCTCCTGATACTGCACAAGATTTAAAATAGCAAGTTACCATTTATTGGACACAAATTCTCACGGATCCAAAAAAAGGAAATACTGCATCAGCATTGTGGCAAGACTATAAAAAATGGGCTAGAACATTATATGCACTAAGTGAGCCTTTGGACCCCCTACACATCACTTTGAACTATTCCCAACTTGATGATGACGTTTATGATGAGGCATGGCAAAACATCGATGGACAAACTTTCCGAGTGAGCTATCCGCATCTTTATTTGGGTCCACAAGGAATGGCATTGGCTGTGTCCCTTCCAGAAGACTTAAAGCCATACTACAGGGGAAGCAAAGAAAGTGCACCTCATGTGACTCTGGCCATCTCAAAAGATCATTTGCCACAACAGCTCGGACCAATGGTCAAACTAGCTTCAAGTCTCCAATATAATGACGCTGGATCCAATGGAGTATTCTATAATCCACAATACAAGATGTTTAAAGTTGTCTTAACCCAAGGCTCTGAAGATAACACCAGAACATCAAAACAATGCAGACAACGGACTTTTGAAGATCATCCAGACACTGAGATGTATCTGGCACAAGTACCCTCTAACATATGGATGATGCACCCAAATGATGTGGGACAAACAGAGCATATTGTTAAGGTGCAACTCACTACGGACAAACCAGTTTATACTCCCCAATATCCACTCAGAAGAGAACAAGAAGCGGGGATTCAAGAAACTATCAATGGATTGCTGGAATCTGGGGTGATTTATGAAACAAAGTCAGAATACAACACACCGCTCTTTCCAGTGAAGAAATCGGATCTGCAGAATTGGAGAATGGTGCAAGATTTTCGTCCTATCAATGAGGTCACAGCGGGAGAATCATACCCAGTGCCAGATCCCTACATTGCATTGAATAACCTGTCGCCAGAATATAAGTTCTATACTGTGATTGATTTGGCCAATGCATTCTTTACAATCAACTTGGAGGCATCATCCCAGAAATACTTTGCTTTCAGACACAGAAATAAAGTCTATTCATATAAAAGGATGCCCATGGGATGGAAGCACAGTCCGGGATATTTCAGTCATTTTCTAAGACAAGATTTGGAAGATTTGAAGTTCCCAGAGACATGTACTCTGATTACTTTTGTGGATGATATCCTGATTGCGGGAAAAATGGCAAGAGAAGTACTGGAAGCCTCAGTGCTACTGCTCACACATCTGGCAAAAAAGGGATATAAAGTGAAAAGGCAAAAGATACAAGTTGCACGACAAACTGTGCATTTCCTCGGACGAGAAGTATCAAACGGCACCCAAGGAGTGACTGACAGTAACAAAGATGCTATTCTAAAAACTCCAAAACCTACTACGGTGCGTCAGATGCTCAGTTTCTTGGGACTCTGTAATTATCCTCGTGAATATGTTCCTGGCTACACTGAACTTACTACGCCGCTCCGAGAACTTATTAAGCCTCATGGAATGCATAATTTGTCAGCTGAACTGCTTTGGACGACAGAATCTGAAGAGGCATTTACCAAAACAAAGCAAGCCATTTGTGCAGCTTGTAGCCTATGTGCTCCAAATTATGATATTCCTTTTCATCTAGATGTGTCAGAAAGACAGTCATTTGTTCAAGCTGTGCTCTATCAGAAGTACCAACAGAGCAGAAGAGTGCTGAAACACTATTCCTGCTGATTGGATTCTCATGAACAAACTCAACCTGGTTGTGCTCGTTATCTGGCTGCTTTGGCAAGGACAATTGAAAAGACTTCACATATTGTGCAGAATCATCCTCTGGTGGTACACACTGGACATGGAATATTGGCCTATCTCAACTCTCGTTTATTCATCACTACTGCACGAAGATCAAATAACATCTCAAAGACTCTGAAACAGCCTCATATTACTTATGAAGGTGGAAATGTCAATATGGCTGCAAACATGGAGACTGAAGGAATTCCACATGTGTGTGAAGAAAAGGTTAAAACTGAACTATATGTGAGAGCAGATTTGCAAACTACACCGCTCTCAGACCCAGAGATGACTATTTTTTGTGACGGCTGCTCTTATAGAGCAAAAGAGGGACACATTGTGTCATCGTATGCAGTTGTGGAACAACTACCTTTAAATGAGTATCGTGTGATGGAAGCTCAACAAATCAGTAAAGGTTCTGCTCAAGTCGCCGAGATAACAGCAATGTTACGAGCACTACAACTTTCGGAAGGCAAGGCAGTAAACATCTATACGGATTCAGTCTACGCATATAAAACTGTTACGTTGTCATTGGCTGGTTGGATCAGAAATGGTTTCAAACTTGTGACTGGCCTACCAATCAAGCATGAACCATTGATCAAACAACTGATAAACGCCATTCAACTGCCATCAAGACTTGCTATTATGAAGTGCAAAGCCCACACCAAAGGAAAAGATTTTATTTCTCTGGGAAATCAAGCAGCAGATCAAGCAGCAAAGAAAGTTGCAAATCTAAAAATATGCTCATTCATACTGAAGAAAAGCTGGAGATGTTACCTGATGCAAATGCAATCGATACAACGTACATAAAAGAGATTCAAGACGCAGGGGGAGCTTATGAGCACAATGCTTGGAGACAACGAGGGGCTACTAAAGACACTACAGGAATCTGGAGAAATCATGAAGGAAAAATCGTAGCTCCAATTCCGCTACTTCGGATGCTTTATGACGAATACCATACTCCAACTCATCGCA
Source organism: Paratrypauchen microcephalus (assembly GCA_036785185.1). Lineage (NCBI taxonomy): Eukaryota > Metazoa > Chordata > Actinopteri > Gobiiformes > Gobiidae > Paratrypauchen > Paratrypauchen microcephalus. The sequence continues at coordinate 268,438 of JAVJIX010000309.1, forward strand.
GTTATGAAGCTATCTTGAAGCATATTGATTTGTGGTGGCATCCACACATGAAGTCTATAATGCAATACTGGATTGATGATTGTCAAATTTGTCAAACTATGAACCCAAGGAAGACTTGTAAACCGCCTCCAGGAACTTATGCTTTACCCAATAAGTCTTTTGAAAGAATAGTCATGGATTTTACAGATATGGGTTCAGAGATGAGAGTTCGAGGATTCCGATACCTATTGGTCATTGTCTGTGAATATACAAGATGGGTTGAAGCGTTCCCGTGCAGAAAAGAAACTGCTATGGAAGTAGTAAAACACTTGACTACTGATGTTTTTTCACGATTTGGAGTCCCCAGTCTTATAAGGACGGACAATGGTTCGCATTTCACTGCAAAAATAGTTCGAGATGTGCTGAAGGCTATTAATATCACTCAACGTTTTGGCACCGTTTACCATGCTGCCAGTCAAGGAGTTTGTGAGAGGATGAATGCGACGGTTAAGAGAAAACTTGCAAAAGTTTGGAAAACTACTAAACTTGATTGGGTCACTGCCCTACCTTTTGTGTTGATGGACATCAGAAACAGTGTAAATAAAACCACGTCATATTCTCCTCATCTGTTGTTGACGGGCAGAGAAATGCACAAACCTGAAGGTTTATACAATGAGGATGCTCCGTTTGTAGAATGGGACAAAAGACACCATTCATATGTTCAACAGTTACAAGAAATTGTGAAACAACTGCACAAATGCCGACAGAGAACATATGATCTACAGTGCCGTGAAAAAGTATTTGCCCCCTTCCTGATTTCTGTGTTTTTTGCATATTTATCACTCAAAACATTGTCAGATCATCAAACCAATTTTAATATCACACAGAAACAACCCAAGGAAAGACAAAATTCAGTTTTTGAATGATGATTCCATTTATTAGTGCACAAAAAAAATCTAAACCTATCTGGCCCTATGTGAAAAAGTAATTGCCCCCCCTTGTTAAATCACAAACTAACTGTGACTAACCACAGTTTTGAGAAAACTTAGTTCAGTTCTACATGCCACACCCACACCTGATTGTCACCACCTGTGTTGAATCAAGAAATCACTTAAATAGTTCCTGTCAAACAAAGTGAAGTTGGCTACAACATCTCAAGAACAAACACATCATGCCACGATCCAAAGAAATTCAAGAACAAATGAGAAAAAAAGTGATAGAAGTCTATAATTCAGGAAAAGGTTACAAAGCCATTCCCAAAGCTCTGGGGCTCCAGCGAACCACTGTCAGAGCCATTATTCAAAAATGGAGGAAACTGGGAACAGTTGCAACCCTTCCCAGGAGTGGTCGACCAACTAAGATTACTCCAAGAGTGCGACGACGGCTCATTCAGGAAGTCACAAAAGAACCTAGACGCACATCGAAAGAACTACAGGCCTCGTTGGCCTCAGTTAAGGTCAGTGTTCATGACTCCACCATTAGAAAAACACTGGCCAAAAATGGCATCCATGGAAGAGTTCCCAGGAGAAAACCACTGCTTTCACAAAAGAACACAAAGGCTCGTCTCACCTTTGCCAAAAAGCACCTTGATGACCCTCAAGACTTTTGGAGAAACATTTTGTGGACCGATGAGTCTAAAATTGAACTTTTTGGAAGGTCTGCAGCCCGTTTCATCTGGCGTAAAAATGGCACAGCATTTGATAAAAAGAACATGGTGCCCACAGTAAAGCATGGTGGTGGCAGTGTGATGGTCTGGGCCTGCTTTGCTGCCTCAGGACCAGGACAACTTGCTGTGATTGACGGAAAAATGAATTCTGCTGTTTACCAGAAGATCCTGAAGGAGAATGTCCGGCCATCAGTTCGTGCCCTCAAACTCAAGCGCTCTTGGATCATGCAACAGGACAATGATCCAAAACACACCAGCAAGTCCACCTCTGAATGGCTCAAAGAAAACAAAATTAAGGTTTTGGAGTGGCCAAGTCAAAGTCCGGATTTAAATCCGATTGAGATGCTGTGGTGTGACCTTAAACGGGCAGTTCATACAAGAAAACCCTCCAATATGGCAGAATTGAAACAATTCTGCATAGAAGAGTGGGCCAAAATCCCTCCCCAGCGGTGTGAAAGACTCATCACCAATTATCGCAAACGTTTGGTTACAGTTATTGCTGTCAAAGGAGGCTCAACTGGCTATTAGATTAAGGGGGCAATTACTTTTTCACATAGGGCCAGATAGGTTTAGATTTTTTTTGTGCACTAATAAATGGAATCATCATTCAAAAACTGAATTTTGTCTTTCCTTGGGTTGTTTCTGTGTGATATTAAAATTGGTTTGATGATCTGACAATGTTTTGAGTGATAAATATGCAAAAAACACAGAAATCAGGAAGGGGGCAAATACTTTTTCACGGCACTGTACAAGACACAGCTGATCCAGACACTGAAGTTTCTCCAGGATCTTGGGTGTATGTAAAGGTCCATAAGCGAAGCAATTGGACTCAACCTTATCAGACTGGGCCATATCAAGTTCTGCAATGCACGGGAAAATCTGTTCAAGTGCAAAGAGAAGATTCAACAGTGTGGTATCACTTATCACACTGTTTTAAAGCACCAGTAGACCCAAATGAGAGACATTCACCTCAAAACCAAATTGACAATGCCGCTACATCTGCTATCCAGGATGAAGAGAGCCGACCGACTCCGGAAACTGATGATGCCGAGGAACCTGAAAAACACTCTTGTCTACTTGACCACTCTTGTTCTGCTGCTGGGGCTCCAGGAGAGAAGGAGGAGAAAAGGGGGAGAAGATGGAGAAAAAGCGCGAGGAGAGTATAAGTCTTCTTTTTGGAAATATTCTCAATGTATATTTCTAATCATGCTAATTATACTGTTCTTTGTTGTTTTAGTGTGGGGTTACACTCTATTTATCCATGAAAGTCTTGAATCTGACCTCGGACAAAGCAGCTCACAACAGCCAACAGTTAAAACTACAGTCTACGCTACACCTGAGTTGGCAGAGGCTAATACAGGTAAGAAACAATGGGCACTAAAAAGAGACAAAAGACAAGAGGCATTGAGGAGTGAGAAAAGAGTAACACCAAAATTGATAAAGTACTGTTATGAGCAACAGACTTGTAATTTGCTTTTTGACGTATGCGAAGTGCTAGATTGTATGCTAGGGGTACCAGCTATAGATCATGCATTAAATGTCCAAATTATTTGCAGAGACACTTACAGTGCCGTGAAAAAGTATTTGCCCCCTTCCTGATTTCTGTGTTTTTTGCATATTTATCACTCAAAACATTGTCAGATCATCAAACCAATTTTAATATCACACAGAAACAACCCAAGGAAAGACAAAATTCAGTTTTTGAATGATGATTCCATTTATTAGTGCACAAAAAAAATCTAAACCTATCTGGCCCTATGTGAAAAAGTAATTGCCCCCTTAATCTAATAGCCAGTTGAGCCTCCTTTGACAGCAATAACTGTAACCAAACGTTTGCGATAATTGGTGATGAGTCTTTCACACCGCTGGGGAGGGATTTTGGCCCACTCTTCTATGCAGAATTGTTTCAATTCTGCCATATTGGAGGGTTTTCTTGTATGAACTGCCCGTTTAAGGTCACACCACAGCATCTCAATCGGATTTAAATCCGGACTTTGACTTGGCCACTCCAAAACCTTAATTTTGTTTTCTTTGAGCCATTCAGAGGTGGACTTGCTGGTGTGTTTTGGATCATTGTCCTGTTGCATGATCCAAGAGCGCTTGAGTTTGAGGGCACGAACTGATGGCCGGACATTCTCCTTCAGGATCTTCTGGTAAACAGCAGAATTCATTTTTCCGTCAATCACAGCAAGTTGTCCTGGTCCTGAGGCAGCAAAGCAGGCCCAGACCATCACACTGCCACCACCATGCTTTACTGTGGGCACCATGTTCTTTTTATCAAATGCTGTGCCATTTTTACGCCAGATGAAACGGGCTGCAGACCTTCCAAAAAGTTCAATTTTAGACTCATCGGTCCACAAAATGTTTCTCCAAAAGTCTTGAGGGTCATCAAGGTGCTTTTTGGCAAAGGTGAGACGAGCCTTTGTGTTCTTTTGTGAAAGCAGTGGTTTTCTCCTGGGAACTCTTCCATGGATGCCATTTTTGGCCAGTGTTTTTCTAATGGTGGAGTCATGAACACTGACCTTAACTGAGGCCAACGAGGCCTGTAGTTCTTTCGATGTGCGTCTAGGTTCTTTTGTGACTTCCTGAATGAGCCGTCGTCGCACTCTTGGAGTAATCTTAGTTGGTCGACCACTCCTGGGAAGGGTTGCAACTGTTCCCAGTTTCCTCCATTTTTGAATAATGGCTCTGACAGTGGTTCGCTGGAGCCCCAGAGCTTTGGGAATGGCTTTGTAACCTTTTCCTGAATTATAGACTTCTATCACTTTTTTTCTCATTTGTTCTTGAATTTCTTTGGATCGTGGCATGATGTGTTTGTTCTTGAGATGTTGTAGCCAACTTCACTTTGTTTGACAGGAACTATTTAAGTGATTTCTTGATTCAACACAGGTGGTGACAATCAGGTGTGGGTGTGGCATGTAGAACTGAACTAAGTTTTCTCAAAACTGTGGTTAGTCACAGTTAGTTTGTGATTTAACAAGGGGGGGCAATTACTTTTTCACATAGGGCCAGATAGGTTTAGATTTTTTTTGTGCACTAATAAATGGAATCATCATTCAAAAACTGAATTTTGTCTTTCCTTGGGTTGTTTCTGTGTGATATTAAAATTGGTTTGATGATCTGACAATGTTTTGAGTGATAAATATGCAAAAAACACAGAAATCAGGAAGGGGGCAAATACTTTTTCACGGCACTGTATCTGACAAAAGCAAATAATTTTGATACATTTATAGATAAAGCCAGGATTATAACTAGTACCAGTGTACAACATAATCAAGAAGGAGATGCTTCTCAGACTGATTCTCAGCAAAGAGTTACTTTAACAAAAATTAAAAAAGATGAAGCATCTTATCAAATGGGTCTAAGAAGCTGTAGAGAACGCAAAGCAAGCACTAACCGATGTAATCCTCTAATATTGTCTATTACAAATCCGACCTTCAAAGACTCTGGAATATATTCCATAAGTTTCCAATGTTTGGAAGTTATTTCCGTACCATGCAATAGAAAGCTGAAATAGAATTTTGAAGGCTATATTCAAATGACAATTTTAAAGACCAATAAGCCAGCTCTGGAGAATAATTTAGTTTCTCTGTCTGAAGCAAAAAGATTGAAACAGGGCATGAAATTAATGAAAATACATGGTTAAAATGGGTACAGTATACTGCCCATACTTTGACTTCGGAGGACTGCATTGTGTGCTCTACAGCTAGACCACAACTAACTACCACGTCCATACCATATTCTAATGAGAGAGATTTAACCTGTATACTTAAACTCTTTACTAGAAAGTCATTTGATCAAACTGATGACTGCTATTCCCTTCACAACAAGTTACCTGCAGTAACTTCAAAAGACACACCTACATCTTGGGTTATAGGTACAGCCGATTATACCTGTTTTCTTCAGGATACTGTCATACATACAGATACAAGGAATAGTGATGAAAATGAAATAGAAAGTTTCATTACTAATTTTTGTAACCGGACTTTCTCTTCAAATAATTATGAAGAGTTTGCACTTTTGACAACTCATACCACTGCCAGAGCTGACATTTGGTGGTTATGTGCTGATTTACGCATGTACAGTGAACCCTCGTTTATCGCGGGGGTTAGGTTCCAGAAATAGCCCGCAATAAGTGAAATCCGCAAAGTAGGACAATTTTATATTTTACAATTATTCTACATGTTTTAAGGCTGAAAACGCTTCACCAGACACATTATACACCTTTCTGAGACTGGTATTAACATCTTTCTCTTGTTTAAACACTCAAACTTTTGAAGATTTTCATTAAAATATATTAATAGTGGGGGGGGGGGCACGTGACACGCGGACACGTGCGCGCGGACACGTGCGCGCGGACACGTGCGCGCGGACACGTGCGCGCGGACACGTGACACGCGGACACGTGCGCGCGGACACGTGTGTTTGTTTTGGTACCACATATCCATGCCATGTGCGAAAGTCGAGTGGAAAGCGACCTGGATATCATTTTGGGCAAGACTCAAGCCAATGCTAACAGTGCCAAACCGCTAACAGACGCCTCTGAGCACCAGTCCTCACCACAAGACCAGGTAAGACCAACCTGCGCTCACAAGAGTTGGTTGCATTTCACCCCGGCTCCAAAATCAGACCGCTATCAATGCGTCGCCAATACTCCACAGTTCTCTAGGACGGGGTCGGGTTCGTCCTCTCGTCCTCTCACGGGGAAGAGCCACTGTCTCCTCTGTGCGCGCGAGTGTCCTCCCCCCGCTGCGGGCTCTCTCGAATGTGGCTCTCCCCGCTGCGGCTCCCCCGGACGCCGCGCGGCCAGGCGCCAGGCCCGTCCATGTTGATTCTTGGCTCTTCCATGGTCCGGCTCGCACTCTCTTCCATGGCTCGTGCAAGTAAACAAAGGCCACACCTCCTGTCACCCAGGCGCTCTCGTGAAGGACATCTGAGACTCTGTCCCTACCACCCTGCGTCACCATCCCTGGCCTAGACCTGGTTTAGTCCTGGTTTAGACCTGGTTTAATCCTGGTTTAGACCTGCTTTAGACCTGGTTTAGTCCTGGTCTAGTCTCTTAGCTAATCAGGGCGCAGGACAGAATGTTACACTGTAAAAAAAAGTTACACTATAAAAAAAATTGGAAAAAAAAAAAAAAAAAAATTGGAAAAAAAAATCCGCGAAACAGCGAGGCCGCGAAGAGTGAACCGCGATACAGCGAGGGTTCACTGTATGCTATCCTGTCAAAAACATGGTCAGGTGTTTGTACGCCAATTATGTTGATTACACCTTTTACTATAGGCTCGGCAGATTTGTTAGACTTGAAACAGATCCAAGTATCATACGGGGGTAGCTCGATGGATAAAAACATCCATAAGAGGTCGTTGTCTTACCCATCTAAATCCAAATTAGCAGGATCGTTTAATGAGGACATTTATCTTAGCGTGCTTGGTACACCGGTTGGGGTGCCAAATGAGCATAATGCTCAGAATGAAATTGTAGCAGGATTAACTTCAGTTTTTTCTGCAGGAATAACTGCTACTAAAAATGTCATCTGGATAAATTACCTCTATTACAATCAGCAAAGGTTTATAAATTATACAATTGAAGCAATAGAGGGTATTGTGGAGCAACTTGGTCCAACGTCACTTATGGCTTGGCAAAATCGAATCGCCCTTGATATGTTGCTGGCCAAAGAATCGTCAGTGTGCAGCATGTTTGGTGGGGAATGCTGTACTTTCATACCCAATAATACTTCACCTGATGGAAGCATTGCTAAAGCGTTAAATAAGCTTAAGTCACTATCCGCTGAAATGGCTAAAAATTCTGGTGTCTCTGAAGACTCCTGGACAAATTGGCTCCATAAGTTGTTTGGACCTTGGGCGTCAACAATAGTGTCTATTGCTACTACAATACTGATTATGATCACTATTTTGATTATAATTGGATGTTGTGTCATTACTTGTCTTCGATCATTAGTGGAACGACTGATAGCGACTGCCTTAAAACAAAAATCTCCTACTTCCCAAATTTTGCTACTTTCTGTAGAATCTCCGGAATTTGTGGACTAAGTTTAACTATGATTGCCTAGACTAAACTTTCACTAAAATAAAGTCTAATTCTGATCTCATAAAGTGCTCCTTGTTTCTTATTCTGAAGTGTCCGAGTGTCATGTATTAATTTGTGTGATGATGATAAAAAGCTAATGCTAAAATTAATATCTACTCTTTTGTTTTTGATTCTGTTAAAGCGGTCACATGTTGTATGTGACCGAAAGGGGGATATTGTGAGTTATTACTTTTATTTGATGATTTTATGATAACAAGTAACTTGTTTCCCAATGTGCTCAGTGATCTTCTATACCAGTTGTTGTTTAAGCATGCCAAAAACTGTTTACGTGGCTATAGCCAGTTGTCTCTCATTTGTCATTCTATGTATTTCTGGGAAGCTACAGCATACTATGGGGTTTATTTCAGTGGCTGTTGACCTTGAGAACGGTGCAAAGCTAACTGCCATGTATGGAGCAAACCTCTGTAGTCAGCAGTACTATGTCTATATAAGAAAGAGTTTTTCCTGTTGCAATCTGTGAGTACGTGCGATCAGTGCTATGTAAACCAAATGTAATTGGCTTCGAATCTATTAAACCTGTGTGCTGAAATCTCCGGCTACCTCTCGTGATTCTGATTCCAACACTTCCCTGAGCTTTCCCGAATGTTCAAGCAGACCATGTGCCTTTTTGGGAGCACATATTTGTGTGAGAAGCTCTTCTCCACCTTGAACTTCAATAAGTCTAAGTACAGGTCCAGACTTACTGATGAGCATCTTCAAGCTGTACTGAGGGTCTCCACTTCTTCCTTCCTCAAGCCAAATATGGCTCGGCTGTGTGAGAAGAAGCGCTGTCAGGTCTCTTGCAGCAGGAAGTAGGAAGAGAATCCATGTTTAAAACAGTTTATGTTCAATTTTATTATTTTATCATTTTTTCATTTATTTCATTTGTATTAAAAATAAATATATTTGAGAACATTGGAATGATTTATTTGCACTTTTCTTGTGTAAATCCTGATGCGGCCCAGCCTCATTCAGATTCTACCCCATGCGGCCCCTAGGTAAATTGAGTTTGAGACCCCTGCTTTAGACATTTCGCAACTTTTAACCATGGGGGGGGGGGGGGGGGGGGCAGGTAGGGGAGCTCACATTAACATTCAAAAACCTCAGAAAGTGAAAATTTCATGCCATGGGACCTTTAAACTAGCTGCATGAAACCAGCAGGTGTAGGCTGATTGTCATGCACAAGTAGCGAACAAGCCCAGGCACGTCCTGACGTCCTTCAGTCAGTAGAGGGTTTTTTTTGTAACGAGTAACTAAACGGCACATTGAAAATGTATCGGAGTAAAAGTATGCAATTAAATTCGGAAATGTAGTGAAGTAAAAGTAAAAGTTATCTTTTTTTTAAACTCAAGTAAAGTACAAAGTCTCCCAAAATGTACTTAAGTACATTAGTGAAGTATTATTACTTCATTACTATACAACACTGATATATATATATATATATATATGATTATATGAATGATTATTGTAAGATTTCCATCACATCATCACAGTCTTTCCTGGTGTGGTTCCTGGTGGAGTTTGGGTCTCCCTGTCGTTTATTCTGAGTTTGTTTGTTTGGTTCTGGTAAATATTAAACCAACATTTTATTCTACTGCTCTGTTTCTATCTCATTTACAGTCCTTATTTCAGTCATGGTTTAGTCCTGGTTTAGTTCTGGTTTAGTCCTGGTTTAGTCCTGGTTCAGTCCTGGTTTAGTCCTGGTTTAGTCCTGGTTTAGACCTGGTTTAGTCCTGGTTTAGTCCTGGTTTAGACCTGGTTTAGTCCTGGTTCAGTCCTGGTTTAGTCCTGGTTTAGTCCTGGTTTAGTCCTGGTTTAGACCTGGTTTAGTCCTGGTTTAGTCCTGGTTTAGACCTGATTTAGTCCTGGTTTAGACCTGGTTCAGTCCTGGTTTAGTCCTGGTTTAGACCTGGTTCAGTCCTGGTTTAGACCTGGTTCAATCCTGGTTTAGTCCTGGTTTAGACCTGGTTTAGTCCTGGTTTAGTCCTGGTTTAGTCCTGGTTTAGTCCTGGTTTAGACCTGGTTTAGTCCTGGTTTAGTCCTGGTTTAGTCCTGGTTTAGTCCTGGTTTAGACCTGGTTTAGTCCTGGTTTAGTCCTGGTTTAGTCCTGGTTTAGACCTGGTTTAGTCCTGGTTTAGTCCAGGTTTAGTCCTGGTTTAGTCCTGGTTTAGACCTGGTTTAGTCCTGGTTTAGTCCTGGTTTAGACCTGGTTTAGTCCTGGTTTAGTCCAGGTTTAGTCCTGGTTTAGTCCTGGTTTAGACCTGGTTTAGTCCTGGTTTAGTCCTGGTTTAGACCTGGTTTAGACCTGGTTTAGTCCTGGTTTAGTCCTGGTTTAGACCTGGTTTAGACCTGGTTTAGTCCAGGTTTAGTCCTGGCTTAGTCCAGGTTTAGTCCTGGCTTAGTCCTGGTTTAGTCCTGGCTTAGTCCTGGTTAGGGTTTATATTTAAATTTTCTTGTTGAGTTTCTAAAGTCACTTCATGGTTGGACGCAGCAGCAGGTGTGACATTCAGATGTTCAGATGTTCAGATGTTCAGATGTTCAGATGTTCAGATGTTCAGACGTTCAGAAGTTCAGATGTTCAGATGTTCAGATGTTCAGACGTTCAGACGTTCAGAAGTTCAGACGTTCAGACGTTCAGACGTTCAGACGTTCACATGTTCACATGTTCACATGTTCAGATGTTCAGATGTTCAGACGTTTAGACGTTCAGACGTTCAGACGTTCAGATGTTCAGATGTTCAGATGTTCAGACGTTCAGACGTTCAGACGTTCAGACGTTCAGACGTTCAGACGTTCAGAAGTTCAGAAGTTCAGATGTTCAGAAGTTCAGACGTTCAGACGTTCAGACGTTCAGACGTTCAGACGTTCAGACGTTCAGATGTTCAGATGTTCACATGTTCACATGTTCAGACGTTCAGACGTTCAGACGTTCAGATGTTCAGACGTTCAGACGTTTAGATGTTCAGACGTTCAGACGTTCACATGTTCAGATGTTCAGATGTTCAGATGTTCAGACGTTCAGATGTTCAGATGTTCACATGTTCAGACGTTCAGATGTTCAGACGTTCAGATGTTCAGACGTTCAGACGTTTAGATGTTCAGACGTTCAGACGTTCACATGTTCAGATGTTCAGATGTTCAGATGTTCAGACGTTCAGATGTTCAGATGTTCACATGTTCAGACGTTCAGACATTCAGACGTTCAGATGTCCAGATGTTCACATGTTCACATGTTCACATGTTCAGATGTTCTGGTCCATCACGGTTCCTGAGAAACCGTAAAGTAAACCAGGACCAGAACATAAGATAAGATAATCCTTTATTTGTCCCACAATGGGGAAATTGCAGTGTTGTGGAGGGCAGCTAGCTCATGCCAGCGCCGGAAGTACGGAAGTGAACATGTCTGAAGCACAAGAGTTGTGATCAAACTGAAGGTTGAACGTGTCAGAAAATCGTCCTTTTCCTGTGAGGACATCAGGGGGATACTGTTTTACAGCTCACACAAACGTCTGGAGCTTTGGACTTTCCAGGTGTTTTCTACAACTGATGTGAAACTGAGATGAACATTGAGCACAGGGACTGTCCACCAAACCAGGAGGAAACAGAAGCACTTGAGAACATCTGCACTTTAAGCTCTTCAGGTTTAATAAACCCACAAGAGGAAGAGGGAAAGCAGGAATAAAAACGTGGAGAAGACGTAGGCGATGAAGAAGTATCGGTTTATGGACTTGGTTCTCTGGGTCCAGTATCCGTCCGGTTTCTCCTCCTCGTTTCCTCGTCTCAGAATTCTCAGAGATTCTTTCACCTCCTTCAGTTCAGCGGCGACCATCTCCAGAGACTCCACCAGCGAATCCTGAGCGAAAACACGGGAGTCAACCACAGAACATCGACTAAAAGCCCAAAACCTTAAAGTGAAGGTGGAGCTGGACAGACTGTACCTTTTTATCTGGGAGGAAGTCCCTGTTTGTGGATAAATATTTGTTCTTCACGGCTGAAAGAAAAAAACTCAACATTAGTGATCACTTCCTGTAAATACAGACGGCTCCTGACGGCTCCTGACGGCTCCTGACGGCTCCTGACGGCTCCTGACGGCTCCTGACGGCTCCTGACGGCTCCTGACTCATGGCCTGACAGGTTCAGGTCGGGTCGTGTGATTCAGTATCAGACGTACCTCGGGTCTCTGTCTCTGAGTCTTTCCTGATGAGATAAGCCACCAGGATGCTCTCCAGAAGACTGACGAGCATCAGTGCGAAGATCCCAATACAGTACACCGCTGTGAGGAGAACAGAGGAGAACATGAGACCAGGAGAACATGAGACCAGGAGAACATGAGACCAGGAGAACATGAGACCAGGAGAACATGAGGCCAGGAGAACATGAGGCCAGGAGAACATGAGACCAGAGGAGAGCATGAGACCAGGAGAACATGAGACCAGGAGAACATGAGGCCAGGAGAACATGAGACCAGAGGAGAACATGAGACCAGGAGAACATGAGACCAGGAGAACATGAGACCAGGAGAACATGAGACCAGAGGAGAACAGAGGAGAACATGAGACCAGGAGAACATGAGACCAGGAGAACATGAGACCAGGAGAACATGAGACCAGAGGAGAACATGAGGCCAGGAGAACATGAGACCAGAGGAGATCATGAGGCCAGGAGAACATGAGGCCAGGAGAACATGAGGCCAGGAGAACATGAGACCAGAGGAGAACAGAGGACAACATGAGACCAGGAGAACATGAGACCAGAGGAGAACATGAGGCCAGGAGAACATGAGACCAGAGGAGATCATGAGGCCAGGAGAACATGAGGCCAGGAGAACATGAGGCCAGGAGAACATGAGACCAGAGGAGATCATGAGGCCAGGAGAACATGAGACCAGAGGAGAACAGAGGACAACATGAGACCAGGAGAACATGAGGCCAGGAGAACATGAGGCCAGGAGAACATGAGACCAGAGGAGAACAGAGGACAACATGAGACCAGGAGAACATGAGACCAGAGGAGAACAGAGGACAACATGAGACCAGGAGAACATGAGGCCAGGAGAACATGAGGCCAGGAGAACATGAGACCAGGAGAACATGAGACCAGAGGAGAACATGAGACCAGGAGAACATGAGACCAGGAGAACATGAGACCAGGAGAACATGAGGCCAGGAGAACATGAGACCAGGAGAACATGAGACCAGGAGAACATGAGACCAGAGGAGAACAGAGGACAACATGAGACCAGGAGAACATGAGGCCAGGAGAACATGAGGCCAGGAGAACATGAGACCAGGAGAACATGAGACCAGAGGAGAACATGAGACCAGGAGAACATGAGGCCAGGAGAACATGAGACCAGGAGAACATGAGACCAGAGGAGAACATGAGACCAGGAGAACATGAGACCAGGAGAACATGAGGCCAGGAGAACATGAGACCAGGAGAACATGAGACCAGAGGAGAACATGAGACCAGGAGAACATGAGACCAGGAGAACATGAGGCCAGGAGAACATGAGACCAGGAGAACATGAGACCAGAGGAGAACATGAGACCAGGAGAACATGAGACCAGGAGAACATGAGACCAGGAGAACATGAGAGCAGGAGAACATGAGAACAGAGGAGAACATGAGACCAGGAGAACAGAGGAGAACATGAGACCAGGAGAACAGAGGAGAACATGAGACTAGGAGAACATGAGACCAGGAGAACATGAGACCAGAGGAGAGCATGAGACCAGGAGAACATGAGACCAGGAGAACAGAGGAGAACATGAGACCAGGAGAACAGAGGAGAACATGAGACTAGGAGAACATGAGACCAGGAGAACATGAGACCAGAGGAGAGCATGAGACCAGGAGAACATGAGACCAGGAGAACAGAGGAGAGCATGAGACCAGGAGAACATGAGACCAGGAGAACAGAGGAGAACATGAGACCTCCTTGAGGACAGAGAAGGGTATGAAAGTCCCAGGGTTGTTACCGATGAGGGGGACGCGTCTGGAGGAGGAGGGCAGGATGTCGTTGAGCAGAAGCTGCATCACCGTCACAGCGAGGAGCACGGTGATCTTAAAGCCCAACTTCTCTCCTCCTGTGTCCGACATCAGGAACGAAGCAAAGTCCAACGTCAAGAAGAACAGAATCGGGAGGATGAAGTTCACGATGTAGAGCACGGAACGACGGCGAACGTTTATCTGACGAGAGAGAAAAGAGAGAGGGGACATCATGAGGTGGAACAGAGTGTTTGGAGCTTTGGAGATGTAGACAGACAAATAAAAAAGAGTTCCTCAAACCTGTGAATGAAACAAACACGACTCCAGGTGTGTTTGAAGAGGAACAACAGAACATCAGAACATGGATTAAAGTTTTGTGTGGTTCAGGAGCTTTAATTATCGTTTTTTAATCGTAATCAATCGTGTGAGTCCAGAGTCTGGAGCTCTGAGCTGAAGAATTCTAGTGGTGGTAAAACTCATCAGATTCACTTTATGACCACAAAAGCTCTTCAGGAAGAACGTTCACCACAACGTGTGAGCAGAGACAGAGGACACAGACGTCTGGGCTGAAGAATGAAAATGATCTTCATGAGGGAATTTAAACCACAAACCCTCACCACACTCACGGGCACAGTGGGGAAGTGTCTTGCCTAAGGACACAACAGCAGATCTAGAGCCCCTGACTGCGCCTAGAAATTCTGTCCATAAATATAATGAACAGAACCGGTGACAAAGGGCAGCCCTGGAGTCCAACATGCACCGGAAACAGGTCCGACTTACTACCGGCAATGTGAACACAGCTCCTGCTCCGGTCATACAGGGACTGAACAGCCCTTAGCAAAGGGCCCCGGACCCCATACTCCCAGAGCACTCTCCACAGGACCCCACGAGGGACACGGTCGATCTTCTCCAGATCCACAAAGCACATGTGGACTGGTTGGGCAAACTCCCATGCACCCTCAAGCACCCGATGGAGAGTATAGAGCTGGTCCAGTGTTCCCCGGCCGGGACGAAAACCACACTGCTCCTCCTGAATACAAGGTTCGGTCGAATTCTCCTCTCCAGCACCCTGGAATAGACCTTACCGGGAAGGCTGAGGAGTGTGATTCCCCTCCGGTCCCCCTTCTTATACAGAGGGACCACCCGGTCTGCCAGTCCAGAGGTACTGTCCCCGACCGCCACGCGATGTTGCAGAGACGTGTCAGTCAAGACAGCCCTACAACATCCAGAGACTTAAGATACTCAGGACGGATCTCATCCACCCCCGGGGCCTTGCCACCGAGCAGCATTCCAACCACCTCAGTGACTTCAGCCAGGGTGATGAACGAGTCCGCCTCCGAGTCTCCACCCTCTGCTTCCTCCTGGATTGAGGAGATCCTCAAAGTATTTCTTCCACCGTCCAATAACATCCCCAGTTGAGGTCAACAGCTCCCCACCCGCACCGTAAACAGTGTTGGTGAAGCACTGCTTCCCCCTCTTGAGGTGCCGGACGGTTTGTCAACCCTGAGTTTTTGCGACCGCCCGGGCTGCAGCACGCTTGGCCCGCCGGTACCCGTCAGCTGCCTCAGGAGTCCCATGAGCCAACAAGGCCCGATAAGACTCCTTCTTCAGCCTGACGGCATCCCTTACTTCCGGTGTCCACCACCGGGTTTGGGGATTGCCGCCATGATAGGCACCACAGACCTTACGACCACTGTTACGGGCGGCTGCATCGACAATAGAGGCCGAGAACAAAGCCCACTCGGACTCTATGTCCCCAGCCTCCCCCGGAATCCGGGAGAAGCTCTCCCAGAGGTGTGAGTTGAAAGTGCCCCTGACAGAGGGCTCTGCCAGACGTTCCCAACAGACCTTCACCTTACGCTTGGGCCTGCCAGGTCTCTCCGGCTTCCTCCCCCGCCAGCGGAACCAACTCACCACCAGGTGGTGATCGGTTGACAGCTCTGCCCCTCTCTTCACCCGAGTGTCCAAGACACACGGCCGGAGGTCAGATGACACGACAACAAAGTCGATCATTGACCTCCGTCCTAGGATGTCCTGGTGCCACGTGCACTGATGGACACCCTTGTGCTCGAACATGGTGTTCGTTATGGACAAACTGTGGCTAGCACAGAAGTCCAATAACAGAACACCGCTCGGGTTCAGATCAGGAAGGCCGTTCCTCCCAATCACCCTGCTCCAGGTGTCATTGTCGTTGCCCATGTGGGCGTCGAAGTCCCCCAGTAGAACAATGGAGTGCCCAGGTCCATGTCCAGTGAGCTGGTCGCCGAGGCCCCTACCTTCGACTGCAGCCCAAATCTCTCTGCACCGGCCCCTTATGGTGGGTGGTGGGTCCACAGGAGAATGGCCCCACGTCGCTCCTTCAGGCTTCGCCCGGCTGGGCCCCATGAGGGAAGGCCCGGCCATCAGATGCTCGCAAACGAGCACCCACCCAAGCGTGGGGCCCCGGTAACGCCAGTCCGGGCGACGTAACTGGCCTCGGTCTATTACTCATCATAAAGGGCTTCTGAACTGCTCTTAGTCTGACCCGTCCCCCAGGACCTGTTTGCCTTGGGTGACCCTAAAGGGGCATGAAGCTCCCTGGATCATTCGGGCATTCAAACCCTCCACCACATTAAGGTGGCAGCTCAAGGAGGGGAACAGATCCCCTGAACTTTAATACGGAACATTTCTATCTGCAGTAAAAGGATGGATGATCCTCTGGGCTGAACCACAAACGCTGTGGTGAGGGGGTGTTACCGTGAAAATGATGATGTCCCGGTTCTTCTGGAAGATGGTCACGGTGCTGTTGGAGACCCTCATGTCCACGAAGAGCCACTCAAACTGAGTCCTCATGTTCTCACGAGTCCAAGCTGAGACCACCTCTGAGTCCATCACCGCGGCGATGTTCAGCTCCTCATCTGAGACCAGAGACCAAAGACCAGAGACCGGGTTTAGACCGGGTTTAGACCAGGTTTAGACCGGGTTTAGACCGAGATCACACCGGGATCAGACCGGGATCAGACCAGGTTTAGACCAGGTTTAGACAGAGTTTAGTCCTGGTTCAGTCCTGGTTCAGTCCTGGTTCAGTCCTTGATTGGTCCTGGTTCAGTCCTGGTTCAGTCCTGGTTCAGTCCTGGTTCAGTCCTGGTTCAGTCCTTGATTGGTCCTGGTTCAGTCCTGGTTCAGTCCTGGTTCAGTCCTGGTTCAGTCCTGGTTCAGTCCTGGTCTCACCTGAGTAGATGGTGGACTTGAAGGTGAGGTTGCAGCTCTGAGTGTCGAAGGGGAACCTGTAAACCTGCATCTTACAGGAGCTGGACACCACCTGGTCTGAGAGCATCTCCACCAGCCCGTCCGAGTAAACGGTCAAGTACGGAGCCATCACAGGGTAGTCCTTGTCTACGCTGAGGGGAACAGGATTGGTTTAGTCCAGGTTTAGTCCAGGTTTAGTCCAGGTTTAATCCAGGTTTAGTCCAGGTGTAGTCCAGGTTTGGTCCAGGTTTGGTCCAGGTGTAGTCCTGGTTTATTCCTGGTTTAGTTCAGGTTTGGTCCAGGTGTAGTCCAGGTTTAGTCCAGGTTTAGTCCAGGTTTAGTTCAGGTTTAGTCCAGGTTTAGTCCAAGTTTAGTCCAGGTTTGGTCCAGGTTTGGCCCAGGTTTAGTCCAGGTTTGGTCCAGGTGTAGTCCAGGTTTGGTCCAGGTTTGGTCCAGGTTTAGTCCAGGTTTAGTCCAGGTTTAGTCCAGGTTTAGTCCGGGTTGGACCTACGACTCTTCTATGGAGATGTCTGGTTTCCACAGGAGTTCGTTGGGGATGGTGATCTTGTCGATTCCGCAAAAGTCCAGAGGGCTCCACACGATGTTTTCGTTCATCCAACTCTGAAGAAACACGAAGAAAACTCTTACCCTGTACCGAGTGTTGGATCAGAGTGTTGGATCAGAGTGTTGGATCAGAGTGTTGGATCAGAGTGTTGGATCAGAGTGTTGGATCAGAGTGTTGGATCAGAGTGTTCGATCAGAGTGTTGGATCAGAGTGTTTGATCAGAGTGTTCGATCAGAGTGTTCGATCAGAGTGTTGGATCAGAGTGTTCGATCAGAGTGTTGGATCAGAGTGTTTGATCAGAGTGT
Organism: Paratrypauchen microcephalus; assembly: GCA_036785185.1. Classification (NCBI taxonomy): domain Eukaryota; kingdom Metazoa; phylum Chordata; class Actinopteri; order Gobiiformes; family Gobiidae; genus Paratrypauchen; species Paratrypauchen microcephalus. The sequence goes on from JAVJIX010000309.1 coordinate 286,262, forward strand.
TGGATCAGAGTGTTGGATCAGAGTGTTCGATCAGAGTGTTCGATCAGAGTGTTCGATCAGAGTGTTGGATCAGAGTGTTGGATCAGAGTGTTGGATCAGAGTGTTGGATCAGAGTGTTCGATCAGAGTGTTGGATCAGAGTGTTGGATCAGAGTGTTCGATCAGAGTGTTGGATCAGAGTGTTGGATCAGAGTGTTGGATCAGAGTGTTTGATCAGAGTGTTGGATCAGAGTGTTGGATCAGAGTGTTCGATCAGAGTGTTCGATCAGAGTGTTCGATCAGAGTGTTGGATCAGAGTGTTGGATCAGAGTGTTGGATCAGAGTGTTGGATCAGAGTGTTGGATCAGAGTGTTCGATCAGAGTGTTCGATCAGAGTGTTCGATCAGAGTGTTCGATCAGAGTGTTGGATCAGAGTGTTCGATCAGAGTGTTCGATCAGAGTGTTCGATCAGAGTGTTCGATCAGAGTGTTGGGAGGGTTCACAGATATCAGATCACTCCGAGCGCTCAGTAGCGCCCTCTGAACATCAGGGATGAACCAGAACTACTCACAGAAGTATAATCTGATGATTGGGAAAAATCAAACGTCGGAGTGTCGGAGTCTCACCATGAAGGTCCAGATGCAGGTCACACAGGTCTGGTCCGTCTCTCTCTGTGAACATTTAATATGAACATCACTGATCCCAATCACGCTGCACATCTGGGTTTACTAGAACATTTCTTCTTTAGGCTCCTGGCCCAGTCCTGGTTTAATCCTGGTCCAGTCCTGATTTAGTCCTGGTTCACTCCTGGTTTAGTCCTGGTCCAGTCCTGGTTTAGTCCTGGTTTAGTCCTGGTCCAGTCCTGGTTCACTCCTGGACTCACCACGTCCAGAATGGCGTAGATGACCACATCGAGGTAGATGAGAATGGGATCACTGTGGTTCTTCACTGGTCTGAACATCTGGAACTTCTCAGGGGTACTCAGTTTCAGGTCCTGGGCCAGAGCTTCATAGGAGCAGGGGTCCAAGGGGTCCAGGAAGTCCCCCGGCGGACCTGCGTGAAGGTTCAAGTTTAAAGCTCATACATCACACTCGCATGTTCCATGTTCCTCCTCAAACACCTGGAGTTGTGTTTGTTTCATTCTCATGTTTGAGGAACTCTTTATTATTCGTCTTTAACATCTCCAACGCTCTGTTCCACCTCATGATGTCATCAAGTGAACCGTGAACTTTTACCTTTAGTTCAGTCGAGATCGGCGACTCCAGGACTGAAATGATCCAAGTGATTCTAGTGAAGGTGTGTGGAGTTTAAAAACACAGTGGAGCACTTCCTGTATCACCTCATGGTGACATCACAAGGTGGAACAGAGTGTTTTCAGTTGGAGAACTCGTGTTAATCTGCAGGTCTGCAGGTTTATTGGTGGAATGTTCAGCACACGCTAGCAAACACAGACTAAAAGTTTTAAGACAGTCTGAAAGCTCAAGAAAAAAGAGCCCGTTTTCATTTTCCCGAGATCAGAGCGCGTTCATGGTCCTCGCTTCGGTTGTGACGTCAACGATTGGTTGGCCCACGACTTTTTAAGTCTGAACAAGGGCAAAACTGAGGTCACAGTGTTTGGCAGGACCGACCCCCTCACTGAAACAAAAAGTACCATCCGTCCATGTTCTTCCTCTTATCTGGGGCCGGGTCGCCGGGACAACAGTCTAAACAGGGACTCCCAGACCTCCTTCACCCCGGACACTTCCTCCAGCTCCTCCGGGGGGACCCAAGGTGTTCCCAGGCCAGCCGGGAGACATAGTCCCTCCAGCGTGTCCTGGGTCTTCCCCGGGGCCTCCTCCCGGTGGGACATGCCCAGAACACCTCCCGAGGGAGGAGTCCAGGAGGCATCTGGAACAGATGCCCGAGCCACCTCAGCTGCTCCTCTCCACAAGGAGGAGCAGCGGCTCTACTCCGAGCTCCTCCTGTGTGACTGAGCTCCTCACCCTATCTCTAAGGGAGTGCCCAGCCACTCTGTGGAGGGAACTCATTTCGGCCGCTTGTATCAGCGATCTCGTCCTTTCAGGGTCCATTTGGGATGAGGATCAGCTCTTCCAAATCTGGGGCCATGGTTCTCGCCCGGAAAAAGGTGTCTCGTCCTCTCCGGGTGGTGGAGAAGTTCAAGTATGTCGGGGTCTTGTTCACGAGTGAGGGGAGGATGGAGCGTGAGATTGACAGGTGGATCGGTGCAGCGTCGGCAGTGATGCGGTCGCTGTACCGGGCCGTTGTGGAGAAGAGGGAGCTGAGCCGAAAAGCAAAGCTCTCGATTTACCGTCGATCTACGTTCCTCCCCTCACCTATGGTCATGAGCTCTGGGCAATGATAAAAAGTACCGATATGTGAAACAGGCCAGCACCTCGGCGTCACTGTGGACGTGATTTAAATTTGACATATGAACGTGGTTATAAAATCTCCTGTATCATCACTTCAGAGCTCATCCAAACATACTCCCCATGGGCCCTAAGACGAGACGAGACCCAGGGGGGACGGGACCCCAAACTCAGGAACGCTCTGGCCCTCCAAGTCTGAACAGCGCCCCCTAGTGGAGTATTTTAAGTCTCGACTTAAGACCCACTTTTACTTTTAACACTGCGTGAGGCGTGTGCTCCTCTGGGTCTTATTTATTTTATTTATTTACTGCTATTTTATGATTTTTACTTTGATTTGATTTTCCTGGTTTTATTGTTTTAGGACGGGCATGACCACATTTTAGTCGTTTACTTTTTTGTTGTCTTCATTTTCGGATCTCTGTGCAGCTCTTTGGAAACGGCTTTGTTTGTAAAATGTACTGTAGAAATAAAGTGGATTTGGATTTGTTTAAGAGTTTGATTTGACACTAAAGTCACAGAGCTTCACACAGAGCAGTGCCTTCAGTTAGCGTCACACTCCCAGGGACTGTGGATGACGTCAGACCCAGAAGATCAATGATTTAGTTTTACCAGACTCTGGGTCCATGGTCAAGACGGGTTCATCTCCGGAGGGTCCAGGGAGCGAGGGCTTCTTCGGGGGACGACTGTTTCCTTTGGGACGAGTGACGACGAGGAACGATCCATGAGACACTCCTGAAGAGACAGAAGAGACAGGTGAGACAGGAGGGACAGGAGGGACAGGAGGGACAGGAGGGACAGGTGAGGACAGGTGAGACAGGTGAGACAGGAGGGACAGGTGAGACAGGTGGGACAGGTGAGGACAGGTGAGACAGGTGAGGACAAGTGAGACAGGTGAGGACAGGTGAGACAGGTGGGACAGGTGAGACAGAAGGGACAGGTGAGACAGGTGAGGACAGGTGAGGACAGGTGAGACAGGAGGGACAGGTGAGGACAGGTGGGACAGGTGAGGACAGGTGAGACAGGTGAGGACAGGGGAGGTCAGGTGAGACAAGTGGGACAGGTGAGACAGGTGGGACAGGTGAGGACAGGTGAGACAGGTGAGACAGGTGAGGACAGGAGGGACAGGTGAGGACAGAAGAGACAGGTGAGACAGGAGGGACAGGTGAGGACAGGTGAGACAGGTGTGAGTCAGGTGAGACAGGAGGGACAGGTGAGGACAGGTGAGACAGGTGTGAGACAGGTGAGACAGGAGGGACAGGTGAGGACAGATGAGACAGGTGAGGACAGGTGAGACAGAAGAGACAGGTGTGAGACAGAAGAGACAGATGGGACAGGTTGGACTGCTCTTGACCAGCTCCATAAGAAACTGTTTAAATATTGTGCAGATTCAGCCTGAAGAACATCACTCTGAAGAACCTCACTCTGAAGGACCTGACTCTGAAGGACATCACTCTGAAGGACATCACTCTGAAGAACATCACTCTGAAGAACATCACTCTGAAGGACATCACTCTGAAGACCATCACTCTGAAGGACATCACTCTGAAGACCATCACTCTGAAGAACCTCACTCTGAAGGACCTCACTCTGAAGAACATCACTCTGAATAACATCACTCTGAAGAACATCACTCTGAAGAACATCACTCTGAAGAAACTCACTCTGAAGAACATCACTCTGAAGGACATCACTCTGAAGAACATCACTCTGAAGAACATCACTCTGAAGGACCTCACTCTGAAGAACATCACTCTGAAGGACATCACTCTGAAGAACATCACTCTGAAGGACCTCACTCTGAAGAACATCACTCTGAAGAACATCACTCTGAAGAACCTGACTCTGAAGAACATCACTCTGAAGAACCTCACTCTGAAGAACCTCACTCTGAATAACATCACTCTGAAGAACATCACTCTGAAGGACATCACTCTGAAGAACATCAGTCTGAAGGACCTCACTCTGAAGAACATCACTCTGAAGAACCTCACTCTGAAGAACATCACTCTGAAGAACCTGACTCTGAAGAACATCACTCTGAAGAAACTCACTCTGAAGGACCTCACTCTGAAGGACCTCACTCTGAAGAACATCAGTCTGAAGGACATCACTCTGAAGAACATCACTCTGAAGGACCTCACTCTGAAGGACCTCACTCTGAAGGACCTGAAACTGAAGGACATCACTCTGAAGAACCTCACTCTGAAGAACATCACTCTGAAGAACATCACTCTGAAGAACATCACTCTGAAGAACATCACTCTGAAGAACATCACTCTGAAGAACATCACTCTGAAGAACCTCACTCTGAATAACATCACTCTGAAGAACATCACTCTGAAGGACATCACTCTGAAGAACATCAGTCTGAAGGACATCACTCTGAAGAACATCACTCTGAAGGACCTCACTCTGAAGGACCTCACTCTGAAGGACCTGAAACTGAAGGACCTGACTCTGAAGGACCTCACTCTGAAGGACATCACTCTGAAGGACATCACTCTGAAGAACATCACTCTGAAGGACCTGACTCTGAAGGACATCACTCTGAAGAACCTCACTCTGAAGGACATCACTCTGAAGGACCTCACTCTGAAGAACCTCACTCTGAAGGACATCACTCTGAAGGACCTCACTCTGAAGAACCTCACTCTGAAGGACCTGATTCTGAAGGACCTCACTCTGAAGAACATCACAATGAAGGACATCACTCTGAAGGACCTCACTCTGAAGAACCTCACTCTGAAGGACATCACTCTGAAGAACATCACTCTGAAGAACATCACTCTGAAGAACATCACTCTGAAGGACATCACTCTGAAGGACCTCACTCTGAAGAACCTCACTCTGAAGGACATCACTCTGAAGGACATCACTCTGAAGAACATCACTCTGAAGAACATCACTCTGAAGGACATCACTCTGAATGACCTGACTCTGAAGAACATCACTCTGAAGGACCTCACTCTGAAGGACCTCACTCTGAAGGACCTGAAACTGAAGGACCTGACTCTGAAGGACCTCACTCTGAAGGACATCACTCTGAAGGACATCACTCTGAAGAACATCAGTCTGAAGGACATCACTCTGAAGAACATCACTCTGAAGGACCTCACTCTGAAGGACCTCACTCTGAAGGAGCTGAAACTGAAGGACCTGACTCTGAAGGACCTCACTCTGAAGGACATCACTCTGAAGGACATCACTCTGAAGAACATCACTCTGAAGGACCTGACTCTGAAGGACATCACTCTGAAGAACCTCACTCTGAAGGACATCACTCTGAAGGACCTCACTCTGAAGAACCTCACTCTGAAGGACATCACTCTGAAGGACCTCACTCTGAAGAACCTCACTCTGAAGGACCTGATTCTGAAGGACCTCACTCTGAAGAACATCACAATGAAGGACATCACTCTGAAGGACCTCACTCTGAAGAACCTCACTCTGAAGGACATCACTCTGAAGAACATCACTCTGAAGAACATCACTCTGAAGGACCTCACTCTGAAGGACATCACTCTGAAGGACCTTTACTCTGAAGAACATCACTCTGAAGGACCTGACTCTGAAGGACCTCACTCTGAAGAACATCACTCTGAAGGACATCACTCTGAAGAACATCACTCTGAAGAACATCACTCTGAAGGACCTCACTCTGAAGGACATCACTCTGAAGAACATCACTCTGAAGAACATCACTCTGAAGAACATCACTCTGAAGGACCTCACTCTGAAGAACATCACTCTGAAGGACCTCACTCTGAAGGACATCACTCTGAAGAACATCACTCTGAAGGACCTCACTCTGAAGGACATCACTCTGAAGAACATCACTCTGAAGGACCTCACTCTGAAGAACATCACTCTGCACTTCAATATTTACACAACCTTTGTGAGATCTATTCTTTTATGCTTGAAGTCTTTATATCTAGTCTTTTACATTCCTGGGTTTTAAGTTACTTACTGTGGGAACCGTCTCACCTCACCATTTGTTTCTCCATATGGTGTATACATCAAGTGTGGCTATAGGTTATAAAAGGCTGTAAACTAATTTGAGGTGTGACCCTTTCCTGGGGGTTGTGTACACAGGGTGCTGTAAACAGCTAATGCTACATTTACTGTGGGGTTGTGTTGTGACAGTTGTTGTCTGATTGGCTGACCTCACTATTGGACACTCTGCATAGTTAAACTATTCTCCTATAGGGTACCGGTTGGTGATGTCATAAATATTCAACAGTGTACTGTATTTAAAGACAGCCCCTTGTGGTGTTTGTGTGTGTGGGGGTGTGTGTGTGACCTGAACCCCACTGGGGGGGTTCTCTCCATGTCCCTCTTCATGGCCGACGTCTCTCTGCTAAGCTGACAACATGGATGCTGAAGATGCCTGATGTTACCATTTTGTTTGTATTCTGCTATTTTTACATTAAAATGCTGAATAACCTCAATTTCAACTATACCTTCCTTCAGACCTCCTTCTGACCCATTTTTTAAAAAACTGACACCTTCTACTGACCTGAACGATGAGACTCACCTGTGACAAACACGAGGAGAAACCAGGAGGAAAACATCATCCACAGGAACCAGGAGAGTCTAAAATTACTACTCCAAACTCTACTACTACTACTACTACTACTACTACTACTGCTACTACTACTACTACTACTACTACTACTACTACTACTACTACTGCTACTACTACTACTGCTACTACTACTACTACTACTGCTACTACTACTACTCAAAGATCAAAGATCAAAGTCAGCTTTATTGTTAATTCTGCCATATGTGTTCAACATACAGTGAATCGAAATTTCGTTTCTCTCTGGCCAAGTAGTGCAAAAAGACAAGTGTGTACAAGATACAATATGAAGACAAAACACTACTACTACTACTACTACTACTACTAGTACTACTACTACTACTACTACTTACTCCTCCCCAAGCAGCTGAAGAAAACAGGTTCTGTGTTTGTCCTGATGTTTGAGCAAAGTTCAGGATGTCGCTCTTTAAGGTAAATATCACACACAGGGCCGGCCCAAGCCTTTATGGGGCCCTAAGCAGAATTTGATTTGGGGGCCCCCTGGTCACAATTTTTTCCCGAGGACCGGAGGGTTGGGGTTGGGGCCCCCCAAGTGGTCTTGGGGGCCCCCTGGTGGCGTGGGAGCCTTGGGCTTGCCCTGATCACACAGGAGTTTAAAGGTGAGACCAAGACACGGGTCTATGAGGACCAGGGACTATGAGGACCAGGGTCTGTGAGGACCAGGGTCTGTGAGGACCAGGGTCTGTGAGGACCAGGGTCTATGAGGACCAGGGACTATGAGGACCAGGGTCTGTGAGGACCAGGGTCTATGAGGACCAGGGTCTGTGAGGACCAGGGTCTGTGAGGACCAGGGTCTGTGAGGACCAGGATCTACACTCAACAAAAATATAAACGCAACACTTTTGTTTTTGCTCCCATTTTTCCTGAGATGGACCCAAAGATCCAAAATTCACTCCAGATACACAACACTACCATTTCTCTCAAACATTGTTCACAAATCTGTCCAAATGTGTGACAGCGAGCACCTCTGCCCCGCCGAGACAATCCACCCCACCTCACAGGTGCGCCACATCAAGATGCCGATCCGACATCATGACCAGTGCACAGGTGCGCCCCAGACTGCCCACAATAAAAGGACACCCCGAAATGTGCATTTTTTTTTTCTTTGTTGGGGGTCTGGGGACTCAGAACCAGTCAGTATCTGGTGTGATCACCATTTGCCTTATGCAGTGCAACACATCTTCTTCACATAGAGTTTATCAGATTGTCAGTTGTGGCCTGTGGAATGTCGGTCCACTCCTCCTCAAAGGCTGTTATGGACGAAGAACACAGGTGCATTTTATTGATGGCATTTTGAATGCACAGAGATACCGTGATGAGATCCTGAGGCCCATTGTTGTGCCATACATCCATGAACATCACCTCATGTTTCAGCAAGATAATGCACGGCCCCATGTTGCAAGGATCTGTACACAATTCTTGGAAGCTGAAAATGTCCCAGTTCTTGCATGGCCAGCATACTCACCGGACATGTCACCCATTGAGCATGTTTGGGATGTGCTTGAGCGGCGTATACGACAGCGTGTACCAGCTCCCACTAATACCCAGCAACTTCGCACAGCCATTGAAGAGGAGTGGACCAACATTCCACAGGCCACAACTGACAATCTGATAAACTCTATGTGAAGAAGATGTGTTGCCCTGCATGAGGCAAATGGTGGTCACACCAGATACTGACTGGTTCTGAGTCCCCAGACCCCCAATAAAGCAAAAAAATGCACATTTCGGGGTGTCCTTTTATTGTGGGCAGTCTGGGGCGCACCTGTGCACTGGTCATGATGTCGGATCGGCATCTTGATGTGGCGCACCTGTGAGGTGGGGTGGATTGTCTCGGCGGGGCAGAGGTGCTCGCTGTCACACATTTGGACAGATTTGTGAACAATGTTTGAGAGAAATGGTAGTGTTGTGTATCTGGAGTGAATTTTGGATCTTTGGGTTTATCTCATGAAAAATGGGAGCAAAAACAAAAGTGTTGCGTTTATATTTTTGTTGAGTATATGAGGACCAGGGTCTGTGAGGACCAGGGTCTATGAGGACCAGGGTCTGTGAGGACCAGGGTCTATGAGGACCAGGGTCTATGAGGACCAGGGTCTATGAGGACCAGGGTCTGTGAGGACCAGGGTCTATGAGGACCAGGGTCTATGAGGACCAGGGTCTGTGAGGACCAGGGTCTATGAGGACCAGGGTCTGTGAGGACCAGGGTCTGTGAGGACCAGGGTCTGTGAGGACCAGGATCTATGTGGACCAGGGTCTGTGAGGACCAGGGTCTATGAGGACCAGGGTCTGTGAGGACCAGGGTCTATGTGGACCAGGGTCTGTGAGGACCAGGGTCTATGAGGACCAGGGTCTGTGAGGACCAGGGTCTGTGAGGACCAGGGTCTGTGAGGACCAGGATCTATGTGGACCAGGGTCTGTGAGGACCAGGGTCTGTGAGGACCAGGGTCTGTGAGGACCAGGGTCTATGAGGACCAGGGTCTGTGAGGACCAGGGTCTATGAGGACCAGGGTCTATGAGGACCAGGGTCTGTGAGGACCAGGGTCTGTGAGGACCAGGGACTATGAGGACCAGGGTCTGTGAGGACCAGGGTCTATGAGGGCCCCGCAAGACGAGAAGAACCGGCTCAGATCAGACTGTGAACTTCTGTTTACACACGAAAGCTCCTGAACTGACCCCTGTGACCTTTAAGTCCTGTCCTGATGTTCTGATGTTCCTCCTCAAACGCCTGGAGTTGTGTTTGTTTCATTCTCATGTTTGAGGAACTGTTTATTGTTCATCTGTAACATCTCCAAAGCTCCAAACGCTCTGTTCCACCTCGTGATGTCATCAAGTGAACAGTGAACTTTTACCTTTAGTCCAGTCGAGATCGGCGACTCCAGGACTGAAATGATCCAGATGATTCTAGTGAAGGTGTGTGGAGTTTAAAAACACAGTGGAGCACTTCCTGTATCACCACATGGTGACATCACGAGGTGGAACAGAGTGTTTGGAGCTTTGGAGATGTTACAGACGAATAATAAAGAGTTCCTCAAACATGAGAATGAAACAAACATAACTCCAGGTGTTTGTGAGGAGGAACCGACATGAGAACATTAGAACTGTGACCTGGGACCTTCTGATGGTGTCCTCTCAGATGGTGTCCTCTCAGATGGTGTCCTCTCAGATGGTGTCCTCTCAGATGGTGTCCTCTCAGATGGTGTCCTCTCTGATGGTGACCTCTCTTGTGTCCAGGAGGAGGTTCCAGAGAAGGTTCTGAGCTCTCTGCTGAACCATCTCCTGCAGAACCAAACCCAGGAGGAGGCTGTGGGCTACTGGACCAGGAAGTCCAGGACCATCCACAAAGTGTTCTTCATCTTCTACCTGACCTCCACCTTGTGCTTCCTGGGGGGGATCTTCTACATGTGGACCAGCCCCAGTGTCAAATCAAACTACAGGAGTGTTTAAAGAGAGCAGATGATGAAGTCAAACTCACCCACGAAGAGGAGCAGGAGCCAGTATCCTGTAAACATATCTCCAGAAGATGTTCTTTCTTCAAGGGACTTTGGAATGGTGCGTCCTAAAGTAGTCCTGGTCCAGTCCTGGTCTGAGCCCGGTGCAGTCCTGGTCCTCTTAAGCACTGCTGCAGCTGGGTGGGCGCGGCTCGAGTGGCTCGAGCGGCTCGTGTGGCTCGTGTGGTTATGGATCATGAATGATTGAGGAGACCACTTAGAGACGTCACTGCCGTTTCCTCGGAGAACATCAGCCTGGAGATCAGATAATGCAATCATCCTGTGCTCCAGTCTCCCCCTCCCACACACACCTGGACTCGTGTTTGTTTCATTCACAAAGCTGAGAAAACGCTCTGTTCCACCTCGTGATGTCATCATGTGGTGATACAGGAAATGCTCCACTGTGTTTTTAAACTACACATTTTCTAGCCTTGGTGTAATTTATAGTCCTGGTTTAGTCCTGGTTTAGTCCTGGTTTAGTCCTGGTTCAGTTCTGGTTTAGTCCTGGTTTAGTCCTGGTTCAGTCCTAGTTTAATCCTGGTTCAGTCCTGGTTCAGTCCTGGTTCAGTCCTGGTTTAGTCCTGGTTTAGTCCTGGTTCAGTCCTGGTTTAGTCCTGGTTCAGTCCTGGTTCAGTCCTGGTTTAGTCCTGGTTCAGTCCTGGTTTAGTCCTGGTTTAGTCCTGGTTCAGTCCTGGTTCAGTCCTGGTTCAGTCCTGGTTCAGTCCTGGTTTAGTCCTGGTTTAGACCTGGTTTGAAGAGGAGTGGACCAACATTCCACAGGCCACAACTGACAATCTGATAAACTCTATGTGAAGAAGATGTGTTGCACTGCATGAGGCAAATGGTGATCACACCAGATACTGACTGGTTCTGAGTCCCCAGACCCCCAATAAAGCAAAAAAAATGCACATTTCGGGGTGTCCTTTTATTGTGGGCAGTCTGGGGTGCACCTGTGCACTGGTCATGATGTCGGATCGGCATCTTGATGTGGCGCACCTGTGAGGTGGGGTGGATTGTCTCGGCGGGGCAGAGGTGCTCGCTGTCACACATTTGGACAGATTTGTGAACAATGTTTGAGAGAAATGGTAGTGTTGTGTATCTGGAGTGAATTTTGGATCTTTGGGTCCATCTCAGGAAAAATGGGAGCAAAAACAAAAGTGTTGCGTTTATATTTTTGTTGAGTATATATATATATATATATATATATATATATATATATATATATATATATATATATAAAATCAGATATATATGTCATGTGTAAGTTGGTTTTGTGATTCTTAATGAATCACAAGGCCTATGATACGTGTGGTAACTTTCCACTGGCCTCTGAACTTGTTTTCCACTTGTTGCTTTGCTGTGAAGGAGTCGGCCTTGAGCCGACCTGTGATTGTCTTGTGAAATGTTCTGTCTTGATTCTGCATGTACGCATCTGCTCATGCCCCCTGTGGGGTATACAGACTCGCTATGTTTTGTTATGAACACAGATCTAGGGACAGAGTCCTCTGTGAGGGACAGAGTCCTGTGAGGGACAGAGTCCTGTGAGGGACAGAGTCCTGTGAGGGACAGAGTCCTCTGTGAGGGACAGAGTCCTGTGAGGGACAGAGTCCTGTGAGGGACAGAGTCCTGTGAGGGACAGAGTCCTCTGTGAGGGACAGAGTCCTCTGTGAGGGACAGAGTCCTGTGAGGGACAGAGTCCTGTGAGGGACAGAGTCCTGTGAGGGACAGAGTCCTCTGTGAGGGACAGAGTCCTGTGAGGGACAGGCAGGGCGTAATTCTGCACAATTGTCTTTAATAAATCAACTCTTTGATTCAAGACAACTTTCCAGTTTATTCTCTTAGGATAGAAATTCCATAAGATTAAGATTAAGATTAAGCCTTTATTGGTCTCACACACAGTGACACACAGTGACACACGGGAGAAATTTGACTTCTGCATTTGACCCATCCTTTTCAGGAGCAGTGAGCAGCCATTTTTTTCGGCGCCCGGGGGGCAGTACCGTGAAGGGTCTTGCCCAAGGACCCACACTGGTCAGCTCATTGCGGGGGGGGGGAAAGTCAGTGACTTACCAGTTGAGCTAACCAGCTAACAATTTGGTGTCAACGAACAGTCCTTTTCGATCGTTTCCTTTTTTTCTGCGAGGGAGATCTGCGGCTGGTCACCCTCGGACGGGGAGCTTCATCCTCGCCTCTGCTCTTTGATTGAGATCGAGGGCACATCCCTCTCGCAGGAAAACGCCGGCGCTAAAGGGACCTAACCTGTGCTATATGTGCTGAGTTCTTCTTTCAAATTGTTCTTGTGGGTTTTGCTCCTGGATTCTTTCCTACTTTTAAATTTTTCACGCAATTTGATTTAAAAAAAAGAAAGAAAAAAGAATAGGGCTAATTAAGATAAGATCAGACTTTATTGATCTCACAGAGGAGAAATGTACTTGTCACAGTAGCTCCAGGCAGGGACAGTTTGAACAAGAAAGTGTATGCAGCAAAAATGGCATGATATGATATTGGCATTTTGAATGTGTTTTTGGGCAGTAACAAAATGTAAAAAAAAAGCTAAAATTGTATAGTGATTGGCTAATACAAACCACGGCTCCTCTAAGGCAGAGCTGTGACCTCGACCTCTGCTCTGGGAGCTGCTGCTGCTGCGATTGGTGGAGGTGTCCAGGTCAAACGGTGACCGAACAAGATCGGCTAAACTGATAGGTCCACGGTGGTCTGCATTTGCTGATGCCCCCCCGAGGGGTATAAGAACCTGGTATGTGTTGTTATGATCACCAATCCAGGGCCAGATGCCTCTGTGAGGGACAGTCAGGCTGTGATTGTGCACAAATGCTTTAATAAATCAACTCTTTGATTCAAGACAACTCCAACTTTCCACTTTTATTCTCTTAGAATAGAAATTCCACAACAATGTGAAAATAATTCAAATTCACTGCATATTTTAACTTTTGACTGGTATAACCTGTTCTGCCAATAGTATTTAGAATATTCACCATTTAAGACATTAAAACCCTGATGAACTTGTGACATTCATTTCAGGGCTCTCAAGTCTCACACACAATTCGACGTGTTCACACACTCACACATGGTATTTCTCAGGCGGAAACTTTTTTAAGCAATTCAAAACTGTAGCCACTGTTCGCAGCGCTTCTGTGCACAGAAAATCGGTAAGTTAATGCAGGCACCGCGCGTTTTCAGCGAAAAAAAGTCACTGTGCTCGAGTTGAGCGATCAGCTGTGAGGCGCGAGCCGCGTGAATGTTTACGTGGCATTTCCAAGAGAAGAAGAATCCTTAACTTGCTACGTTAATGCTACGTAAGAAGGAACTCTCGCCTCGGGACACGGGATACGTTCGGGATATGTCCTTTTCTCCGGAGCTCCGGATTATTAAAGACCGTGACACGTGCATACATGGATACGAGTGACCGCGTTCTTATGGGTGAGTCATATCAGATTATTTCTGCATCTATTTAGGCACTAAACCAGAACTAAACCAAGACTAAACCAGAACTAAACCAGGACTAAACCAGGACTAAACCAGGTCTAAACCAGAACTAAACCAGGACTAAACCAGGACTAAACCAGGACTAAACCAGGACTAAACCAGAACTAAACCAGAACTAAACCAGGACTAAACCAGGACTAAACCAGGACTAAACCAGGACTAAACCAGAACTAAACCAGAACTAAACCAGGACTAAACCAGGACTAAACCAGGACTAAACCAGGACTAAACCAGAACTAAACCAGGACTAAACCAGAACTAAACCAGAACTAAACCAGGACTAAACCAGGACTAAACCAGAACTAAACCAGGATTAAACCAGGACTAAACCAGAACTAAACCAGAACTAAACCAGAACTAAACCAGGACTAAACCAGAACTAAACCAGAACTAAACCAGGATTAAACCAGGACTAAACCAGAACTAAACCAGAACTAAACCAGAACTAAACCAGGACTAAACCAGAACTAAACCAGAACTAAACCAGGACTAAACCAGGACTAAACCAGGACTAAACCAGAACTAAACCAGGACTAAACCAGAACTAAACCAGAACTAAACCAGGACTAAACCAGGACTAAACCAGAACTAAACCAGGACTAAACCAGGACTAAACCAGGACTAAACCAGAACTAAACCAGAACTAAACCAGGACTAAACCAGAACTAAACCAGAACTAAACCAGGACTAAACCAGGACTAAACCAGAACTAAACCAGAACTAAACCAGGACTAAACCAGGACTAAACCAGAACTAAACCAGGACTAAACCAGAACTAAACCAGAACTAAACCAGGACTAAACCAGGACTAAACCAGAACTAAACCAGGATTAAACCAGGACTAAACCAGAACTAAACCAGGACTAAACCAGGACTAAACCAGAACTAAACCAGGATTAAACCAGGACTAAACCAGAACTAAACCAGGACTAAACCAGAACTAAACCAGAACTAAACCAGGACTAAACCAGGACTAAACCAGAACTAAACCAGGACTAAACCAGAACTAAACCAGAACTAAACCAGAACTAAACCAGGACTAAACCAGGACTAAACCAGAACTAAACCAGAACTAAACCAGGACTAAACCAGGACTAAACCAGAACTAAACCAGGACTAAACCAGGACTAAACCAGAACTAAACCAGAACTAAACCAGGACTAAACCAGGACTAAACCAGAACTAAACCAGGACTAAACCAGAACTAAACCAGGACTAAACCAGAACTAAACCAGAACTAAACCAGGACTAAACCAGAACTAAACCAGGACTAAACCAGGACTAAACCAGGACTAAACCAGGACTAAACCAGAACTAAACCAGGACTAAACCAGGACTAAACCAGAACTAAACCAGGACTAAACCAGAACTAAACCAGGACTAAACCAGAACTAAACCAGAACTAAACCAGGACTAAACCAGAACTAAACCAGGACTAAACCAGAACTAAACCAGAACTAAACCAGGACTAAACAAGGACTAAACCAGAACTAAACCAGGACTAAACCAGAACTAAACCAGGATTAAACCAAGACTAAACCAGAACTAAACCAAGACTAAACCAGAACTAAACCAGGATTAAACCAGGACTAAACCAAGACTAAACCAAGACTAAACCAGGATTAAACCAGGACTAAACCAGAACTAAACCAGGACTAAACAAGGACTAAACCAGAACTAAACCAGGACTAAACCAAGACTAAACCAGAACTAAACCAGGATTAAACCAGGACTAAACCAAGACTAAACCAGGATTAAACCAGGACTAAACCAGAACTAAACCAGGATTAAACCAGGACTAAACCAGGACTAGACCAGGACTAAACCAGGACTTAACCAAAACTAAACCAGGTCTAAACCAAGACTAAGCCAGGACTAAACCAGGTCTAAACCAGGACTAAGCCAAGACTAAACCAGATCTAAACCGGGTCTAAACCAGGTCTAAACCAAGACTAAGCCAGGACTAAAACAGGTCTAAAACAGGTCTAAACCAGGACTAAACCAAGACTAAACTCCCCCTCTGGTCCTCAGAAATCTCACTCCAGGGTTCTCAAGTCTCACGCTTTGAGAGTGTGACACACGCAATTCGACGTGGCATTTCTCAAGCAAATTTAGTTACGCAATTCAAGCGCAGCGCACAGCGCTTCTGTGCCCAGAAAATCGGTTAGATAATGCAGGCACCACGCGTTTTCAGTGAAAAAAAAGTCACTCGCACCCCCCACGCCACCCCCCGCTCCTCGGGAAAAATTGTTCACCCCCCCCCCCTCCTCGAAAATTACGCAGTCTCACGCACGACCCCGCTCAAAACTTGAGAGCCCTGTTCATTTGTTGAGTGAATGAATCTAATAAATTAAAACGTATTTATTATTATTATTATTATTATTATTATTATTATTATTATTATTATTATTATTATTATTATTATTATTATTATTATTATTAATTAAATCGGTATTTTTCCCGCGCTGTTGCGTCACTTCCGCTTTAGCAGGTGTCACCGCTAATGCGCTCCGACGCGCCGCTTCCGCCAGTGACGTGGATTTCCCCGTTCAGCTTCACGCTCCGGTTTTTCTCACTTTTCTCACACTTTTAGAGCTTTTTCGTCTCTGTTTCAGCCTCATCTTTCGTATTTAGGCTCTCAAAGTATTCGCCTTTGTCTCAATTTTAGTTTCAGACCCGCAAACTTTATAAAACGTGACATTTTCCGCGTTTTTAAGTCGCTTTTCCGTAAATCTCCGCTGCGCTGGGTTCATTCAAATCTTCCGCTCACGTGAAGTCTTATATTGATTTATTTTTACACATTTGTCATTTTTACCACTAAAATCATGAGTAAAAGCAAATTATTGAACATTAAAGACAAAATAGAAGGTAATGAAGCGGATTTGAGCCTGTGTAACCTGACGGAGGTGCCGGTCCGGGAGCTGGTGAGGTTTAACTTTACACTTCTATTTGTACCATTGTGTTTTAAATAATGACTTTAATCAATGATTCATGTGATTAATAGTGATGGGTAGATGCCAAACTATTGATCCTGTATCGATACTGTGTCACTGAACACTGCCACCTGCTGATCTTCAAAATCCTACAGACAAAAATATCATTTATGTTATTTTATTTTATATAGTTTCATTTCATATCTTCATTTAAATGTAAAATACCTTATATATTTTTAGATACAGTCAATAATGTGAACATGTATCAGAAGGTAAAGTGTGGTGAATGCTTCTGGACTGGGGATATTTTACACATTTAAAAAACCTTTTGAAATTGAGTGTGTTTGTGTTTTTTGCTAAACTTGTGGAGCTGTAGAAAAGCCGCTCACACAGACGAGGCTGGAGTCACTCCGAGTCACTTTGAAATGAATCTGAAACTCTGAGAGGAACAGGAGGAAACAAGGAAGTGAAAACAAATCCCTTATTTTCCGATATGAGATCAATACGGTCCCACACAGGGGAAACCAAATCCATCCATCCATCCATCCATGTTCTTCCTCTTATCCGGGGCAGGGTCGCGGGGGCAACAGTCTAAGCAGGGACTCCCAGACTTCCTTCACCCCGGACACTTCCTCCAGCTCCTCTGGGGGGACCCCAAGGTGTTCCCAGGCCAGCCGGGAGACATAGTCCCTCCAGCATGTCCTGGGTCTTCCCCGGGGCCTCCTCCCAGTGGGACATGCCCGGAACACCTCCCGAGGGAGGAGTCCAGGAGGCATCCGGAACAGATGCCCGAGCCTCCTCAGCTGCTCCTCTCCACGTGGAGGAGCAGCGGCTCTACTCTGAGCTCCTCCCGTGTGACTGAGCTCCTCACCCTATCTCTAAGGGAGCGTCCAGCCACTCTGTGGAGGAAACTCATTTCGGCCGCTTGTATCCGCGATCTCGTCCTTTCGGTCATTACCCAAAGCTCATGGCCATAGGTGAGGGTAGGAACGTAGACTGACCGGTAAATTGAGAGCTTCGCCTTTTGGCTCAGCTCCCTCTTCACCACAACGGTCCGGTACAGCGACCGCATCACTGCCGACGCTGCACCGATCCGCCTGTCAATCTCACGCTCCATCCTCCCCTCACTCGTGAACAAGACCCCGACATACTGGAACTCCTCCACTTGAGGCAAGGACTCTCCACCACCCGGAGAGGGCAAGCCACCTTTTTCCGGTCGAGAACCATGGCCTCGAATTTGGAGGAGCTGATCCTCATCCCAGCCGCTTCACACTTGGCTGCGAACCGCCCCAGTGCACATTGGAGAAACCAAACCACCCTAAGCAAAATAAACCCTTTCTCCATATCCATCGACGGCTCCTCTATCTCCCCCTCCCCTCAGGTAAAGAGTCTGGGTGTCATCCTCGACAGCACACTTTCCTTCACCTCCCATATCAACAACACCACCCGGTCCGCCTACTTCCACCTCAGAAACATCCGCCGCCTCCGTCCCTCACTCACCCCACACACCACCGCCATCCTCATCCATAGCCTGGTCACTTCCCGTATAGACTACTGCAACTCTCTCCTGTTCGGTCTCCCACAAAAATCACTCCATAAACTCCAACTGGTCCAAAACTCAGCCGCCCGCATTATCACACACACACCCTCCCATCACCACATCACACCTGTCCTGCAACAGCTCCACTGGCTCCCCATCACACACCGCATACACTACAAAATCATACTCCTCACCTACAAAGCCATCCACAACCTCGCCCCTCCATACCTGTCGAACCTCATCCACATCTCCACACCTGCCCGCTCCCTCCGCTCCTCCTCCTCCCTGCACCTCACTGTCCCTCCTGCCCGTCTCGTCACTATGGGAAGCAGAGCCTTCAGCCGCTCTGCTCCCCAGCTCTGGAACTCCCTCCCCCATGCTCTCCGCGACACACACTCACTCTCACACTTCAAATCTCAACTCAAAACTCATCTGTTTAGAGAGGCCTGACCACTCTGACCACTCTGACCATAACTGCACTGTCTTTTAATCTGTATCTGTTTTTAACATGTATTTTTACACTGTTTTTATTTTGTTTTATCTTGTTTTTATGTACTGTATTATTTAATTAATGTATTTAAAGGCAAATTAACGTTTTTTTACAATCTGAGCCTTCTTTCGGCAATAAAACAAGTAGTTTTACTCACCCATAGCATTTTTCTGTCAATTGGAGCAGTATCGCAGAACTTATGTTGAGCCGTTCTGTTCTACTAATGATCCCGTATCCTTAACATGGTGCTGTATCATTTGCTCGGGGCATTACTTTGCGGTGTCCAAATAACACAAACTTTAGCACTTTTCAAATCATAGAAGCCCGATGTCTTAATGTAAGATTTCGTTTGAAGCAAAAGTGGCCTGTAATCCGAGATTTAGCCATAGTTTCGAGTAGATGAGGACGCCAGTGCACATGTGCGGACTGTGCTCTCAGCTCCCGGGACCCAAACATGAAACGCAAAGCTGAAAACTATGGATAAATCTCGGATTACAGGCCACTTTTGCTTCAAACAAAATCTTACATTAAGACATCGGGCTTCTATGATTTGAAAAGTGCTAAAGTTTGTGTTATTTGGAGACCGCAAAGTAATGCCCCAATACACATGTTAACGGATACGCTACAACATAACTTTCACCAAACAGCTCCAAATGACACGAACGTGATATGGGTGAGTCAAACGACTTGTTTTATTACCGAAAGAAGGCTCAGATTGTAAAATAACGTTACTTTGCCTTTAATATCTTGATGTACGGCGACCTTGAGAGCCTTGAAAGGCGCCTAACAAATAAAATGTATTATTATTATTATTATTATTATTATTTAACCTTTAGCCTGAGGCTCCGTAGTTCCTGATCAATTTGATGATCAGATGTTCTTCCTCATAAACACAGTTTGGCGTCCGTGTCAGTTCGACACAGGTCCTGTATTGATCCTGTATCGATCCTGTATCGATCCCGTATCGGCCCTGTATCGGCCCTGTATCGGTCACGTGACTTTAATAAACTGATGCGCGCCCCGACACGGGGTTTTGCTCTAGGAGCTCGACACATCGGTGTTGCCGGACCATCACTATTGATTACTTTGATGAATGATTAATGTGATTAGTTTCATGATTGTGTTTGTGTTTTCTCGTGTGTTTTTCTCCAGGCGGCGGTCCCTAAAGTCACGATCGTGGATTTGTCCTGCAACAACCTGAGCGCCTTAACGGTAAGACAAACTTCGGACTTTTATCCACGGGGTTCCACTCACTTTGTATTTTGATCAATATTTTGTTAAGTTCAGAAACTAAACGAATGAATTAAAGTGGAGAAGACTAAAAAATCGGAGTTAGATCGGAGTTAGATCGGAGTTAGATCGGAGTTAGATCGGAGTTAGATCGGAGTTGGATCGGAGTTGGATCGGAGTTGGATCGGAGTTGGATCGGAGTTGGATCGGAGTTGGATCGGAGTTGGATCGGAGTTGGATCGGAGTTGGATCAGAGTTTAGCCCTCACGCTGTTTTTGTCGTTTTGTTTCTTTGATTTCTCTAAAAATCAGAATTGTCTTTACTGTGAGCGTGCTCGCATCTCCACAAACCTGACTCTTCTTTGTCCTGGAGGAGAGCCTGCTGGTTTCCATGGAAATGTAGTTCCTTTGGCTGTAATATTCCACAGTACAGCATTACATATCTATCTCCATAGAGAAGGTTTCGAAGTATGGCTTTAACTTTGTTTCCATGGAAACGCCTCCAGGACGTCACAGATGATGTGATTAAAAAGCCTCGTCTCTCTCGTGTGCAGTCGGACTTCTGTGGACTGGTGCACCTGGTGAAGTTGGACCTGAATAAGAACCTTCTGGAGTCTCTGCCCGAGGACTTTGGGAACCTGGTGAACCTGCAGCACTTGGACCTTCTGGGGAACCGACTGACGGAGCTGCCGGTCAGCTTCTCCCAGCTCAGGGTGAGACGCTGGACGTGTCCTACTGCACATGTGTCCTACTGCACATGTGTCCTACTGCACATGTGTCCTAGTGCACATGTGTCCTAGTGCACGTGTGTCCTACTGCACATGTGTCCTACTGCGCACGTGTGTCCTACTGCGCACGTGTGTCCTACTGCACATGTGTCCTAGTGCACATGTGTCCTACTGCGCACGTGTGTCCTACTGCGCACGTGTGTCCTAGTGCACATGTGTCCTAGTGCACATGTGTCCTAGTGCACATGTGTCCTACTGCACATGTGTCCTAGTGCACATGTGTCCTAGTGCACATGTGTCCTAGTGCACATGTGTCCTACTGCACATGTGTCCTACTGCAGATGTGTCCTACTGCAGATGTGTCCTACTGCAAGTGCACGTGT
>JAVJIX010000309.1:312500-330000 GCA_036785185.1 Paratrypauchen microcephalus
AGTGTCCCTCCACAGATCTGACTTGTTCCTGTGTTTTTCCGTCAGCAGATAAAAAGGCCTCCTCAGATGTTCCGGTGAAACCCAGGCGCTCTGTTCTCCGGCTCCTCCTGAACTTCCTGCTCCTGGTTCTCCTCGGTTTGGCCTCCACGGCTGCAGTGTGCGTCCTCTCGGACCTCAGAGACCAGCCCACGTGTCAACAGCTCAAACTTTTACTGGACCAGAGTCTGACCTGGGCCAAAGAGCAGAAGGTCCTGGTCCAAGATCTGCTCCTGAACCTGTCGTCCAGCGCCCAACGGTTCATAGAGTCCACGCTGCAGCAGCTCACGGACAAAAACTAAACGCAAATCTGCCAATCTGCAAAGTCTTATTTTTATAATTGTCCAAAACACTGCAAAAATAATTCTACACGACTTAAAGGTCCCATAACAAACTATCCTGATCTGTGCTCCACTGTGTTTTTAAACTGCACACACCGTCACGAGAATCATGTTTCAATCTCCACTGAACTAAAAGGAACTTCAGGAGGTTCCTTCAGGAGGTTCCTTCAGGAGGTCCATCAGGAGGTTCCTTCAGGAGGTCCATCAGAAGGTCCCTTCAGAAGATCCATCAGGAAGTCCTTCAGGAGGTCCTTCAGGAGGTTCCTTAGGAGGTTCCTTAGGAGGTTCCTTAGGAGGTCCCTTCAGGAGGTCCCTTCAGGAGGTCCCTTCAGGAGGTCCCTTCAGGAGGTTCCTTCAGGAGGTTCCTTCAGGAGGTTCCTTCAGGAGGTTCCTTCAGGAGGTTCCTTCAGGAGGTCCCTTCAGGAGGTCCCTTCAGGAGGTCCTTCAGGAGGTCCTTCAGGAGGTCCTTCAGGAGGTTCCTTAGGAGGTTCCTTAGGAGGTCCCTTCAGGAGGAGAATCATGTTTCAATCTCCACTGAACTAAAAGGAAAACTACCACTTGATGACATCACAAGGTGGAACAGAAAACAGTGTCATCTTTACGTTAAAGAAACCGTTTTGTATTTGGTAATAATAACCGGATCTGCTGGTGGATAAAAGTCAACGCATGAGTTAACTGGAGGTCCGTAGCCCCGCCCACGGTTCTGAAGGACTTTTTCGTTTTTTCCTCAGACTTAAAAACTCTGCCATCCACAAAGCACTTTTAAAACACAAGGTTCAGTGAAACGGTTTAACAACAGATTTTAAAGTTTAAGAAACAGATTTAAAATCTTACGCCTAGTTGTACGAGGCTCCACCCACAGGCCTATGTCCCCCGTGCGAGTCTGTATGAGGCTCCGCCCCCAGGCTCCACGCGACAATTCTCCATAAATCTACAAAAACATGAGACAAAACTGAACACCTGGACAAACCTGATGTGATGCAGAAGGTCCTTCAGAAGGTCCTTCAGAAGGTCCTTCAGGAGGTTCCTTCAGGAGGTTCCTTCAGGAGGTTCCTTCAGGAGGTCCTTCAGGAGGTCCTTCAGGAGGGTCCTTCAGGAGGGTCCTTCAGGAGGTTCCTTCAGGAGGTCCATCAGGAGGTTCCTTCAGGAGGTTCCTTCAGGAGGTTCCTTCAGGAGGTTCCTTCAGGAGGTCCATCAGAAGGTCCCTTCAGAAGATCCATCAGGAGGTCCTTCAGGAGGTTCCTTAGGAGGTTCCTTAGGAGGTCCCTTCAGGAGGTCCCTTCAGGAGGTCCCTTCAGGAGGTCCCTTCAGGAGGTTCCTTCAGGAGGTTCCTTCAGGAGGTTCCTTCAGGAGGTTCCATCAGAAGGTCCCTTCAGAAGGTCCCTTCAGGAGGTCCTTCAGGAGGTTCCTTAGGAGGTTCCTTAGGAGGTCCTTCAGGAGGTCCTTCAGGAGGGTCCTTCAGAAGGTCCCTTCAGGAGGTTCCTTAGGAGGTCCCTTCAGGAGGTCCCTTCAGGAGGAGAATCATGTTTCAATCTCCACTGAACTAAAAGGAAAACTACCACTTGATGACATCACAAGGTGGAACAGAAAACAGTGTCATCTTTACGTTAAAGAAACCGTTTTGTATTTGGTAATAATAACCGGATCTGCCGGTGGATAAAAGTCAACGCATGAGTTAACTGGAGGTCCGTAGCCCCGCCCACGGTTCTGAAGGACTTTTTCGTTTTTTCCTCAGACTTAAAAACTCGGACCATCCACAAAGCACTTTTAAAACACAAGGTTCAGTGAAACAGTTTAACAACAGATTTTAAAGTTTAAGAAACAGATTTAAAATCTTACGCCTAGTTGTACGAGGCTCCACCCACAGGCCTATGTCCCCCGTGCGAGTCTGTATGAGGCTCCGCCCCCAGGCTCCACGCGACAATTCTCCATAAATCTACAAAAACATGAGACAAAACTGAACACCTGGACAAACCTGATGTGATGCAGAAGGTCCTTCAGAAGGTCCTTCAGGAGGTTCCTTCAGGAGGTTCCTTCAGGAGGTTCCTTCAGGAGGTCCTTCAGGAGGTGCCTTCAGGAGGTTCCTTCAGGAGGTTCCTTCAGGAGGTCCTTCAGGAGGTCCTTCAGGAGGGTCCTTCAGGAGGGTCCTTCAGGAGGGTCCTTCAGGAGGTTCCTTCAGGAGGTTCCTTCAGGAGGTTCCTTCAGGAGGGTCCTTCAGGAGGTTCCTTCAGGAGGTTCCTTCAGGAGGTTCCTTCAGGAGGTTCCTTCAGGAGGTTCCTTCAGGAGGTGCCTTCAGGAGGGGGGGGGGGCGACTCGGCGTGAGGAGTTAAATCTGTGATCCTCCACCGTCTTTTCCATGGAAATGTAAAATGTCTTTCGTGTTCCGCATGCGGCGTTACTGCGGAGATGAGTCAGATCCAGATGAACTCGTGTGGAGATATTTTTGCAGTGTGTTTGAGGTTGTCATGGAGACGGAGGATCAGATTCCTATGGAATCATCGAGTCGGTGTTTTTATAAAATGTGTTTAAAGGGCAGAGTGTGTCCGGCCAGCAGGGGGAGTAGAGAGCAGCATAAACACAGGATTAAAGACCCACTGTCACTTTTCTGGTGGAGATGTTATTTCTATGCCTGGAATGTCCCACAGTACAGCATTAAACTTTAAACATATTTATATTACATTTATTTAATGCTCTGGCTCCATGGGGATGATATGTTTAATGCCATAATGTGGAATATTCCCGACACTGACGGATCCCTGGAGTCAAACGTGTGGCCGACTCTCCACTGGAAAAGTTCCACAGTGCAGCTTTAAATCACCCCCACGACAGAACCAAACAAATGTAAATGAAACCTGAAATCTGTTTTTAAAAAATTTAAATCAGATTTTGGACAAAACTGGTGTTTGAAGAATAAATGTGCTCCTCCAGGGGGCGCCGTGAGCTCCTCCAGGGGGCGCCGTGAGCTCCTCCAGGGGGCGCCGTGAGCTCCTGCAGGGGGCGCCGTGAGCTCCTCCAGGGGGCGCTGTGAGCTCCTCCAGGGG
Organism: Paratrypauchen microcephalus; assembly: GCA_036785185.1. NCBI lineage: Eukaryota > Metazoa > Chordata > Actinopteri > Gobiiformes > Gobiidae > Paratrypauchen > Paratrypauchen microcephalus. The sequence goes on from JAVJIX010000309.1 coordinate 315,919, forward strand.
GCGCTGTGAGCTCCTCTAGGGGGCGCCCTCTTTACCTGCGCTTTGGCTCAGCTTTAATTTCAATAAACGTCTATGAACGAACGCACAACCTGTGGATTTATCACACACACATATATTGGCATATCATTTTTGGGGTATATATTTTTGGGGTATATATTTGGGGTATATATTTTTGGGGTATATATTTTTGGGGTATATATATTGGGGTATATATTTGGGGTATATATTGGGGTATATATTTGGGGTATATATTTTTGCGGTATATATTTGGGGTATATATATTTGGGGTATATATTTGGGGTATATATTTTTGCGGTATATATTTGGGGTATATATATTGGGGTATATATTGGGGTATATATTTGGGGTATATATTTTTGGGGTATATATTTGGGGTATATATTTTTGCGGTATATATTTGGGGTATATATATTTGGGGTATATATTTGGGGTATATATATTGGGGTATATATTGGGGTATATATTTGGGGTATATATTTTTGCGGTATATATTTGCGGTATATATTTGGGGTATGTATAGGTTGGCTATGCCGTGTTTAGAGAAACGAACCCTCCGCACCAGCAGAGGGCGCACATGGTCCACCACAGCATCAGCGCTGTCAGGCTGAGCACCTCCACAGATCTGACTCGTAACTCGGCGTAACCTGGTGGTGCCCGTTTCCATGGAGATGGGCAAAATATACTATGGAACATTCCAGACAATGAGTCAGGAGAGGAAGAGGAGAAGGATGGGAGGAGGAGGAGAGGAAGAGAAGGATGAGGAGAGGAGGAGAAGGAGAGGAGGAGGAGAGGAAGAGAAGGATGAGAAGAGGAGAAGGAGAGGAGGAGAGGAAAAGGAGAGGAGAAGGAGAGGAAGAGGAGGAGGAGAGGAAGAGGAGAAGGATGAGAAGAGGAGGCGAGGAAGAGAAGGAGGGGAGGAGGAGAGGAAAAGGAGGAGAGGAAGAGGAGAGGTGGACGTGTCCTCCAGGGGGCGCTGTGGGGCTCCTCAGAGTCACCAGTACAACTCACAACAATATCCTCTTCACCTCCTCTTCTCCTCCTCTTCTTCACCTCCTTTCCTCCTCTTCTCTCCCTCTCATTTTGTCTGCTCTCATTTCTCTTGTTTCTCTTTTTCCTCATCCTTTCCTCTTCCTCTCTTTTCTCTCTCCACCTTCTCTATCCCTCTATCTTTTCCCATCCTCCTGTTTCTCTCCTTCCCTTTTCTCCTCCTCTCCTGTCTCCCTCTGTCACTCCTTTCATCTCCTCTCCTCTCTTATGTTCTCTTTTCTTTCTTTCTTTCTTTCTTTTGTCTGATTATTTCTTTTGTCCTTCTCTCCTTCCAGACACTTTGGCTCTGATCCTCCCCTCTTCTCTCTCTCCACTCTCTCTCTCTCTTCTCTCTCTCTCTCCACTCTCTTCTTCTCTCTCCTTTTCTCTCTCTCTCTCTCTCCTCTTCTCTCTCTCTCTCTCTCTCTCCTCTTCTCTCTCTCCAGGTTCAGATTTTATTTGTTCGATAAATAAACGTGTGTTTTCTCTTTCTCCTCTATTTCTCCTCTGTCCATCCCTCCTCCTCCTCTTCACCTTCTGCTTTAGACCTGGTTTAGTCCTGGTTTAGTCCTGGTTTAGTCCTGGTTTAGTCCTGGTTTAGACCTGGTTTAGACCTGGTTTAGTCCTGGTTTAGACCTGGTTTAGTCCTGGTTTAGATCTGGTTTAGACCTGGTTTAGTCCTGGTTTAGTCCTGGTTTAGTCCTGTTTTAGTCCTGGTTCAGTCCTGGTTTAGTCCTGGTTTAGTCCTGGTTTAGACCTGGTTTAGACCTGGTTTAGTCCTGGTTTAGACCTGGTTTAGTCCTGGTTTAGACCTGGTTTAGTCCTGGTTTAGATCTGGTTTAGACCTGGTTTAGTCCTGGTTTAGTCCTGGTTTAGTCCTGTTTTAGTCCTGGTTCAGTCCTGGTTTAGACCTGGTTTAGACCTGGTTTAGTCCTGGTTTAGATCTGGTTTAGACCTGGTTTAGTCCTGGTTTAGTCCTGGTTTAGTCCTGCTTTAGTCCTGGTTCAGTCCTGGTTTAGTCCTGGTTTAGTCCTGCTTTAGTCCTGGTTCAGTCCTGGTTTAGTCCTGGTTTAGTCCTGGTTCAGTCCTGGTTTAGTCCTGGTTTAGTCCTGGTTTAGTCCTGGTTTAGATCTGGTTTAGACCTGGTTTAGTCCTGGTTTAGACCTGGTTTAGTCCTGCTTTAGTCCTGGTTCAGTCCTGGTTTAGACCTGGTTTAGACCTGGTTTAGTCCTGGTTTAGTCCTGGTTTAGTCCTGGTTTAGACCTGGTCTAGTCCTGGTTTAGTCCTGGTTTAGTCCTGGTTAAAGATTAAAGCTGCATTACGGGACTTTTCAGGAGTTAAATTCAGGTTTTGATTTTGAACGTTTAATCACCTCCTCCACTCGTTTACTCGGACAGGAGCGAGGGATGAGGAGGGAAGAGAGGAGGATGAGGGAGGAAGAGGAGGATGAGGAGGAAGAGGAGGATGAGGAGGATGAGGAGGAAGAGGAGGATGAGGAGGAAGAGGAGGATGAGGAGGGAAGAGAGGAGGAGGAGGGAGGAAGAGGAGGATGAGGAGGAAGAGGAGGATGAGGAGGAAGAGGAGGATGAGGAGGATGAGGAGGAAGAGGAGGATGAGGAGGGAAGAGAGGAGCAGGAGGGAGGAAGAGGAGGATGAGGGAGGAAGAGGAGGATGAGGGAGGAATGATAACGAGGGACAGGTGGAGGGAGGAGGGAAGAGGATGAAAGGATGACAAAGAGGAGAAAAATAGAGAGGAATAAAGGAGAGCGAGGGATTGAGAGAAGGAGAGAAAGAGAGGGAGAGAAAGAGAACAGAGAGGAGAGAGAGAGAATAGAGGGAGGAGGGGCAGGAGAGAGGGAGGAAGATGAACGAGTGAAATCCTGGTTCTGATTTTCATTTGAGCTGGAGAGAGGGAGGAGAGAGGGAAAGAAAGAATAGAAACAGAGGGAAAGAGGGAGAGGTGGAAAGAAAAGAGAGAGAAAAAAAGATAAAAGGAAGAAGAGGTTAAAAAGAGATAGAGGACAAACAGAGGAGAGAGAAGAGGAAGGAGAGAGAGAAAGAGGAGAGAGGGAGGAGGTAGAGGAGAGAGAGAGAGAACAGAGGGAGGAGAGAGAGAACAGAGGGAGGAGGTAGAGGAGAGAGAGAGGAGAGGGGGATTTTCAAGCGGAGCAACAGTTTGTGTGAACGAGGGAAGAACGAGGGACGAGCCGGAGCTCCATCTGTGCCTCGGGATCCCAAAAACAAATCCACCAAAAAAAACGGAAAAAAAGACGAGAAGAAGACGAGAGGAGCGAAGGAAGGACCGGGAATCTGAGCCACAATTCCCCGGAATTCTTTTAGACATTTGAGAATTGAACTTTGCCAAACACTGGGACATTTTGGACATTTTTGGATTTTGGATTTTTGTTCTGGAAAAACCTCAAAAAACAAAAGTGAAAAACAAAAACCGAAAACACGAAAAAGCAAGAAAACGACCTGGAATTTTGAAACAAGGATTTGGACATTCCAAATCCAGCTGCAGAATCGTGGAGAATAAATATTCGTCATGAAAACATAAACAGGAAAAAGAAAACAAACAACTGAACTTTTTGCCGACACAAAATTCACAGCCAACCTGATTTTTCAGATTTTTCCAAAAATTTCTAACGCGGAATCAGGAATGTGGAAAATATCACAGATTAATGTAAATTTTGGAAATGCAAAATAAAAGTTTTCAGGATTTTCTATGGTGGATTTGAATGGAAAAAATGGAAATAAAAAAACTGCAAAATAAGGATTCTAAAAAAAAATTGAAAACACTTTTTTGGGGAACATTTAAGCCATAAAATTGGAGCATTGGATCGTTTTTGTACACGAACACCAAATTTTTTTTAAATATTCTAATTTTCCTTTTAAATTTTCCTCATTTCAGGTAATTAATATAAAACAAATGGTTTTCCACATTTAGTCCTGGTTTAGTCCTGGTTTAGTCCTGGTTTAGTCCTGGTTTAGACCTGGTTTAGTCCTGGTTTAGACCTGGTTTAGTCCTGGTTTAGTCCTGGTTTAGTCCTTGTTTAGACCTGGTTTAGTCCTGGTTTAGTCCTTGTTTAGACCTGGTTTAGTCCTGGTTTAGTCCTGGTTTAGACCTGGTTTAGTCCTGGTTTAGTCCTTGTTTAGTCCTTGTTTAGACCTGGTTTAGTCCTGGTTTAGTCCTGGTTTAGACCTCATTTAGACCTGGTTTAGACCTGGTTTAGTCCTGGTTTAGTCCTTGTTTAGACCTGGTTAAGTCCTGGTTTAGACCTCGTTTAGACCTCGTTTAGACCTGGTTTAGTCCTGGTTTAGTCCTTGTTTAGACCTGGTTTAGTCCTGGTTTAGTCCTGGTTTAGACCTCGTTTAGACCTGGTTTAGTCCTGGTTTAGACCTCGTTTAGACCTGGTTTAGACCTGGTTTAGTCCTGGTTTAGACCTGGTTTAGTCCTGGTTTAGTCCTTGTTTAGACCTGGTTTAGTCCTGGTCTAGTCCTTGTTTAGACCTCGTTTAGACCTGGTTTAGTCCTGGTTTAGTCCTGGTTTTGTCCTGGTTTAGACCTGGTTTAGTCCTGGTTTAGTCCTTGTTTAGACCTGGTTTAGTCCTGGTCTAGTCCTTGTTTAGACCTCGTTTAGACCTGGTTTAGTCCTGGTTTAGTCCTGGTTTTGTCCTGGTTTAGACCTGGTTTAGTCCTGGTTTAGTCCTGGTTTAGTCCTTGTTTAGTCCTGGTCTAGTCCTTGTTTAGACCTCGTTTAGACCTGGTTTAGTCCTGGTTTAGTCCTGGTTTAGTCCTGGTCTAGTCCTTGTTTAGACCTCGTTTAGACCTGGTTTAGACCTGGTTTAGTCCATATTTGTCTCAAAAAACTGAATTTTTACATTTGTTACCGGATTTTCATATAGTTTAATTTGGTGAATTTTCAAACTACAACTTCACAATCCTGACAGATTTCATCACCAGTTTTTTTTTGCAGATTTTTTGATTCTTGGAGTTTTTTTTCTTCTCCTGAATGAACCCGGACACCTCGTTTCACGGCTGACCTGTTTTTCCCATTCAAAGTCTCTCTGTTTTTCCACGTTTCATTTTTAGATTTTTCCAAAACACGAATCGGGTTTTTTTTGTGAAATCATTTTTAGATTTCACAAGTTCTGTTTTTGTGAGAATTATTTTCATATTTTAAGCAGAACTTCTCCCACCCCAGAACTTTTCCATTTGTTTGGTTAAAAATCTGAAATAAAACAAAAAGAAGAACGGAAAACTGATCAAATATTCATTTTTTCTTTGATTCTCGCCCGGAGCAGGAGGAGGATTGGAAAACAGATTTTTAAATTTGAATTTTAGTTTGGAGGAAAACGAAAGAGCGACGAGGCGAAACGATGGACGAAACGTGGAGGTACGTCGTTTTATTGATTTATGTTTGCGTTTGTTTTTTAATGAGTTTTTTAATCCTGGTTTAGACCTGGTTCAGTCCTGGTTTGGTCCTGGTTTAGTCCTGGTTTAGTCCTGGTTTAGTCCAGGTTTAGTCCTGGTTTAGTCCTGGTTTAGTCCTGGTTTAATCCTGGTTTAATCCTGGTTTAGTCCTGGTTTAGTTCTGGTTTAGTCCTTGTTTAGACCTGGTTTAGTTCTGGTTTAGTCCTGGCTTAGACCTGGTTTAGTCCTTGTTTAGACCTGGTTTAGTCCTGGTTTAGTCCTGGTTTAGTCCTGGTTTAGTCCAGGTTTGGTCCTGGTTTAGTCCTGGTTTAGTTCTGGTTTAGTCCTTGTTTAGACCTGGTTTAGTTCTGGTTTAGTCCTGGCTTAGACCTGGTTTAGTCCTTGTTTAGACCTGGTTTAGTCCTGGTTTAGTCCTGGTTTAATCCTGGTTTGGTCCTGGTTTAGTCCTGGTTTAGTTCTGGTTTAGTCCTGGTTTAGTCCTGGCTTAGACCTGGTTTAGTCCTTGTTTAGACCTGGTTTAGTCCTGGTTTAGTCCTGATTTAGTCCTGGTTTAGTCTTGTTTTAGTCCTGGTTTAGTCCTGATTTAGTCCTGGTTTAGTCCTGGTTCAGTCCTGGTTCAGTCCTGGTTTAGACCTGGTTTAGACCTGGTTTAGTCCTGCTTTAGTCCTGGTTTAGTCCTGATTTAGTCCTGGTTTAGACCTGGTTTAGTCCTGGTTCAGTCCTGGTTTAGTCCTGGTTCAGTCCTGGTTTAGACCTGGTTTAGTCCTGGTTTAGACCTGGTTTAGTCCTGGTTCAGTCCTGGTTTAGTCCTGGTTCAGTCCTGGTTTAGTCCTGATTTAGTCCTGGTTTAGACCTGGTTTAGTCCTGGTTCAGTCCTGGTTTAGTCCTGGTTCAGTCCTGGTTTAGACCTGGTTTAGTCCTGGTTTAGACCTGGTTTAGTCCTGGTTCAGTCCTGGTTCAGTCCTGGTTCAGTCCTGGTTTAGTCCTGGTTTAGTCCTGGTTCAGTCCTGGTTTAGTCCTGGCTTAGACCTGGTACCCTCCTTACGGTGAGCAGTTCGAGTCTGTACGAGACCGGCTTGTGGGCGGGGCCTCGTACAGACTCGTACTGCTCACCGTAAGGAGGGTTTGAGTAAGGCTCAGGAGAGATCTCTAGATGACTCATACATGGAGGACTCTAGAACATCAGAACGTGTTACCAAAAGCCCCACACTGGAACATTTTGGATGGATCACGGCTGTTGAGTCCAGGTTCATGTGTGAAATGTTCCGCGGTGGAGCTTTAGGTGGAGCAGATCTGGGCCAGAGGAGGAGCCGACGTTTCCTCAGGAGAAGAAACAGACTGACAGAACGAGAACGACGACAGAGGGACCTTCAGACCTGCTCTAGTCCTGGTTTAGTCCTGGTTTAGTCCTGGTTTAGTCCTGGTTTAGACCTGGTTTAATCCTGGTTTAATCCTGGTTTAGTCCTGGTTTAGTTCTGGTTTAGTCCTTGTTTAGACCTGGTTTAGTTCTGGTTTAGTCCTGGCTTAGACCTGGTTTAGTCCTTGTTTAGACCTGGTTTAGTCCTGGTTTAGTCCTGGTTTAGTCCTGGTTTAGTCCAGGTTTGGTCCTGGTTTAGTCCTGGTTTAGTTCTGGTTTAGTCCTTGTTTAGACCTGGTTTAGTTCTGGTTTAGTCCTGGCTTAGACCTGGTTTAGTCCTTGTTTAGACCTGGTTTAGTCCTGGTTTAGTCCTGGTTTAATCCTGGTTTGGTCCTGGTTTAGTCCTGGTTTAGTTCTGGTTTAGTCCTGGTTTAGTCCTGGCTTAGACCTGGTTTAGTCCTTGTTTAGACCTGGTTTAGTCCTGGTTTAGTCCTGATTTAGTCCTGGTTTAGTCTTGTTTTAGTCCTGGTTTAGTCCTGATTTAGTCCTGGTTTAGTCCTGGTTCAGTCCTGGTTCAGTCCTGGTTTAGACCTGGTTTAGACCTGGTTTAGTCCTGCTTTAGTCCTGGTTTAGTCCTGATTTAGTCCTGGTTTAGACCTGGTTTAGTCCTGGTTCAGTCCTGGTTTAGTCCTGGTTCAGTCCTGGTTTAGACCTGGTTTAGTCCTGGTTTAGACCTGGTTTAGTCCTGGTTCAGTCCTGGTTTAGTCCTGGTTCAGTCCTGGTTTAGTCCTGATTTAGTCCTGGTTTAGACCTGGTTTAGTCCTGGTTCAGTCCTGGTTTAGTCCTGGTTCAGTCCTGGTTTAGACCTGGTTTAGTCCTGGTTTAGACCTGGTTTAGTCCTGGTTCAGTCCTGGTTCAGTCCTGGTTCAGTCCTGGTTTAGTCCTGGTTTAGTCCTGGTTCAGTCCTGGTTTAGTCCTGGCTTAGACCTGGTACCCTCCTTACGGTGAGCAGTTCGAGTCTGTACGAGACCGGCTTGTGGGCGGGGCCTCGTACAGACTCGTACTGCTCACCGTAAGGAGGGTTTGAGTAAGGCTCAGGAGAGATCTCTAGATGACTCATACATGGAGGACTCTAGAACATCAGAACGTGTTACCAAAAGCCCCACACTGGAACATTTTGGATGGATCACGGCTGTTGAGTCCAGGTTCATGTGTGAAATGTTCCGCGGTGGAGCTTTAGGTGGAGCAGATCTGGGCCAGAGGAGGAGCCGACGTTTCCTCAGGAGAAGAAACAGACTGACAGAACGAGAACGACGACAGAGGGACCTTCAGACCTGCTCTAGTCCTGGTTTAGTCCTGGTTTAGTCCTGGTTTAGTCCTGGTTTAGACCTGGTTTAGTCCTGGTTTAGTCCTGGTTTAATCCTGGTTTAGTCCTGGTTTAGTCCTGGTTTAGTCCTGGTTTAATCCTGGTTTAATCCTGGTTTAATCCTGGTTTAGTCCTGGTTTAGTCCTGGTCAGTGTCTGCTGGCGCAGATTGGCAGCCTCTTCTGTCAGTCTGCCCCAGGGCGGCTGTGGCAGAGTCAGCTCCAGATGAGGCTCATGGAGGGCAGCAGTCTGGAGTCGGGTCCATATTTGGACTTCCTGCCGTGCGTATCATAGCAACAAAGCGCCTGAATGAGCTTTAATGGAATCTAGCCCCAGATCTTTACTCGCGGCGGCGGCGGCGGCGGCGCTCTAAACGAACGCCCTCTCGCCGCGTATCCCTCCACCACATGAGGAGTGGATCTACATCCTGACAGCCCCGCGGGGCACCGCTCCGTCACTCAGGGCCCTCCCGCGCCATAACGATTTTCCGTTCGACTGTCAGAGCGGCGGCGTGTGTGGCGAAGGGGCGGGGTCAAAGGTCGCCGCATAAAAGGGTCTGTTTCTGGAGGGAGGGGCCAGAGGGTGAGCTCATTTATCCAGAAGAAACGAGAATCCTGAAGAACCGAGACGTTACCATTAGTTTTGTCCTGGTTTATTCCTGGTTTAGTCCTGGTTTTAGTCCTGGTTCAGTCCTGGTTTAGTCCTGGTTTTAGTCCTGGTTTAGTCCTGGTGTAGTCCTGGTTCAGTCCTGGTTTAGTCCTGGTTTTAGTCCTGGTTTAGTCCTGGTGTAGTCCTGGTTCAGTCCTGGTTCAGTCCTGGTTCAGTCCTGGTTTTGTCCTGGTTTTAGTCCTGGTTTAGTCCTGGTGTAGTCCTGGTTCAGTCCTGGTTTAGTCCTGGTTTTAGTCCTGGTTTAGTCCTGGTGTAGTCCTGGTTCAGTCCTGGTTCAGTCCTGGTTCAGTCCTGGTTTTGTCCTGGTTTTAGTCCTGGTTTAGTCCTGGTTTAGTCCTGGTTCAGTCCTGGTTTTGTCCTGGTTCAGTCCTTGGTTTAGTCCTGGTTTAATCCTGGTTTAGTCCTGGTTTTGTTTTGGTTTAGTCCTGGTTTAGTCCTGGTTCAGTCCTGGTTTTGTCCTGGTTCAGTCCTTGGTTTAGTCCTGGTTTAATCCTGGTTTAGTCCTGGTTTTGTTTTGGTTTAGTCCTGGTTTAGTCCTGGTTTAGTCCTGGTTTAGTCCTCCCCCACCTCCTCCGTCTCCGTCTTCTCCATCAGCTCTGAGACTCTGGAGGTTTAGCCCCAAAATAAAAAAGAAACAGACGTTTGACCGACAAAACTGAACTGAACCAGGACCAGACCAAGACCAGGACTAAACCAGGTCTAAACCAGGTCTAAACCAGGACTAAACCAGGACTAAACCAGGACTAAACCAAGTCTGAACCAGGCCTGATATTTCTTTGATAAAATAAAATAAATCAAATCAAACTGATCAATCCTCCTCAGGATGTGGGTGTGGTCTCAGGTTGTGGGTGTGGTCTCAGGATGTGGGTGTGGTCTCAGGATGTGGGTGTGGTCTCCTCAGGATGTGGGTGTGGTCTCCTCAGGTTGTGGGTGTGGTCTCCTCAGGTTGTGAGTGTGGTCTCAGTATGTGGGTGTGGTCTCCTCAGGATGTGGGTGTGGTCTCCTCAGGTTGTGGGTGTGGTCTCCTCAGGTTGTGAGTGTGGTCTCAGTATGTGGGTGTGGTCTCCTCAGGATGTGGGTGTGGTCTCCTCAGGTTGTGGGTGTGGTCTCCTCAGGTTGTGAGTGTGGTCTCAGTATGTGGGTGTGGTCTCCTCAGGATGTGGGTGTGGTCTCCTCAGGTTGTGGGTGTGGTCTCCTCAGGTTGTGGGTGTGGTCTCAGGATGTGGGTGTGGTCTCCTCAGGTTGTGGGTGTGGTCTCAGGATGTGGGTGTGGTCTCCTCAGGATGTGGGTGTGGTCTCCTCAGGTTGTGGGTGTGGTCTCAGGATGTGGGTGTGGTCTCCTCAGGTTGTGGGTGTGGTCTCCTCAGGTTGTGGGTGTGGTCTCTGGTGGTTCTCTGGTCAGGACTTGGGTGGACGTGAGTGGTGGCCTCACTTCTGTCAGTCTGCCCCAGGGCATCTGTGGCTACAACAGTCACCACCACCGAGAGGAGGGACTGGATCTTTAGACCTGGTTTGGTCCTGGTTTGGTCCTGGTTTGGTCCTGGTTTAGTCCTGGTTTGGTTCTGGTTTGGTCCTGGTTTAGACCTGGTTTAGTCCTGGTTTAGACCTGGTTTAGTCCTGGTTTGGTCCTGGTTTAGTCCTGGTTTAGTCCTGGTTTAGACCTGGTTTAGTCCTGGTTTAGTCCTGGTTTAGACCTGGTTTAGTCCTGGTTTGGTCCTGGTTTAGTCCTGGTTTAGACCTGGTTTAGTCCTGGTTTGGTTCTGGTTTGGTCCTGGTTTGGTCCTGGTTTAGACCTTTCACCTGTCTCAGCTCGGGTTAGACTCTGCACTCGGTGGTTTTGTGTTTAAAGCCGCACTGTGGAATATTCCTCACCTCGGGGACAGATCCAAGTGGGTCAAATGGAAAATGATCTGCTCCTCACGAGAAAGAAGTGACCTTATTAAGAAACCAGATCAGAGACAGAGGTGACACCAAGAACCAAACCAGAACCAAACCAGGTCTAAACCAGGTCTAAACCAGGACCAAACCAGGACTAAACCAGGACCAAACCAGGTCTAAACCAGGTCTAAACCAGGTCTAAACTTGGCTGGTTTACACCAGACCATATCACAGTGAGATATGGTCTGGGAGCACCTCCTGAATATCTCGTAGTGGAGGTGTGGTTTACCATCGCCAACGGCCGTTTATTGGGCGTTACGAATGTCTATCATTTGGCGTATACGTAGCCCAGAGCCAATCATGTCAGTTGTCAGTTCAAACTACAAGTTTCCGTTTGTCGCGTAGTACGAGTCACCGTCTTTCCACCCCTCCCCGCTCTCTGATTGGCTCCCAGAATCAGGAGAGCTCGCTTAGCCTCGTTGCCATGTTTTGTTTCAGATCGGAACGAACGAAAGCAGCCTGGGAGGTTAGGGCTAAACCAGGTCTAAACCAGAACTAAACCAGGACTAAACCAGGTCTAAACCAGGACTAAACCAGGTCTAAACCAGGACTAAATCAGGACTTCTGCTAGCGTTAGCAACAGGTTTGATTGACAGTGTTGCTAAGGGGCGTTACCTTCAACAGCCTGGCTCCTGATTGGCTCTTTGGTTGCTATGATACGTCTCTAAACAGAAGATCAGAACTTCACAAATGTTTCACTTTTTTGTCTCCAGGCCGCAGTGAGTCACCATGCCCCGCCCCCTGCCCCCCCTGCCCCGCCCCCTCTCCACCTGTCTCCTCCCCCTGGTGCTTCTGCTCCTGTGGCGCCCCCTGCTGGTGGACGGCCGCCCGCTGCTGCTGCACCCGAGCGTGAACGTGGCCGTGGTTTTCTCGGGGTCCAGTTACCGGGGAGAGGTGAAAGGACGTCTGAGCGCGGAGAACTTCGCCGACCTCCCCGTGGCTGTCGCCCCGGTGACCGTCCTCGTCAACGACACCAACCCCCGAGACCTGCTGACCAAGCTCTGCGCTACCATGGCAACAGAGAGACTGCACGGCGTGGTGTTTGAAGACGACGTGGTCTACGGAGACAACGCACAGGTGAGAGGACCAGAACCAGACCTGGTTTAGACCTGGTTTAGTCCTGGTTTAGTCCTGGTTTAGATCTGGTTTAGATCTGGTTTAGTCCTGGTTTAGTCCTGGTTTAGATCTGGGTTAAAGATGTTCTGGTTGTTCTGGTTGTTCTGCAGATGTTTGTCCTTTATTTCTTGTATTTTTCAGGTTGCAGAAGTGGCTCAGATTCTGGACTTTCTCTCGACTCAGACGTCGCTCCCGATCGTCGGGATCAGCGGAGGATCAGCCGTGGTCATTCCCTACAAGGTACTCCACGCACCTGCCACCGTGCACCTGCCACCGTGCACCTGCCAATCCAATCCAACTTTATTTCTATAGCACATTTTATAATCAGAAACAGTTTCCAAAGTGCTGCACATAAAATCAATAAAACTTAATAAAAGCATTACTAAAATAGCAATAAATAAAGTGATAATAATAAAATAACTAAAAACAAAAGCAATTTATTAAAAACACAGAGGAGCACACAACTCAGGCGGCATTAAAAGCCAGAGAATAAACGTGGGTCTTAAGACGAGACTTAAAACTCTCCAGTGTGGGGGCAGTTTTGGCCCTGGCCCCAGAGTTTTAAGTCTCTAAATTTTAAGTTTTAGTCAATAAAATCTTAAAATCAATCCTAAAACGAACAGGAAGCCAGTGCAAAGACGCAAGAACAGGGGAGATGTGCTCATATTTCTTCCGTCCTGTTAAAAGGCGCAGCAGCGTTCTGGACTAACTGCAGTCGATAAAGTGCGTTTTGATTCATTCCGGAATAAAGTGCGTTGCAGTAGTCCAGACGAGAAGAAATAAAAGCATGCATGACGTGCTCAAAATCTGAAAAGGATAAAAAAGATTTAATTTTGGCTAAAAGACGAAGGTGATAAAAACTGGATTTCACGACCGCATTAACTTGTTTATCAAGTTTAAAATCAAAAATCAAATCAGTCCATAATGACGCCACAGTGCACCTGACGAACCCGTGAGGGCATCAAACACGTCCAGAGTGTGACGAGGAAACCACTTTAGAACAGAGCAGAGTTCAGACCTTTGGGAGGAAATGATTCAGCAGAAAATCCAACTCTGAAATGTGACAAAAGACTCTGATCTGGCAACGCAGCCAGAGACCTGAGATGATCCTGATCCTAACCAGGGCTAAACCAGGACTAAACCAGGACCAAACCAGGACCAAACCAGGACTAAACCAGGGCTAAACCAGGACTAAACCAGGACCAAACCAGGACCAAACCAGGACTAAACCAGGATTAAACCAGGACTAAACCAGGACTAAACCAGGACCAAACCAGGACTAAACCAGGATTAAACCAGGACCAAACCAGGACTAAACCCGTACTGAACCCGGACTGAACCCGGACGTGGCCTCCTGGAGCAGCAGGTGTGTCGCTGAATGGATCTGTGATTATGAATGAGACGAGGCGTTTGATGGCGGCGTGTAAAAAGCAGCACGTCTCCAACACAAACAGACGAGAGGAAATGAGATACATGAATGAGGTTTACGGAGTTTAAGGGGAAGCATTTGAACGTAGCACACAAAAGAAGAACCGTGTGATTAGAGACAACGCTTTATATGAACCAAATCCAGGCTAATCCAGGTCTAAACCAGGTCTAAACCAGGTCTAAACCAGGTCTAAACCAGGTCTAAATCAGGTCTAAACCAGGACTAAACCAGGTCTAAACCAGGACTAAACCAGGTCTAAATCAGGTCTAAACCAGGACTAAACCAGGTCTAAACCAGGTCTAAACCAGGTCTAAACCAGGTCTAAATCAGGTCTAAACCAGGACTAAACCAGGTCTAAATCAGGTCTAAACCAGGACTAAACCAGGTCTAAATCAGGTCTAAACCAGGTCTAAACCAGGTCTAAACCAGGACTAAACCAGGTCTAAACCAGGACTAAACCAGGTCTAAATCAGGTCTAAACCAGGACTAAACCAGGTCTAAACCAGGTCTAAACCAGGTCTAAACCAGGTCTAAATCAGGTCTAAACCAGGACTAAACCAGGTCTAAACCAGGTCTAAACCAGGTCTAAACCAAGAATAAACCAGGTCTAATCCACGTCTAAACCAGCAGCACTAGTAGTAGTATTAGTAGCAGTAATAGTTTTTATTTTGAGTCTGAACATGAGCCCAGAGTTTTATCCTTGGCCTCATTTCCATAGAGATGGTCA
>JAVJIX010000309.1:335000-450000 GCA_036785185.1 Paratrypauchen microcephalus
CACTTCTACTTCTTGTATACTTGTTTACTTGTATACTTGTTTACTTGTGTACTTGTATACTTGTTGTGTTTACTTGCGTACTTGTATACTTGTTTACTTGTGTACTTGTTTACTTGTGTACTTGTATACTTGCGTACTTGTATACTTGTTTACTTGTGTACTTGTTTACTTGTGTACTTGTATACTTGTTTACTTGTGTACTTGTGTACTTGTATACTTGTTGTGTTTACTTGCGTACTTGTATACTTGTTTACTTGTGTACTTGTTTACTTGTGTACTTGTATACTTGTGTACTTGTATACTTGCGAACTTGTGTACTTGTGTACTTGTGTACTTGTTGTGTTTACTTGTGTACTTGTGTACTTGTATACTTGTTGTGTTTACTTGTGTACTTGTGTACTTGTATACTTGTTTACTTGTGTACTTGTATACTTGTTTACTTGTGTACTTGTATACTTGTTTACTTGTGTACTTGTATACTTGTTTACTTGTGTACTTGTATACTTGTGTACTTTAAGATAAGATAAGCCTTTATTGATCTCACACAGGAGAAATTTACTCGCCACAGTAGCTCCAGGACATTTGGACAAGAGGGAAAAAGAAAGAAAGAAAGAAAGAAAGCTATGCCTTTATTAGTCCCACAGTGGGGAAATTCCAGTTCTGCATTTAACCCATCCTGTTATCAGGAGCAGTGAGCAGCACACACATTAGGGCGCCCGGGGACCATCTCCATGATCTTCTTGCTTCGGTTTGGTCAGGACCTAAGCTGGAGTACCTATGGTGCATGTTTTGGGTTGATGGGGGAAACCGGAGTGCCCGGAGGAAACCCACCCAGACACAGGGAGAACATGCAAACTCCACACAGAAAGGCCCAGGCGACCCGGGGATCGAACCCAGAACCTTCTTGCTGTGAAGCAAGAGTGCTACCCACTCAGCCACCGTGCCGCCAAAAAAGAAAAGTGCATGCAGGCAGGGAGGGGATAAAGTAAGTAATAAATAATATAAATAGTAATATGTAATAATAATAATAATAATGGGAAATAGTAATAATGATAATAGTAACAACAAGCATCAACATGAAAGGAGAATATTGCACGTCTGGCCTATATGTTAGAATTATACAGTCTGATGGAGGTGGGGATGAAGGATCTGCGGTAGCGCTCCTTCTTGCACTGGGGGTGCCTCAGTCGGCTGCTAAAGGAGCTGCTCAGCTCCTCTACAGTCCGGTGCAGAGGGTGAGAGGTGTCGTCCTTAATGGACATGAATTTATCCAGTACCCTCCTCTCAGCCACCTCCTCTACAGAGTCCAGAGGACAGCCCAGGACAGAGCTGGCCCTCTTAACCAGCTTATTCAGTCTTTTTCTGTCCCGTTCTGTGCTGCTCGGGGCCTTGTATACTTGTGTACTTGTATACTTGTGTACTTGTGTACTTGTGTACTTGTTTACTTGTATACTTGTGTTGTTTACTTGTATACTTGTGTACTTGTTTACTTGTGTACTTGTATACTTGTGTACTTGTTTACTTGTGTACTTGTTTACTTGTGTACTTGTATACTTGTGTACTTGTTTACTTGTATACTTGTGTTGTTTACTTGTATACTTGTATACTTGTATACTTGTGTACTTGTTTACTTGTGTAGTTGTGTACTTGTATACTTGTGTACTTGTATACTTGTATACTTGTGTACTTGTTTACTTGTATACTTGTGTTGTTTACTTGTATACTTGTTTACTTGTGTACTTGTATACTTGTGTACTTGTTTACTTGTATACTTGTGTTGTTTACTTGTATACTTGTATACTTGTATACTTGTGTACTTGTGTACTTGTGTACTTGTTTACTTGTGTACTTGCGTATTTGTGCACTTGTTTACTTGTATACTTGTGTTGTTTACTTGTATACTTGTATACTTGTGTACTTGTTTACTTGTGTACTTGCGTATTTGTGCACTTGTATACTTGTGTACTTGTATACTTGTGTACTTGTATACTTGTATACTTGTGTACTTGTTTACTTGTGTACTTGTATACTTGTGTACTTGTTTACTTGTGTACTTGTTTACTTGTGTACTTGCGTATTTGTGTACTTGTATACTTGTGTACTTGTATACTTGTGTACTTGTATACTTGTTTACTTGTGTACTTGCGTATTTGTGCACTTGTATACTTTTGTACTTGTATACTTGTGTACTTGTATACTTGTGTACTTGTTTACTTGTATACTTGTGTACTTGTATACTTGTGTACTTGTTTACTTGTGTACTTGCGTATTTGTGTACTTGTATACTTGTGTACTTGTATACTTGTGTACTTGTTTACTTGTATACTTGTATACTTGTGTACTTGTATACTTGTATACTTGTTTACTTGTGTACTTGTGTACTTGTGTACTTGTATACTTGTATACTTGTGTACTTGTATACTTGTGTACTTGTTTACTTGTATACTTGTATACTTGTGTACTTGTTTACTTGTATACTTGTGTACTTGTTTACTTGTGTACTTGTATACTTGTATACTTGTGTACTTGTGTACTTGTGTACTTGTATACTTGTATACTTGTATACTTGTGTACTTGTGTACTTGTATACTTGTGTACTTGTGTACTTGTATACTTGTATACTTGTATACTTGTGTACTTGTGTACTTGTGTACTTGTGTACTTGTATACTTGTGTACTTGTGTACTTGTGTACTTGTGTACTTGTGTACTTGTATACTTGTGTACTTGTGTACTTGTGTACTTGTGTACTTGTATACTTGTTTACTTGTGTACTTGTATACTTGTGTACTTGTGTACTTGTATACTTGTGTACTTGTGTACTTGTATACTTGTGTACTTGTATACTTGTGTACTTGTGTACTTGTGTACTTGTGTACTTGTATACTTGTGTACTTGTGTACTTGTGTACTTGTATACTTGTGTACTTGTGTACTTGTATACTTGTGTACTTGTGTACTTGTATACTTGTGTACTTGTGTACTTGTTTACTTGTGTACTTGTGTACTTGTGTACTTGTTTACTTGTATACTTGTATACTTGTATACTTGTGTACTTGTGTACTTGTATACTTGTATACTTGTGTACTTGTGTACTTGTATACTTGTATACTTGTATACTTGTGTACTTGTGTACTTGTATACTTGTGTACTTGTGTACTTGTATACTTGTGTACTTGTATACTTGTGTACTTGTTTACTTGTGTACTTGTATACTTGTGTACTTGTATACTTGTGTACTTGTGTACTTGTATACTTGTGTACTTGTATACTTGTGTTGTTTACTTGTGTACTTGTGTACTTGTATACTTGTGTACTTGTGTACTTGTATACTTGTGTACTTGTATACTTGTGTACTTGTGTACTTGTATACTTGTGTACTTGTATACTTGTGTTGTTTACTTGTGTACTTGTGTACTTGTATACTTGTGTACTTGTGTACTTGTATACTTGTGTACTTGTATACTTGTGTTGTTTACTTGTGTACTTGTGTACTTGTATACTTGTGTACTTGTGTACTTGTATACTTGTTTAATTGTTTACTTGTGTACTTGTGTTGTTGCAGTCGGAGGGCTCTTCGTTCCTGCAGATGGGAGCGTCTCTGGAGCAGCAGATCCTTTGTATGTTTAAGGTAAAACCCAGACTCACAACAAATGTGTCATCTGTTTGTTTGTTTGTTTGTTTGTTTGTTTATTTGTTTGTTTGTTTGTGAGCAGCTCATGGAGGAGTACGACTGGCGCGAGTTCTCCATCATCACCAGTTTCCTTCCGGGTTACGGCACGTACGTGGACATCGTGGAGTCCTACACTGACTCCTCCTACTTCCTGTGGAGTCTGCAGGACGTGGTTACCGTGGAGATGTCTGTGGGCGCCAACGACATCAAAATTCGACGCATTCTGCAGCAGGTCAGTGCCGCCCCCTCCTGGTCAGAGCCGCTCCCTCCTGGTCAGAGCCGCTCCCTCCTGGTCAGAGCCGCCCCCTCCTGGTCAGAGCCGCTCCCTCCTGGTCAGAGCCGCTCCCTCCTGGTCAGAGCCGCCCCCTCCTGGTCAGAGCCGCTCCCTCCAGGTCAGAGCCGCCCCCTCCTGGTCAGAGCCGCCCCCTCCTGGTCAGAGCCGCTCCCTCCTGGTCAGAGCCGCTCCCTCCTGGTCAGAGCCGCCCCCTCCTGGTCAGAGCCGCCCCCTCCTGGTCAGTGCCGCCCCCTCCTGGTGGCTCAGGGTGAGGTCCATAGCCTCACTTCCATCAGTCTGCCCCAGGGCAGCTGTGGCTACAACAGGCTCAGCACACACTCTGCTATTAAAACCCACAGCGTCGGGCTCCAAATGAAGCTCATTGAGGTCAGCAGTTATAATCAGGTTCCAAGAGTAAAGAGCCAATCAGGAGGAGGCGTGCTGGTGCTCTGTTCACACTTACGCCTCGTTTAAACGGTCGCAGACGTGCGTTTGCACGACTGTTTCACACTGTTCTGATTCACACTGAGCACCACAGCGTCAGAACAGAACACACTGACCTGAGCGTTTAAAATCACGGAGTGCGGCTGTGGTCACCTCAACTTCTGACCAAGAGTCGTGACAGTTTTGTGGCTTTTCACCTGTGAATCTTCTCTGCGTACTAAAGCCTGTTGGACATTCTCAGGTGGACGCTCAGGTGCTGCTCGTCTACTGCTCGTATGAAGAGGCCCAGTACCTGTTCGTCCAGGCAGCCGCCGCGGGGCTCATGGGTCCCGGGTACATCTGGATCTTACCTGGGATGGCGGTGGGTAACCCGGACAACGCCCCGCCCCCCAGCTTCCCCGTGGGCGTGATCGGGATCATCACGGAGCAGTGGAGGAAGAGTCTGCGGCAGCGTGTCCGAGAGGGCGTGGCTATCATCGCCAACGCCGCCGACAGCTACAGGAAACAGCACGGCTCTGTACCGAGTGGGCACGGCGACTGCAGCGGGGCGGGCGCTCACAACAGCACCCTCTACAGGTGAGGGCGACACAACAGCACCCTCTACAGATGAGGGTGACACAACAGCACCCTCTACAGGTGAGGGCGACACAACAGCACCCTCTACAGGTGAGGGTGACACAACAGCACCCTCTACAGGTGAGGGCGACACAACAGCACCCTCTACAGGTGAGGGTGACACAACAGCACCCTCTACAGGTGAGGGTGACACAACAGCACCCTCTACAGGTGAGGGTGACCCGTAGCAAAAGTACAAAAGGCTTGTGTATAATACAAATAAGTAAAACACACAATGGGGAGCGGAATAAAGCTCAAATGTGTCATTTAAGCAGCAGTGTCAGTGACATTTAAGCAGCAGTGTCAGTGTCATTTAAGTTTCATTTAAGCAGCAGTGTCAGTGTCATTTAAGTTTCATTTAAGCAGCAGTGTCATTAAAGTGTATTTTAAGCAGCAGTGTCAGTGCCATTTAAGCAGCAATGTCAGTGCAATTTAAGCAGCAGTGTCAGTGCTATTTAAGCAGCAGTGTACGTGTGTAATTTAAGCAGCAGTGTACGTGTCATTTGAGCAGCAGTGTAAGTGTCATTTAAGCAGCAGTGTCAGTGCCATTTAAGCAGCAGTGTCAGTGCCATGTAAGCAGCAGTGTCAGTGCCATGTAAGCAGCAATGTCAGTGTCATTTAAGCAGCAGTGCCAGTGTCGTTTAAGCAGCAGTGTCAGTGTCATTTAAGCAGCAGTATAAGTGTGTCATTTAAGCAGCAGTGCCAGTGTAATTTAAGCAGCAGTGTCAGTGTCATTTAAGCAGCAATGTCAGTGCCATTTAAGCAACAGTGCCATTTAAGCAGCAGTATAAGTGTGTCATTTAAGCAGTAGTGCCAGTGTCATTTAAGCAGCAGTGTCAGTGTCATTTAAGCAGCGTGTCAGTGTCATTCAAGCAGCAGTGTCATTGTAATTTAAGCAGGTCATTAAATATAAAACAATAATAGAGGGGAACAAAAACAGATGGAACAGCAAAAAAAGAGCAAGAGACCGGAGTTAAATGAGACATAATTATAAAAATAATAAGTGTAAATGTACAAATCAGAATAAAATAGAAAAATAAGTAATAAAATATCAAATAAAATATCAAATCCCAGATATAAACAGTTGTAGGGAGAATTATCTGTGGCATAAGGTGAGTTGTAGGAGAATGAGCTCCCAGTGGTATTCCACTGGGAGTTCATTCTCCTGTGGCTCTTTTCTCTGTTCCTGCTGCTGTGAGCCTCAGTTTGGTCTGAGATGTTCTTCTGAGATGTTCTTCTCAGATGTTCTTCTGAGATGTTCTTCTGAGGTGTTCTTCTGAGATGTTCTTCTCAGATGTTCTTCTCAGATGTTCTTCTGAGGTGTTCCTCTGAGATGTTCTTCTGAGATGTTCTTCTGAGGTGTTCTTCTGAGATGTTCTTCTGAGGTATTCTTCTGAGATGTTCTTCTCAGATGTTCTTCTCAGATGTTCTTCTGAGGTGTTCTTCTGAGATGTTCTTCTGAGGTATTCTTCTGAGATGTTCTTCTCAGATGTTCTTCTGAGATGTTCTTCTGAGGTGTTCTTCTGAGATGTTCTTCTGAGATGTTCTTCTCAGATGTTCTTCTGAGGTGTTCCTCTGAGATGTTCTTCTGAGATGTTCTTCTGAGGTATTCTTCTGAGGTGTTCTTCTGAGATGTTCTTCTGAAACCGCGACAGGATCCTGGAGTTAGCCTCAGTGAGCTTCACTTGGGGCAGAACGTTTTAATCTGAGTTTTATTTTAACCCAGTCTGACCATAAAGACCTGACCTTAACTCCACAGGTGAGAAGATCTGAGCCTTAGACACGTCCCTCTAAAATGTGCTCTTTAAATCCAGTTTTTCTTGAACTTTTTTGGCAGCGTTTGCTAACGTGTGCATCGTGCTGAACATTCGTCCGTACACATCCACGTAGAACAGCCCAGCGCGACGTCACCGCTCAGGATCGATAAAAATAGCCGCTTTCAGACCGTTGGATGGTGCGTGGGTTTGTGTGTCGCACGTGGCTACAGCCTCATTTGCATATCCCGCTCTCCTCATTTGCATATTCCTGACGCGTCTAATTAAAGACAGCGCTCCCCGGGTACGGCGTGATCTAACGTGGGCGACCATCTCAGCTCGTTAAGACACCGGAGACCGCTGATTGGTCAGGAAAAGCTCGTTAAGAGGAAATTGAGGGTGTTAATTGGTCAGGAAGAGCTCGTTAGGGCCAAAAGGAAACAGGTGATTGGACGAGAGGCCCCAGGAGTGAACCTGAAGATGAAAATAATTTGGTTCATTAAAGACGGGGGTGTTAACGAGGAACTGGACTGTCTCATAAAAAGGATCTGTTGTTGTGTCTTTGAGCTGAACACTTCAGAATAAATGTTTGCACAGGTGGAGTTTGTGTTTTTTTCTGTTTTTGTGTTTCAGACACATGCTGAACGTGATCTGGGAGAGAAGAGACTTCTCCTTTAACGCTCAGGGCTTCCTGTCAAACCCCTCCCTCCTCCTGATCGCACTGGACCGAGACCGGCTCTGGGACAAGGTACCGGACCGGGACTGGACCGGGACTAAACCAGGTCTAAATTACACAACTTTAATCTCAGATCGAGCCCTCCCTCTCGGCTCTCGGCTCTCGGCTCCGGCTCTCACCTCTGGCTCTCGGCTCTCACCTCTGGCTCTCGGCTCTCGGCTCTCGGCTTCTGGTTCTGGCTCTCGGCTCTTGGCTCTCACCTCTGGCTCTCGGCTCCTGGTTCCGGCTCTCGGCTCTCGGCTCTCGGCTCCGGCTCTCGGCTCTCACCTCTGGCTCTCGGCTCTCGGCTCCGGCTCTCGGCTCCGGCTCTCGGCTCTCACCTCTGGCTCTCGACTCCGGCTCTCGGCTCTCGGCTCTCGGCTCTTGGCTCTCGGCTCTCACCTCTGGCTCTCGGCTCTTACCTCTGGCTCTCGGCTCCGGCTCTCGGCTCCGGCTCTCGGCTCCGGCTCCCGGCTCTCGGTTCTCGGCTCCGGCTCTTGGCTCCGGCTCTCGGCTCTGGGCTCCGGCTCTCGGCTCTGGGCTCTTGGCTCTTGGCTCTCACCTCTGGCTCTTGGCTCCGGCTCTCGGCTCTCGGCTCTCGGCTCTCGGCTCCGGCTCTCGGCTCCGGCTCCTGGTTCCGGCTCTCGGCTCTCGGCTCCCGGCTCTCGGCTCTCGGCTCTCGGCTCTGGGCTCCGGCTCTGGGCTCCGGCTCTGGGCTCCGGCTCTCGGCTCTCGGCTCTCACCTCTGGCTCTCGGCTCCTGGTTCCGACTCTCGGCTCTCACCTCTGGCTCTCGGCTCTCGGCTCCTGGTTCCGGCTCTCGGCTCTGGGGTCCGGCTCTGGGCTCCGGCTCTGGGCTCCGGCTCTCGGCTCTGGGCTCTGGGCTCTGGGCTCTCACCTCTGGCTCTCGGCTCTCGGCTCTCGGCTCTCGGCTCTCGGCTCTCGGCTCTCGGCTCTCGGCTCTCGGCTCTCGGCTCCGGCTCTCGGCTCTCGGCTCCGGCTCTCGGCTCTCACCTCTGGCTCTCGGCTCCGGCTCTCGGCTCTCACCTCTGGCTCTCGGCTCCAGGCTCTCGGCTCCGGCACTCGGCTCTCACCTCTGGCTCTCGGCTCTCACCTCCGGCTCTCGGCTCTCACCTCTGGCTCTCGGCTCCGGCTCTCGGCTCTCACCTCCGGCTCTCGGCTCTCACCTCCGGCTCTCGGCTCTCACCTCTGGCTCTCGGCTCCGGCTCTCGTCTCTCACCTCCGGCTCTCGGCTCTCACCTCTGGCTCTCGGCTCTCGGCTCCGGCTCTCGGCTCTCACCTCCGGCTCTCGGCTCCGGCTCTCACCTCTGGCTCTCGGCTCTCACCTCCGGCTCTCGGCTCTCACCTCCGGCTCTCGGCTCTCGGCTCCGGC
The DNA here is from genome assembly GCA_036785185.1 of Paratrypauchen microcephalus. Taxonomy (NCBI): domain Eukaryota; kingdom Metazoa; phylum Chordata; class Actinopteri; order Gobiiformes; family Gobiidae; genus Paratrypauchen; species Paratrypauchen microcephalus. Next base: position 343,866 of record JAVJIX010000309.1, read on the forward strand.
TCTCACCTCCGGCTCTCGGCTCTCACCTCCGGCTCTCGGCTCTCACCTCCGGCTCTCGGCTCTCACCTCCGGCTCTCGGCTCTCGGCTCCGGCTCTCACCTCCGGCTCTCGGCTCTCACCTCCGGCTCTCGGCTCTCACCTCCGGCTCTCGGCTCTCGGCTCCGGCTCTCACCTCCGGCTCTCACCTCCGGCTCTCGGCTCTCGGCTCCGGCTCTCGGGTCTCACCTCCGGCTCTCGGCTCTCACCTCTGGCTCTCACCTCTGGCTCTCGGCTCTCGGCTCCGGCTCTCGGCTCTCACCTCTGGCTCTCGGGTCTCACCTCTGGCTCTCGGCTCTCACCTCTGGCTCTCGGCTCTCGGCTCTCACCTCTGGCTCTCGGCTCTCGGCTCCGGCTCTCGGCTCTCACCTCCGGCTCTCGGCTCTCACCTCTGGCTCTCGGCTCTCACCTCCGGCTCTCGGGTCTCACCTCCGGCTCTCGGCTCTCACCTCTGGCTCTCGGCTCTCACCTCTGGCTCTCGGCTCTCACCTCTGGCTCTCGGGTCTCACCTCTGGCTCTCGGCTCTCACCTCCGGCTCTCGGCTCTCACCTCCGGCTCTCGGCTCTCACCTCCGGCTCTCGGCTCTCACCTCTGGCTCTCGGCTCCTCCGTCTCTCTCGTCGGAGCTCCAGGCCTGACAGGCTGAGCTCGGGTGACGCGCGGCTGAGCACAGAGCAGGTTTTCTGGGGCAGACGTGACGGGAGCTCCCTGGGCTCTGGTCGTCTCTGGGATTATCCTGACGGCTCAGGTCTCGATCTGTGGAGCAGAGAGATCGGGCCGGGGCCGGGGAGCTGCTGGTTCAAATCCCATCTTTATTGTGTCCTTGAGCAAGACACTTCACCGACCTTGTTTTTTAAACCCCGCAACAAATGTGTAGTTTATCATTTAACTGTTCAGTCCTGTTCAGTTCTGGTTTAGCTCTAGTTTAGTCCTCAATTTAGACCTGGTTTAGACCTGGTTTAGACCTGGTTTAGACCTGGTTTAGACCTGGTTTAGACCCAGTTTGTGGTTCTGGTCTGGTTTCTGGTCCTGACTCTCGCCCTCCCCTCTCTCTGCAGGTGGGCACATATGGGCGGGGCATCCTGCAGGTACGGTACCCGGTGTGGCCCAGGTTCGGGAGTTTCCTGGAGCACGTGAGCGATGACAGACACCTGACGGTGGCCACGCTGGAGGAGCACCCGTTTGTGATGGTGGAGCAGGTGGACCCGGGCACGGGCACCTGTGTGAGGAACACTGTGCCCTGCAGGAGGCAGTCTAACCGCACTGAGAGGTACAACCGCATGAACAAGAGACCCGCCCTACCCTGTACCCTGTACCCACCCACTCACACACACACACCCATCCTCCCCTCACTCGTGAACAAGACCCCGAGATACTTGAACTCCACCTGAGGAGGACTCTCCACCCGGAGAGGGCACCACCTTTTTCTGGTGGAGAACCATGGCCTCAGATTTGGAGGAGCTGATCCTCATCACAGCCGCTTCACACTCGGCTGAACCGCCCCAGTGCACACTGGAGGTCCCGGTTCGATGAAGCCATCAGGACAACATCATCTGCAAACAGCAGAGATGAGATCCTGTGGTTCCCAAACCGGATCCCCTCCGGCCCCTGACTGCACCTAGAAATTCTGTCCATAAATATAATGAACAGAACCGGTGACAAAGGGCAGCCCTGGCGGAGTCCAACATGCACCGGAAACAGGTCCGACTTACTACCAGCAATGTGAACACAGCTCCTGCTCCGGTCATACAGGGACCAAACAGCCCTTAGCAAAGGGCCCCGGACCCCGTACTCCCAGAGCACTCTCCACAGGACCCCACGAGGGACACGGACGATCTTCTCCAGATCTACAAAGCACATGTGGACTGGTCGGGCAAACTCCCATGCACCCTCGAGCACCCGATGGGGAGTATAGAGCTGGTCCAGTGTTCCCCGGCCGGGACGAAAACCACACTGCTCCTCCTGAATACAAGGTTCGGTCGAATTCTCCTCTCCAGCACCCTGGAATAGACCTTACCGGGAAGGCTGAAGAGTATGATTCGCCGATAGTTGGAACACACCCTCCGGTCCCCCTTCTTAAACAGAGGGACCACCACCCCGGTCTGCCAGTCCAGAGGTCCTGTCCCCGACCGCCACGCGATGGTGCAGAGACGTGTCAGCCAAGACAGCCCTACAACATCCAGCGACCCGAGATACTCAGGACGGATCTCATCCACCCCGGGGCCACCAAGGAGCTTTCCAACCACCTCAGTGACTTCAGCCAGGGCGATGAGTGAGTCCGCCTGCTTCCCCCTCCTGAGGTGCCGGACGGTTTGCCAGAATTTCTTTGAGGCCGTCCGATAGTCGTCCTCCATGACCCCCCCAAACTCCTCCCAACCCCGAGTTTTTGCCTCTGCGACCGTCCGGCTGAGGCAAACCCACAAACTCGCTGCCCTGTGCCCGCAGACGGCTGCTGCTGTTACTGTGGCAGAGCGGTTCGCCTGTCTCCTCCCTCTCACCAGGAGGTGGTGGGTTCTGGTCTCTCAGGAGCGGTGCGTTCAGGTTCCGTGCGTCACAGACAGGTGTAACAGTGACAGGTGGCGGTGCGTTCAGGGAGAGAAGGACTAATTAACGCTCTTTGTCAAACTGTGTTCAGCTCCAGAACGAAGGAAACAAGAGAAAGTGTTTGAGAGAAGAATTCTTTTTTGTCTTAACCTAATAAGGTCTAAACCAGGACTAAACCAGGACTAAACCAGGACTAAACCAGGACTAAACCAGGACTAAACCAGGACTAAACCAGGTATAAACTAGGACTAAACCAGGACTAAACCAGGTCTAAACCAGGACCAAACCAGGTCTAAACCAGGACTAAACCAGGACTAAACCAGGACTAAACCAGGACTAAACCAGGACTAAACCAGGACTAAACCAGGTCTAAACCAAATCTAAACCAGGACTAAACCAGGACTAAACCAGGACTAAACCAGGACTAAACCAGGACTAAACCAGGACTAAACCAGGTCTAAACCAGGACTAAACCAGGTTTAAACCAGGACTAAACCAGGACTAAACCAGGACTAAACCAGGACTAAACCAGGTCTAAACCAGGACTAAACCAGGACTAAACCAGGACTAAATCAGGTCTAAACCAGGACTAAATCAGGTCTAAACCAGGTCTAAACCAGGACTAAACCAGGACTAAACCAGGACTAAACCAGGTCTAAATGGTCACATCTTTATATAGAATATATATATATACTGTACATCTATATATATTACTTTTCCACCTTCAAGGCACCCAAAGCGCTTTACAACAAGGAACCAGTGTACACCAGTGTACGCAGACACTGGGGGCGAGGAGGGTTAAGTGTCTTGCCCAAGGACACAATGGCAGCATTCATCTGTGGGAGCTGGAATACCGACCAACCTGTGGGTCAGTGGATCTGACCGCTCAACCACTGATGTTTCTTATGTCAAGAGCGGGATTTGAACCGCCAACCTTTGGATCAGTGGACAAACGCTCTACCAACTGAGCTACTGCCGCCCCCAGGACTAAACCAGGACTAAACCAGGACTAAACCAGGTCTAAACCAGGTCTAAACCAGGACTAAACCAGGACTAAACCAGGACTAAACCAGGTCTAAACCAGGTCTAAACCAGGACTAAACCAGGACTAAACCAGGACTAAACCAGGTCTAAACCAGGACTAAACCAGGACTAAACCAGGTCTAAACCAGGACTAAACCAGGGGTAAACCAGGACTAAACCAGGACTAAACCAGGAGTAAACCAGGTATAAACTAGGACTAAACCAGGACTAAACCAGGTCTAAACCAGACCTGAGGAACATGAGGAACATGAGGAACATGAGGAACATGAGGAACATGAGGAACATGAGGAACATGAGGAACATGAGGAACATGTGGAACATGAGGAACATGTGGAACATGAGGAACATGAGGAACATGAGGAACATGAGGAACATGAGGAACATGAGGAACATGAGGAACATGAGGAACATGCTGAGTGAGTTTCCACGTCAGTTTGAGGATCGATTAGGATCATTTGTCCCATCATATTTTTAATTTTAAATATCACTGATTTTCTCACTTTTCTCACTCTCCCAGAATTTTTTAACTCTGAAAAAACATGTTTGAATTATTTTATTCTGAATATTATTTGCTGAAAATTAAACTAAACTTTTCTTTTTTTAATCAATCAATCAAACAATATTTATAAGGCGCTTTTCATACAAAATTGTAACACAAAGCGCCTTACAGTGGTCAAGGATTAGAAGGTTGACCTTTATTGAGCTCGCACAGGAGAAGTTGTTTCTATATTCTATGTTTCAATTCAAAATAAAAAATAAAAATTTAAATATTTTTAAATATTCAAAACAAATATTTTCAAGGCCCAAATTCTAAAGTCAAAATTCAGAGTGTAAAATTCAGAGTAAAGATCCAAGACGCCAAGGCAGAAGCAATCGATCCTGTGTGAGCGAGGAGGACCGAGGCTGTTTCCTAATGGTTCTCATCTGTGGGCGGGGTTTACACTTAACCAATCAAAGAGGTGAATTCTGACCAATCAGATCGCTTCACTGCACCATTTCCTGTTTGTTACTAAAGATCAGATCACACAGGATCGATTGCTTCTGCCTTGGCGTCTTAGATCTTTGCTGTGAATTTTACTCTAAATTTTACATTCTGAATTTTACACTCAGAATTTTACACTTGGAATTTTACTTTGAATTTTACACTATGAATTTTACACTCAGAATTTTACACTCAGAATTTTACACTCAGAATTTCACACTCGGAATTTGTGTTGAATATTTAAAATGTGATTTTTTTATATTGAATTATATTGAATTTATATTGAATTTTAAACACAATTTCAGCAACTAAAATTGAGAATAAAAATAATTCAAACAAAAAATTCCAAGTGAGAAATTCAGATGCATTTCAAATTAAAAATCTGGAACAAATTCTCTTCCGATACTTCTGACAGGCCGAAGTATTTCCCAAAAGTCGTTTTCCGAAGTTTTTTGAGAGGAAAGTCTCCCTCTCCCCAGACACCTCCTCCTGCGGCCCCACTTTTCATTTTGATTTTCACAACATAAACTTTTTAAAATGTTTAAACCCTCAAAGCCCCGCTGTGAGCCCCGCTCGCTCTGATTGGTCCAAACGCTCCACGCCGTACTCTGATTGGTCTGTGCTCGTTACTATTTCGTATATTGTTATCATTTCTATAGCAACGCTGCAGTGGGCGGGGCCTTCGGTAAAAGCCTCACTGCGGGACATTCAGGTTAAAGCCTCAGTGTGTGTTCCTGGTTTAGTCCTGGTTCAGTCCTGGTTTAGACCTGGTTTAGACCTGGTTTAGTCCTGGTTTAGACCTGGTTTAGACCTGGTTTAGTCCTGGTTTAGACCTAGTTTAGACCTGGTTTAGTCCTGGTTTAGACCTAGTTTAGACCTGGTTTAGAGCTGGTTTATTCCTGGTTTAGACCTGGTTTAGACCTGGTTTAGTCCTGGTTTAGACCTGGTTTATTCCTGGTTTAGACCTGGTTTAGACCTAGTTTAGACCTGGTTTAGACCTGGTTTAGTCCTGGTTCAGACTTGGTTTAGACCTAGTTTAGACTTGGTTTAGACCTGGTTTAGACCTGGTTTATTCCTGGTTTAGACCTGGTTTAGACCTAGTTTAAACCTGGTTTAAGGACATTGGGGTTAAAGCCTCACTGCGGGACATTCGGGTTGGGGTTAGGGTTAGATTCGGGTTAAATTCGGGTTAAAGCCTCACTGCGGGACATTCGGGTTAAAGCTGTTGTTGTTGTTCTCATAAATCTGAATCGTCCTTGCTCAAAGTCGGAGTTTGGACATTAGTATTTCTGTCAGACAAACAGAGCTTCAGATCGGAGCGTTTTAAATCCATAAATCTAAGCGAAAAACGTCAAACGGAAAAGTCACGACTGGAAAACGAAAAGTGCTTTTATCAGCGGAGACGTGAGGACCCGTTTGTCCTCCAGAGGTCACTGTTCTGACGCGCTGCATGTTAAACAGGAACTGAGCACGGGGACGATCCCGGCTCCACGGACTCTGGCTTTGGTTCACGTTCTATTGAAAAGTGTGGCCCCTCAGGTGTTCCTCTGAAGCCCACAGGATCCTGGAGGACTCAAGAACATCTTTGAGGACTCAAGAACGTCTCTGAGGACTCAAGAACATCTTTGAGGAATCGAGAACATCTTTGAGGACTCAAGAACGTCTCTGAGGACTCAAGAACGTCTCTGAGGACTCAAGAACGTCTCTGAGGACTCTAGAACATCTTTGAGGACTCGAGAACGTCTTTGAGGACTCTAGAACATCTTTGAGGACTCGAGAACGTCTTTGAGGACTCTAGAACATCTTTGAGGACTCGAGAACGTCTTTGAGGACTCGAGAACGTCTTCAGGTTTGAGGAACATCGTTAGAACACGAGAGAAATACAAAAAATCAAATCAAAGTTTGTCCTTTTAAACTCTGTCCTCTCTTCCTCCCACTGCCTATGTCCCTCTGTTGTCCACTTTATACGTCCACTAGAGGACAAGACTAATCCTTTCTCCCTATCCTCCTCCCTGTCCTCCTGTCCTCCCTGTCCTCCTGTCCCCCGTCCTCCTGTCCTCCTGTCCTTCTGTTCTCCTCCCTGTCCCCCTGTCCTCCTGTCCCCCTGTCCTCCTGTCCTCCTGTCCTTCTGTTCTCCTCCCTGTCCTCCTGTCCCCCTGTCCTCCTGTCCTCCTGTCCTTCTCTTCTCCTCCCTATCCTCCTGTCCTCCTGTCCCCTCATCCTCTGTCCCCTCATCGTCTGTCCCCTCATCCTCTGTCCTCCTGTCCTCCTATCCTCATCTCTGTCCTCCTGTCCTCCTCCCTGTCCCCTGTCCTCTGTCCTCAGTGTGGTGGGACACTCGGAGTCCTACACTAAACTGTGCTGTAAAGGATTCTGCATCGACATCCTGAAGAAACTGTCCAAAAGCATCAAGTTCTCGTACGACCTGTACCTGGTGACCAACGGCAAGCACGGCAAGCTCGTCCGAGGAACCTGGAACGGAATGATCGGAGAGGCGAGTACTGCGAGTACTGCGGATACTACGAGTACTACGAGTACTACGAGTACTACGAGTACTGCGAGTACTGCGAGTATTACGAGCACTGCGAGTACTGCAAGTACTGTGGATACTACGAGTACTGCGAGTACTGCGAGTACTGCGAGTACTACGAGTACTATGAGTACTGCGAGTACTGCGAGTACTATGAGTACTGCGAGTACTGCGAGTATTGCGAGTACTATGAGTACTGCGAGTACTGCGAGTACTATGAGTACTGCGAGTACTGCGAGTATTGCGAGTACTGCGAGTACTGCGAGTACTATGAGTACTGCGAGTATTGCGAGTACTGCGAGTACTGCGAGTACTACAAGTACTGCGAGTACTGCGAGTACTACAAGTACTACAAGTACTGCGAGTACTGCGAGTACTGCGAGTACTACAAGTACTGCGAGTACTGCGAGTACTACAAGTACTACAAGTACTGCGAGTACTGCGAGTACTACAAGTACTACAAGTACTGCGAGTACTGCGAGTACTACAAGTACTACAAGTACTGCGAGTATTGCGAGTACTGCGAGTACTGCGAGTACTACAAGTACTGCGAGTACTGCGAGTACTACAAGTACTACAAGTACTGCGAGTACTGCGAGTACTACGAGTACTGCGAGTACTACAAGTACTACAAGTACTGCGAGTACTGCGAGTACTACAAGTACTACAAGTACTACAAGTACTGCGAGTACTGCGAGCACTGCGAGTGTGATTGTTGTTGTACTTTTTGGTTTGTTGTGATTTGACTTCAACCTGCCGAGGGACTGAAGATGGAAATGAGCCCCGTTGGCTCTAATCTTTACATATTTACATTTTAAATGTTCATTAATATGTGCTGTCCTTTTACAAATAAATAAATACAACAACAATACAACAACTACAAGTACTACGAGTACTGCAAGTACTATGAGTACTTACGAGTACTGTGAGTACTGCGGATACTATGAGTACTACTACTACTGCTACTGTACTTACAGTATATACTTGTCCTGTAGTACTTCATATACAGTACTTGTGCTCCCTAACCATAAACGATACTTGTACTTATACCTGTGTACTTTCATAGTTGTAGTAGTAGTAGTACTTCATATACGGGACAGGATGGTTGTAGTACTTGTCCTGTAGTACTTCATGTACTTGTACTGCAGGTGGTGTACGGCAGAGCGGACATGGCCATCGGTTCCCTCACCATAAACGAGGAACGTTCTGAGATCATCGACTTCTCGGTCCCGTTCGTGGAGACGGGGATCAGCGTCATGGTCGCCCGTAGCAACGGCACCGTGTCCCCCTCCGCCTTCCTGGGTAAGAAACCAGATGCCCTCCCACACAGTACTAGAGTACTGCAGTACTACAGTACGAGTAGTAGTAGTAGTAGTAGTAGTAGTAGTAGTAGTAGTAGTAGTAGTAGCAGTAAAAGTAGTAGTAGTAGTAGTAGTAGTAGTAGTAGTAGTAGCAGTAGTAGTAGTAGTAGTAGTAGTAGTAGTAGTAGTAGCAGTAAAAGTAGTAGTAGTAGTAGTAGTAGTATGTGTCTCTCTTTCAGAGCCGTACTCTCCAGCTGTGTGGGTGATGATGTTTGTCATGTGTCTGACCGTCGTCGCGGTAACAGTATTTGTATTCGAGTACTTCAGTCCCGTCGGGTACAACCAGAATCTGCTCCGAGCCACAGGTACTGCAGTACTCCACAGGTACTGCACTCACTCCACAGGTACTGCACTCACTCCACAGGTACTGCACTCACTCCATAGGTACTGCACTCACACCACAGGTACTGCACTCACACCACAGGTACTGCACTCACACCACAGGTACTGCACTCACTCCACAGGTACTGCACTCACACCACAGGTACTGCACTCACTCCACAGGTACTGCACTCACACCACAGGTACTGCACTCACTCCACAGGTACTGCACTCACACCACAGGTACTGCACTCACACCACAGGTACTGCACTCACACCACAGGTACTGCACTCACTCCACAGGTACTGCACTCACACCACAGGTACTGCACTCACTCCACAGGTACTGCACTCACACCACAGGTACTGCACTCACTCCACAGGTACTGCACTCACACCACAGGTACTGCACTCACTCCACAGGTACTGCACTCACACCACAGGTTCACACCACAGGTACTGCACTCACTCCACAGGTACTGCACTCACACCACAGGTACTGCACTCACTCCACAGGTACTGCACTCACACCACAGGTACTGCACTCACACCACAGGTACTGCACTCACTCCACAGGTACTGCACTCACTCCACAGGTACTGCACTCACACCGCAGGTACTGCACTCACACCACAGGTACTGCACTCACAACACGCTACGGGGAGTCCTACATGTGTGTCTATGGACAAATGTTCAGCAGGCTCCATGGTGACACAATTTGCATACTGGTCTAACCGCTCGACCGATGATGCAATCTCCACAGCCCTCCAGTCACCCCCTCACACACCTGGACACCAGAGACTCTTATGTTAGAACACAATCGTCCTCCAGCAACTCAAACTCAAACTAGACAAGCTGGAGATCAACACCTCCATGTGCAACTGGTGCTGGATTTCCTGACAGGAAGACCGCAGGCAGTACGGGTCGGCAGCAACACCTCCAGCACCATCACACTGAACACGGGAGCTCCCCAAGGATGTGTGCTGAGCCCCCTCCTCTTCACTCTGCTGACCCAAGACTGCACACCGTCACACAGCTCCAACCTCTTCATCAAGTTTGCGGATGATACGACTGTGTTGGTTACATCAACATCAGCAACGACGATGAGACTCACTATAGGAGCGAGGTTGAGTGGTGTAGGAACAACAACCTCTCCCTGAATGTGGAGAAGACAAAGGAGATTGTGGTAGACATAGGTCACATCCTCACCAGCTGCATCACTGTGTGGTATGGCACCTGCACCGTGTCCTGCTGGAAAAAGCTACACCGAGTAGTGAGAGCAGCTGAGAGAATCGTGGGTGTCTCTCTCCCCTCCCTGCAGGACATCTACTGCACCCACCTTACCCGCAAAGCCCTCTGGGTGATCACACCCACCCATCCAACTGCCTCTTCAGTCTGCTGCCATCAGGAAGGAGACTGAGGAGCCTCAGGGCCAAGACCAGCAGACAGAAAGACAGCTTCTGTAGTTTGGGCTCCATGGACTCTGGCTTGGACTTACCGCAGGCTCCTGAAAATGTGCTTTTCAATTAACTTCTTTCATTTTTTTTCTTGCGTTTTCAGACTACTTTAAAACATTTTTGTTTGCGTTTTTGGTTGTGTCACCATGGTAACTGCTGAACATTCCACCATAGACACACACGTAGAATCTCAGCGTGACGTCGTATTATTCGAGTAGGAGTAAAAGAGTTTAAACTATTCTGTTTGGTCAAAATCCTGTTTTTGTCCCCGTCACTCCCTCAGCTCCCGGGGGCCCCACCTTCACCATCGGGAAGTCTGTATGGCTCCTGTGGGGGATCGTCTTCAACAACTCCGTCCCCATCGAGAACCCCAAAGGAACCACGAGTAAGATCATGGTCCTGGTCTGGGCCTTCTTCGCCGTCATCTTCCTCGCGTCCTACACCGCCAACCTTGCCGCCTTCATGATCCAGGAGCAGTACATCGACACCGTGTCCGGGCTCTCGGACAAGAAGGTGAGACCAGGACCAGGACTGGACCAGGACTGGACCGGGACTAGACCAGGACTACACTATGTCCAGGCTCTCGGACAAAAAGGTGAGACCAGAAACAGGACTGGACCAGGAGTGGGACTGGAGCAAATCAGGACTAGACCAGAATACACTGTGTCCGGGCTGTCTGACAAGGTCAGACCAGAACCAAGACTGGACCTGGACCAGGACCAGGACCTGGAATAGAGCAAGATTACACTGTGTCCAAACTCTCTGACAAGAAGTTGAGATCAGGATCAAGACTGGACCTGTACCAGAACAAGGACTGGACCAGGATTAAACAAGGACTACAACATGACTACATTGTGTCCGGGCTGTTGGACAAGAAGGTGAAACCAAGACCAAGTCAGGACCAGGACTGGACCAGGACTAGATCAGGACCAGACCAGGACTACACTGTGTTTGGGTTCTCCAGGTCGCCTCAAAAAAGAGGTGGTCTCGGTCGCTCGAATCCGTACCAAACTCTGGTGCGGTTCCTCTTGTGAGAACGTGAACTCAGGTCCAAACAAACTATTCCAAATGCATCATGGGAGGGGACCCAGCCGACCTTGTGGGTCTTCGGAACGATCCTCGTCTCATCGTCGGCATGACCACATCCCTGAAAACAGCGCGTCTCCTCTGCCTGAAGTGACGTGCTCTGGGCCTTCGGCGACCCGGAGCCATAACAGATCGTTCTCCAGACGCAGACGCCGCTCATTTTCCAATTGGATACTTTTCCAACAATGGCCAATGGAGCAAATGTGACAAACGAAGATCAGAGCGAGTCCCAATGTGCCAACGAGTCGCTCCACAGTGACACAAATCTGCCGCTTATTTCTACCTGAAGATAAACACTGATGAAACGTCAATCGGACCAGGTTTGGTCGGTTTGCAGGTGTGAAAGGAACACACTGGAGTCTGTGAGCTACAGAAGAACTATTTTACCTCTTGGTGCACCAAATAATCCAACTACCGGAGTGAAAGCGTCCTGAGAGACCAGACCAGGACTACACCAGGACTGAACCAGGACTAAACCTGGACTAAACCTGGACTAAACCTGGACTAAACCTGGACTAAACCTGGACTTGTCGTGATTAGTTCTTTACATCAGACTTTAAAAGGCCCTGTGTCCGTGCACAGCTTTAAAGTTCTCGTAACATTCAAAGGAACAGATGAACGCCGCCGTGTTTGTGTCGACCCAAACAGAACCTGGACATACTATCTACCCCGCTAACCGCCGCGCTCCAAACAGGAAGTATTCATGGCCGTGACTGGACTCCATGGACTCTGGCTGCAGTTCAGTTTGTGTGTAAAAACATCTGCTGCTGTCAGGCCCCTCACTCTTTGACCCGCTCTACATGACCCTGGGGTTTGGACTTCAGCGTTTTGTCCCAAATCCAGATCTGAACAATAAAAACAGAGATACTTGTCCCTCAGATTTCCAAATATGGTCCCTGGTTCCTCCTCTTTATTGCGTCTGTGTTCCACTCGTCTTTTTGTTTGGTCATGAGGTTCTGGTGTGGTTTTTTGGGATTTAAGTCGTGTCAGGTCCAAATGTCTCTCTGGAGGAACGGCTCTGCTCACGGCTCACGGTCAAATCCACAGACACTGGATAAATAAATTTATGAGGTGGTCACGGTTTGAAGGTTCAGAGACGCATAAATTATAGAGACAGAGCTGATCACATGACTCCTCCTCTGCTCTGTTAGTATTCACCAGGACTCACCAGGACTTACCAGGACTCACCATGGCTCACCAGGACTCACCAGGACTCACCAGGACCAGGACTCACCAGGACTTACCAGAGCTCACCAGGGCTTACCAGGACTCACCAGGGCTTACCAGGACTCACCAGGACTCACCAGGGCTTACCAGGACTCACCAGTACTCACCAGGGCTTACCAGGGCTCACCAGGACTCATCAGGACTCACCAGGACTCACCAGGACTCACCAGGACTCACCAGGACCAGGACTCACCAGGACTTACCAGAGCTCACCAGGGCTTACCAGGACTCACCAGGACTCACCAGGGCTTACCAGGACTCACCAGTACTCACCAGGGCTTACCAGGACTCACCAGTACTCACCAGGGCTTACCAGGGCTCACCAGGACTCATCAGGACTCACCAGGACCAGGACTCACCAGGACTTACCAGAGCTCACCAGGGCTTACCAGGGCTCAACAGGACTCATCAGGACTCACCAGGACCAGGACTCACCAGGACTTACCAGAGCTCACCAGGGCTTACCAGGGCTCACCAGGACTCATCAGGACTCACCAGGACCAGGACTCACCAGGACTTACCAGAGCTCACCAGGACCAGGACTCACCAGGACTTACCAGGACTTACCAGGACTCACCAGGACTCACCAGGGCTTACCAGGGCTCACCAGGACTCATCAGGACTCACCAGGACCAGGACTCACCAGGACTTACCAGAGCTCACCAGGACTTACCAGGACTCACCAGGACTTATCCAGACACACCAGGACTCACCAGGAAACACCAGGGTTCACCAGGACTCCCAGGGCTCCCCATGACTCCCCAGGACTAACCGGGACTCCCCAGGACTAACCGGGACTCACCAGGGCTTACCAGGACTCACCAGGACTCATCAGGACTCATCAGGACTCACCAGGACCAGGACTCACCAGGACTTACCAGGAAACACCAGAACTCACCAGGACTTACCAGAGCTCACCAGGACTTACCAGGACTCACCAGTACTCACCAGGGCTTACCAGGGTTCACCAGGAAACACCAGGACTCACCAGGACCAGGACTCACCAGTACTCACCAGGGCGTACCAGGGTTCACCAGGACTCACCAGGACTCACCAGGACTTACCAGGACTCACCAGGACTTACCAGGACTCACCAGGACTCACCAGGACTCACCACGAGCACAGATAAGGTTCAGACGTGCACAGAACCTTCAGATTGAACACATAAAGCACAGATCTGCTCAGAGGACTTCTAACTCTGAGCCCCATCGAGTATCAGTTCCATGTTGGTTTTTCTGGGAGAAATAATTGGATCATTTTGTTTCACCAAGAACGTTCCACACACACTTGTTGATGAAATAATAAAATAATAAAGCTGTGGTGTGTTCAGTTCCAGAAGCCTCAGGAGCACTACCCTCCGTTTCGCTTCGGGACCGTCCCAAACGGAAGCACCGAGAGGAACATCCGGAGCAACTACCCCGACATGCACACGCACATGATGAAGTACAACCAGAAAGGAGTCGAGGAGGCCCTGGACAGCCTGAAGACCGGGTAAGAGACCACACCTGGCCTAGACCTGGTTTAGACCTGGCCTAGACCTGGCCTAGACCTGGTTTAGACCTGGCCTAGACCTGGCCTAGACCTGGCCTAGACCTGGTTTAGACCTGGCCTAGACCTGGTTTAGACCTGGTTTAGTCCTGGTTTAGTCCTGGTTTAGACCTGGTTTAGACCTGGTTTAGTCCTGGTTTAGTCCTGGTTTAGTCCTAGTTTAGACCTGGTTTAGACCTGGTTTAGTCCTGGTTTAGTCCTGGTTTAGACCTGGTTTAGTCCTGGTTTAGTCCTGGTTTAGACCTGGTTTAGACCTGGTTTAGACCTGGTTTAGTCCTGGTTTAGTCCTGGTTTAGTCCTAGTTTAGACCTGGTTTAGACCTGGTTTAGTCCTGGTTTAGTCCTGGTTTAGTCCCAGTTTAGACCTGGTTTAGACCTGGTTTAGTCCTGGTTTAGTCCCGGTTTAGACCCGGTTTAGACCCGGTTTAGTCCTGGTTTAGTCCCGGTTTAGTCCTGGTTTAGTCCCAGTTTAGACCTGGTTTAGACCTGGTTTAGTCCTGGTTTAGTCCCGGTTTAGTCCCGGTTTAGACCCGGTTTAGACCCGGTTTAGACCTGGTTTAGTCCCGGTTTAGACCTGGTTTAGTCCTGGTTTAGTCCTGGTTTAGACCTGGTTTAGTCCTGGTTTAGTCCCGGTTTAGTCCTGGTTTAGTCCTGGTTTAGTCCTGGTTTAGTCCCGGTTTAGACCTGGTTTAGACCTGGTTTAGTCCTGGTTTAGTCCTGGTTTAGTCCTGGTTTAGTCCCGGTTTAGACCTGGTTTAGACCTGGTTTAGTCCTGGTTTAGTCCTGGTTTAGTCCCGGTTTAGACCTGGTTTAGACCTGGTTTAGTCCTGGTTTAGTCCTGGTTTAGTCCTGGTTTAGTCCCGGTTTAGACCTGGTTTAGACCTGGTTTAGTCCTGGTTTAGTCCTGGTTTAGTCCCGGTTTAGACCTGGTTTAGACCTGGTTTAGTCCTGGTTTAGTCCTGGTTTAGTCCTGGTTTAGTCCCGGTTTAGTCCTGGTTTAGTCCTGGTTTAGTCCTGGTTTAGACCTGGTTTAGACCTGGTTTAGTCCTGGTTTAGTCCTGGTTTAGTCCTAGTTTAGACCTGGTTTAGACCTGGTTTAGTCCTGGTTTAGTCCTGGTTTAGACCTGGTTTAGTCCTGGTTTAGTCCTGGTTTAGACCTGGTTTAGACCTGGTTTAGACCTGGTTTAGTCCTGGTTTAGTCCTGGTTTAGTCCTAGTTTAGACCTGGTTTAGACCTGGTTTAGTCCTGGTTTAGTCCTGGTTTAGTCCCAGTTTAGACCTGGTTTAGACCTGGTTTAGTCCTGGTTTAGTCCCGGTTTAGACCCGGTTTAGACCCAGTTTAGTCCTGGTTTAGTCCCGGTTTAGTCCTGGTTTAGTCCCGGTTTAGACCTGGTTTAGTCCTGGTTTAGTCCCGGTTTAGTCCCGGTTTAGACCCGGTTTAGACCCGGTTTAGACCTGGTTTAGTCCCGGTTTAGACCTGGTTTAGTCCTGGTTTAGTCCTGGTTTAGTCCTGGTTTAGTCCTGGTTTAGTCCCGGTTTAGACCTGGTTTAGACCTGGTTTAGTCCTGGTTTAGTCCTGGTTTAGTCCTGGTTTAGTCCCGGTTTAGACCTGGTTTAGACCTGGTTTAGTCCTGGTTTAGTCCTGGTTTAGTCCCGGTTTAGACCTGGTTTAGACCTGGTTTAGTCCTGGTTTAGTCCTGGTTTAGTCCTGGTTTAGTCCCGGTTTAGTCCTGGTTTAGTCCTGGTTTAGTCCTGGTTTAGTCCTGGTTTAGTCCCGGTTTAGACCCGGTTTAGTCCTGGTTTAGTCCTGGTTTAGTCCTGGTTTAGTCCTGGTTTAGACCTGGTTTAGTCCTGGTTTAGTCCTGGTTTAGTCCTGGTTTAGTCCCGGTTTAGACCTGGTTTAGACCTGGTTTAGTCCTGGTTTAGTCCTGGTTTAGTCCTGGTTTAGTCCCGGTTTAGACCTGGTTTAGACCTGGTTTAGTCCTGGTTTAGTCCTGGTTTAGTCCCGGTTTAGACCTGGTTTAGACCTGGTTTAGTCCTGGTTTAGTCCTGGTTTAGTCCTGGTTTAGTCCCGGTTTAGTCCTGGTTTAGTCCTGGTTTAGTCCTGGTTTAGACCTGGTTTAGACCTGGTTTAGTCCTGGTTTAGTCCTGGTTTAGTCCTAGTTTAGACCTGGTTTAGACCTGGTTTAGTCCTGGTTTAGTCCTGGTTTAGACCTGGTTTAGTCCTGGTTTAGTCCTGGTTTAGACCTGGTTTAGACCTGGTTTAGACCTGGTTTAGTCCTGGTTTAGTCCTGGTTTAGTCCTAGTTTAGACCTGGTTTAGACCTGGTTTAGTCCTGGTTTAGTCCTGGTTTAGTCCCAGTTTAGACCTGGTTTAGACCTGGTTTAGTCCTGGTTTAGTCCCGGTTTAGACCCGGTTTAGACCCAGTTTAGTCCTGGTTTAGTCCCGGTTTAGTCCTGGTTTAGTCCCGGTTTAGACCCGGTTTAGTCCTGGTTTAGTCCCGGTTTAGTCCCGGTTTAGACCCGGTTTAGACCCGGTTTAGACCTGGTTTAGTCCCGGTTTAGACCTGGTTTAGTCCTGGTTTAGTCCTGGTTTAGTCCTGGTTTAGTCCTGGTTTAGTCCCGGTTTAGACCTGGTTTAGACCTGGTTTAGTCCTGGTTTAGTCCTGGTTTAGTCCTGGTTTAGTCCCGGTTTAGACCTGGTTTAGACCTGGTTTAGTCCTGGTTTAGTCCTGGTTTAGTCCCGGTTTAGACCTGGTTTAGACCTGGTTTAGTCCTGGTTTAGTCCTGGTTTAGTCCTGGTTTAGTCCCGGTTTAGTCCTGGTTTAGTCCTGGTTTAGTCCTGGTTTAGTCCTGGTTTAGTCCCGGTTTAGACCCGGTTTAGTCCTGGTTTAGTCCTGGTTTAGTCCTGGTTTAGTCCTGGTTTAGACCTGGTTTAGTCCTGGTTTAGTCCTGGTTTAGTCCTGGTTTAGTCCCGGTTTAGTCCTGGTTTAGACCCGGTTTAGACCCGGTTTAGTCCTGGTTTAGTCCTGGTTTAGTCCTGGTTTAGTCCCGGTCTTCTCTGTCAGGAGAAATAAACTAAAGTCAGATGTGTCTCTGTGTTCCATAAAAAGTCGTAGAATCTTGACGTTCGGTTTTATTTCAGATCTGATCGTTTCATCTAAAAATACAACACTTCGTTTTGACCCAATTCAGAAATAACTCTGAGCTCAAAATATCCAGACACAGAGTTTAGACTAAACCAGGACTAAACCAGGACCGAACCAGGACTAAACCAGGACTAAACCAGGACTAAACCAGGACTAAACCAGAACTAAACCAGGACTAAACCAGAACTAAACCAGGACTAAACCAGGACTAAACCAGGACTAAACCAGGACTAAACCAGGACTAAACCAGGACTAAACCAGGACTAAACCAGGACTAAACCAGGACTAAACCAGGACTAAACCAGGTCTAAACCAGGACTAAACCAGGACTAAACCAGGACTAAACCAGGACTAAACCAGGTCTAAACCAGGACTAAACCAGGACTAAACCAGGTCTAAACCAGGACTAAACCAGGACTAAACCAGGACTAAACCAGGACTAAACCAGAACTAAACCAGGACTAAACCAGGACTGAACCAGGACTAAACCAGGACTAAACCAGGACTAGACCAGGACTAAACCAGGACTAAACCAGGACTAGAACAGGACTAGATCAGGACTGAACCAGGACTGACCCAAGACTGAACCAGGACTAAACCAGGACTGAACCAGGACTGAACCAGGATTAAACCAGAACTAAAGTAGAAAGAGAAGGAAACGGTACATCAAATGGTTCAGTCCTGGTTTAGTCCTGGTTTAGTCCTGGTTCGGTCCTGGTTCAGTCCTGGTTCAGTCCTGGTTTAGTCCTGGTTCGGTCCTGGTTGAGTTCTCTGTGGTTCACAGGAAGTTGGACGCGTTCATTTACGATGCGGCGGTCTTGAACTACATGGCGGGGAAGGACGAGGGCTGTAAACTCGTCACCATCGGCAGCGGGAAAGTCTTCGCCACGACGGGATACGGGATCGCGCTTCAGAAAGGATCCCGCTGGAAGAGACTCATCGACCTCGCTCTGCTGCAGTTCCTCGGAGACGGTGAGTCCGGGTTCAGTCCGGGTTTAGTCCTGGTTCAGTCCTGGTTTAGACCTGGTTTAGACCTGGTTTGGACCTGGTTTAGTCTTTCTTTGGTCCTGTATCCCTGTGCCAGATGTCCCCCTGTCCCCCCTGTCCCCCCGTCCTCCTGTCCTCCTGTGTGTCAGATGTCCCCCCGTCCCCCCTGTCCCCCCGTCCCCCCTGTCCCCCCGTCCCCTCGTCCCCCTGTCCTCCTGTGTGTCAGATGTCCCCCCGTCCCCCCTGTCCCCCCGTCCCCCCTGTCCCCCCGTCCCCCCGTCCCCCTGTCCTCCTGTGTGTCAGATGTCCCCCCGTCCCCCCTGTCCCCCCGTCCCCCCTGTCCCCCCGTCCCCTCGTCCCCCTGTCCTCCTGTGTGTCAGATGTCCCCCCGTCCCCCCTGTCCCCCCGTCCCCCCTGTCCCCCCGTCCCCCCGTCCCCCTGTCCCCCCGTCCCCTCGTCCCCCTGTCCTCCTGTGTGTCAGATGTCCCCCCGTCCTCCTGTCCCCCTGTCCCCCCTGTCCCCCTGTCCCCCTGTCCCCCCGTCCCCTCGTCCCCCTGTCCTCCTGTGTGTCAGATGTCCCCCTGTCCTCCCGGTTTTGTGTCTTTGTGGAAACTTGGCTCTGTTCCCGTCTGTCTGGGGTTTTACTGAACACTTAATATCCTCCGGACAACAGGGGGCGCTGATTATCCGCCCCACGCCGCGCTGCCGCCGCACACACGCCACACACACGCCGCACACACGCCGCAGCCGTCGGCTCCAGGGAGCGTCCGAGCTCATATCCTCCGCGCCGCCGCTCCGGCGCCCTGCGGCTCGGGGTAAATATCTGGGAGGGGCGGCATACGGCGTGAGCATACGGTGAGGAGAGCGGCGGCGGCGGCACCTGCGTCCAACGCACCTGTTCAGAGGGGGAGGGGCTTATTCTGTCCAGATTTGGATCTTTGGATTCAAATCTGTGTCCATCGTCCAGAACGTCTCTGAGCCACGATTTTAGAACCTCTACCAGGTTCTTCATCTTCAGAGTTATGATCGGCTCACTTAGTCCAGGTTTAGTCCTGGTCCTGGTCTAAACCAGGACTAAACCAGGACTGAACCAGGACTAAACCAGGTCTAAACCAGGTCTAAACCAGGACTAAACCAGGACTAAACCAGGACTAAACCAGGACTAAACCAGGACCAGTGTTGCATAGTAACAAAGTAATAATACTTCACTACTGTACTTAAGTACATTTTGGGAGACTTTGTACTTTACTTGAGTTTTTAAAAAAAACTTTTACTTTTACTACTACACTACATTTCCGAATTTAATTGCATACTTTTACTCCGCTACATTTTCAATGTGCCGTTTAGTCACTTGTTACAGAAAAACCTACTGACTGAAGGACGTCAGGACGTGCCTGGGCTTGTTCCTTGCACATGACAATCAGCCGACACCTGTTGGTTTTATGCAGCTCGTTTAATCAATCAACATTGATGGATGCAGATGGAAACTATAATCTGGTGCAGATCATCTTTGTTTTTTGAGCTTAATGTCTCTGTACATTGTCCCTTTTCAAATAAAGACTAAACATCCCTGATGGAATTACAAATAATGTATTTTGTGCCTGCATTTACTTGCTCATAGGACGGCGTTTCATGGATATCTCCAAACCCAATATCTTGGACAGTCTCCATATGACACAAAACTACAGGAGAATTAAGCGCCCAATTGCAAAAAAACCTCTTCCTCCAAAAACACTCCTTCAATGGTGTTATGTATGCCTTATTTTCAGCACTGTTATTTAAAAAAAAAAAAAAAAAGGTTGGGGGGGGGGCATTAAAAAATATTAAATTCAGACTGCCTTTGCTTGATACTTTTACTTGTACTTACTTGAGTACTTGTACTACATTACTTGAGTACATTTATTTCGACATTACTTGTCATACTTAAGTACAAGAAGTTCCAGATACTTTAAGACTTTTACTCACGTAACATTTCAGTGACTTCAACTTTTACCAAAGTCATTTTTAGGAGGGGAACCTGTACTTTTACTGGAGTTTGATTTTCCACGACTTTATACAACACTGACCAGGACTAAACCTGGACTGAACCAGTTCTAAACCAGGTCTAAACCAGGTCTAAACCAGGTCTAAACCAGGTCTAAACCAGGTCTAAACCAGGTCTAAACCAGGTCTAAACCAGGACTGAACCAGGACTAAACCAGGTCTAAACCAGGACTAAACCAGGACTAAACCAGGTCTAAACCAGGACTAAACCAGGTCTAAACCAGGTCTAAACCAGGTCTAAACCAGGACTAAACCAGGTCTAAACCAGGACTAAACCAGGACTAAACCAGGTCTAAACCAGGTCTAAACCAGGTCTAAACCAGGTCTAAACCAGGTCTAAACCAGGTCTAAACCAGGTCTAAACCAGGTCTAAACCAGGACTAAACCAGGTCTAAACCAGGTCTAAACCAGGTCTAAACCAGGTCTAAACCAGGTCTAAACCAGGACTAAACCTGGACTGAACCAGTTCTAAACCAGGTCTAAACCAGGTCTAAACCAGGTCTAAACCAGGTCTAAACCAGGTCTAAACCAGGTCTAAACCAGGACTGAACCAGGACTAAACCAGGTCTAAACCAGGACTAAACCAGGACTAAACCAGGTCTAAACCAGGACTAAACCAGGTCTAAACCAGGTCTAAACCAGGTCTAAACCAGGACTAAACCAGGTCTAAACCAGGACTAAACCAGGACTAAACCAGGTCTAAACCAGGTCTAAACCAGGTCTAAACCAGGTCTAAACCAGGTCTAAACCAGGTCTAAACCAGGTCTAAACCAGGACTAAACCAGGTCTAAACCAGGTCTAAACCAGGTCTAAACCAGGTCTAAACCAGGTCTAAACCAGGACTAAATCTGGACTGAACCAGGTCTAAACCAGGTCTAAACCAGGTCTAAACCAGGTCTAAACCAGGTCTAAACCAGGTCTAAACCAGGTCTAAACCAGGTCTAAACCAGGACTAAACCAGGACTAAACCAGGTCTAAACCAGGACTAAACCAGGACTAAACCAGGTCTAAACCAGGACTAAACCAGGTCTAAACCAGGTCTAAACCAGGTCTAAACCAGGACTAAACCAGGTCTAAACCAGGACTAAACCAGGACTAAACCAGGTCTAAACCAGGTCTAAACCAGGTCTAAACCAGGTCTAAACCAGGTCTAAACCAGGTCTAAACCAGGTCTAAACCAGGTCTAAACCAGGACTGAACCAGTTCTAAACCAGGTCTAAACCAGGTCTAAACCAGGTCTAAACCAGGTCTAAACCAGGTCTAAACCAGGTCTAAACCAGGTCTAAACCAGGACTGAACCAGGTCTAAACCAGGTCTAAACCAGGTCTAAACCAGGTCTAAACCAGGTCTAAACCAGGACTAAACCTGGACTGAACCAGTTCTAAACCAGGTCTAAACCAGGTCTAAACCAGGACTAAACCAGGTCTAAACCAGGTCTAAACCAGGTCTAAACCAGGACTAAACCAGGTCTAAACCAGGACTAAACCAGGACTAAACCAGGTCTAAACCAGGTCTAAACCAGGTCTAAACCAGGTCTAAACCAGGTCTAAACCAGGACTAAACCAGGTCTAAACCAGGACTAAACCAGGTCTAAACCAGGTCTAAACCAGGTCTAAACCAGGACTAAACCAGGTCTAAACCAGGACTAAACCAGGACTAAACCAGGTCTAAACCAGGTCTAAACCAGGTCTAAACCAGGTCTAAACCAGGTCTAAACCAGGACTAAACCAGGTCTAAACCAGGACTAAACCAGGTCTAAACCAGGTCTAAACCAGGACTAAACCAGGTCTAAACCAGGTCTAAACCAGGACTAAACCAGGTCTAAACCAGGTCTAAACCAGGTCTAAACCAGGACTAAACCAGGTCTAAACCAGGTCTAAACCAGGACTAAACCAGGACTAAACCAGGACTAAACCAGGTCTAAACCAGGACTAAACCAGGACTAAACCAGGTCTAAACCAGGACTAAACCAGGTCTAAACCAGGTCTAAACCAGGACTAAACCAGGACTAAACCAGGACTAAACCAGGTCTAAACCAGGACTAAACCAGGACTAAACCAGGACTAAACCAGGACTAAACCAGGTCTAAACCAGGTCTAAACCAGGACTAAACCAGGTCTAAACCAGGACTAAACCAGGACTAAACCAGGACTAAACCAGGTCTAAACCAGGTCTAAACCAGGTCTAAACCAGGACTAAACCAGGTCTAAACCAGGTCTAGTGATCTGGCCAAGAACTTCTACCAGGTTCTTCATGTTGTTTTCAGATTTATTCTGGACTCGTTCTGTCCTGTCTGAGCCGCCCAAACACCGGCCCGGCTCTCTCCACATGATCCGTCTGAACGGCTCTCTCTCTTCGAGCAGAACACGCCCAAAATCAAACGCTCAGACCTCTCCCCGTCCACAAACGCATGAAGCTCCTCCCTCTGCATGATGATCCTGTCGCACTGACGCTGAAGTCTGTCGGCGACGTGTTTGTTTGGGTTCGTTTGGGCGGCCACACCTCAATGCTGCGACGTGATTGAGCTTTTTCACAACGGCTGGAACTGTCGCCCTGTAGGTTTATGGTTTTCTCTGACAAAATATGTCTGGCATTTTCTCCACCAGCTTCATAAATCTGCCCCATCACCAAATCTTTGGAAAAATCAGAAAAAGGAAAAAGGTGTCTTGCCTGAATGACCGAAAGGACGAGATCGCCGATACAAGCGGCCGAAATGAGTTTCCTCCACAGAGTAGCTGGACGCTCCCTTAGAGATAGAGTGAGGAATAGACCTGGTTCAGTCCTGGTCTAGTCCTGGTTTAGACCTGGTTCAGTCCCAGTTTAGACCTGGTTCAGTCCCAGTTTAGACCTGGTTTAGTCCTAGTTTAGACCTGGTTTAGACCTGGTTCAGTCCCAGTTTAGACCTGGTTTAGTCCTAGTTTAGACCTGGTTTAGACCTGGTTTAGACCTGGTTTAGACCTGGTTTAGACCTGGTTTAGTCCTAGTTTAGACCTGGTTTAGACCTGGTTCAGTCCCAGTTTAGACCTGGTTTAGTCCTAGTTTAGACCTGGTTTAGTCCCAGTTTAGACCTGGTTTAGTCCTAGTTTAGACCTGGTTTATTCCCAGTTTAGACCTGGTTTAGTCCCAGTTTAGACCTGGTTTAGTCCTAGTTTAGACCTGGTTTAGACCTGGTTCAGTCCCAGTTTAGAACTGGTTTAGACCTGGTTTAGTCCTGGTTTAGTCCCAGTTTAGACCTGGTTTGGTCCCAGTTTAGACCTGGTTTAGATTAGTCCTGGTTTAGACCTGGTTTAGACCTGGTTTAGTCCCAGTCTAGACCTGGTTTAGTCCTGGTTTAGTCCTCGAGGTGTTCCGGGCACGTCCCACCGGGAGGAGGCCCCGGGGAAGACCCAGGACACGCTGGAGGGACTATGTCTCTCAGCTGGCCTGGAAAAGCCTTGGGGTCCCCCCGGAGGAGCTGGAGGAAGTGTCCGGGATGAAGGAAGTCTGGGTGTCCCAGTTTAGACTGTTGCCCCGGCGACCCGGCCCCGGATAAGAGGAAGAACATGGATGGATGGACCAAATCTTCAACCAACAAGGTCCACAAAGGAGAAACGTTCTTCATGAAGAATTTATCCACGACGATCAAGGGAAGAACGACGAAAGCTTCAAGGAGAACGACGACGAGCTTTAGAGAACTACTGAGGAAAACAAACGTTATGGTCCTAGAGATGTGCCGCATTCGAATAAAACAAATTTGCCTATGCTAATATCGGCATCATGAAATCGATTTTAATTTTCAAAGTTCAAAAGTTTTAATTCTTGAATAAGTCTGAGTGAACAAGTTCCTTCTGTTTTATTCTTGACCACGTTAGTTTTCCTCAGTATTTCTCTAAAGCTCGTCGTTGTTCTCCTTTAAGCTTTCGTCGTTCTTCCCTTGATCATTGTGGATAAATTCTTCATGAAGAATGTTTCTCTTTGTGGACCTCGTTGGTTGAAGATTTGGTGATGGGGCAGATTTATGAAGCCGGTGGAGAAAACGCCGGACATTTCCACACACATTTTGCCAGAGGAAACCATAAACCTGAAGTTCCACAAACCTACAGGGAGGACTTCCTGCCATTGGGCATTAGGGGCTTGGCTCTGTCCTGGTTTAGATCTTACTTGTCCAACAAAAGTTTTTCAGTTCAAGTTCAAGAGGCTGTGTCGTCTTCTGCTCCGTTGACATGTGGAGTTCCTCAAGGGTCAGTCCTTGGACCTTTGTTATTTTCCCTTTACCTTCTGCCTCTTGGGTCAATTCTACGTAAATACATATGTAATGGCCCTGTCGCACCAGCAGGGCCAAGATGAACGTGAACTCGCAAACATCGCTTTAGGAACAGAACTTTTACTTTCGTCCACCACTGAAGCAGACATGAAACTTCTGACGTGTTTGCAGGAGACACCGAGCGCCTGGAGACCGTGTGGCTCTCCGGGATCTGCCAGAACGAGAAGAACGAGGTGATGAGCTCCAAACTGGACATCGACAACATGGCGGGGGTGTTCTACATGCTCCTCGTGGCCATGGGGCTGAGTCTGCTCGTCTTCTCCTGGGAACATCTGCTCTACTGGAGACTCAGGCACTCGGAGCGCACCAAGGACCATGCCCACTTCCTGCTCGCCATCAGCAGGGTCAGTGCGCCCACACTTCAGGGGGTTCTGCCCCTAAATAATACAACTAAAATAATAAATAAAATAAAAATAATAAATAATAAATAAATAAAAATGATGAATAAAAATAAAAATAATAAAAATAAAATAATAAAAATAATATGTTTCAATAAAAATAAAATAATAAAAATAAAAATGATAAAAATAAAATAATAAATAATAAAAAATAAAATAATAAATAAACAAATAATAAATAAAAATAAAAATAATAAAAATGAAATAATAAATAAATAAATAAATAATACAAATAAAAATAAAATAAAAAAATAAATAAAAATTATGTCTCTCTTTAGTGTTGGCAGGGATCAAACTGGTCAAAAATAGGACACCTGGGACATTTCTTGTATAAAAATGGGACAAATCACTGGTTTTGGATAAAGCTGCAGGGACAAGGGACACAGTGGACACAGGGACAGGGGACACAGGGGCAGGGGACAGGGGACACAGTGGACACAGGGACAGGGGACACAGGGACAGGGGACAGGGGACACAGGGACAGGGGACACAGAGCTGAAAACTGGGACTGTCCCGGGGAAACGGGGACGTCTGGACACCCTGCCACAGTGAGCCGGGGCACACGTTAGTGAACACTGGAAATAAGTTTAATTTAAGTTTAAGAAAAAATACAAAAGTGATTTTAAAGACACGTTTTCATGTTCCTGTGGTCAGAGCGTTCATGGTCCTGTTCAGGAGGACGATTTGACACGAAAAGAGGGACGAACTGAAGAACTCATGGCTAATGCTAACGCTAACGCTAGTGAAGGGCAGACGAGGTGTCATGAAGCATTTCGACACAAACTGTATTGATCCTGTATCGATTCTGTGTCAGTGAACACTGACACCTGCTGATCTTCAAAATCCTCCAGGCTCAGACTCACCTGACACTGATCTGACGACCTGGTAAATACAGTAATATCATTTTTTTCCCGGGGGGGGGGGGGCGAGCAGTAGTAGCGAGCAGTAGTAGCAGCAGTAGAATTAGAAGGTACTTTGTTAATATGGAAATGCTTTTATAACTATAAGTCCATATTATCATTCAATAATGCACAGGATAATATGTTATCACACACAGTCTTGGTTTAGTCCTGGTTTAGTCCTGGTTTAGTCCTGGTTTAGTTCTGGTTTAGTCCTGGTTTAGTCCTGGTTTAGTTCTGGTTTAGTCCTGGTCTAGTCCTGGTTTAGTTCTGGTTTAGTCCTGGTTTAGTCCTGGTTTAGTCCTGGTTTAGTCCTGGTTTAGTTCTGGTTTAGTCCTGGTCTAGTCCTGGTTTAGTTCTGGTTTAGTCCTGGTTTAGTCCTGGTTTAGTCCTGGTTTAGTCCTGGTTTAGTCCTGGTTTAGTTCTGGTTTAGTGCTGAAATAGATGCAGAAATAATCTGATATGACTCACCCATAAGAACAGGCCTCTCAAGTTTTGAGCGGGGTCGTCCGTGAGACTGTCATTTCCGAGGACGGAAAACTACAAAGCAACTAATGAGAGTTATAATAATAATAATAATAATAATAATTCATTGGATTTATATAGCGCCTTTCATGACACCCAAAGCGCTTTACAGTTCATTGTTCATTCACTCCACACTTGGTGGTGGTAAGCTACTTTCTGTAGCCACAGCTGCCCTGGGGCAGACTGACGGTCTAATATAGAAATGAAGTTATTACCTGATGGTTCTCAGTTTGTTTTATCATCACTTTGTCAGTGCGCTGAGAGGGGCGGGGAGGAGGGAGCGGGGCGGGGGTGAGCGGGACATTTTTAACGGATTCATGTAAGAGTCTGGTTAATGCACCGGGCCCGCGGCTCACCGCGGCTCACCGCGTCTCACCATGGGCAGTTCGGCTCTGGGCCGCACGTATTCCGCGCGTAAGCCGTCGGGGGGGGCACGTTACGCACAGACGGAGACACCGGGACCGAAGTCAGTGCAGCTCAGAGGAGACGTGGCACCGGGACTGAGGCTCAGGACGTGCCCGGGGGACGGCGCGTCTGCTCCGGCCTCCGCTCGGACCGTGCGCCCGGAGCAGGGGGAGTTTTTTTTCGCTGAAAACGCGCGGAGCCTGCATAAACTGAGCCACACAGACCGATTTTCTGGGCACAAAAAAAAAAAGAAAAGAAAAAAAAGAAAGAAATCAGCGTGAGAAATGCCATGTGTGGTGTGTGAGCGTGTGAACACGTCGAATTGCGTGTGTCACACTCTCAATGCCACACATGGCATTTCTCACGCTATTCAAAACTCTAGCCACTGGTCACAGTGCTCAGAAGAGTTAGTTATGCAGGCACCGTGCAAAAAAAACAACTCATGACACAACAACTCACAACTCCTGATCAATTTGATGGTCAGATTCTTTTGGCAGATGTTCTTCCTCATAAACACAGTTTGGAGTCAGTGTCAGTTCGACACAGGTCCTGTATTGATCCTGTATCGGCCACATGACTTTAGGAAACCAATACACGCTCCGACTAACCTGGGAAATCCCAGGCTGCTTTCGTTCGTTCCGATCTAAAACACAGCCTGGCGACTATGGCAAGTGAGCTCTCCTGATTCTGGGAGCCAATCAGAGAGAGGGGAGGGGTGGAAAGACGGTGACTCGTACTACGCGACAAACGGAAACTTGTAGTTTGAACTGACAACTGACATGATTGGCTCTGGGCTACATATACGCCAAATGATAGACATTCATAACGCCCAATAAACGGCCGTTGGCGATCGTAAACCACACCTCCACTACGAGATATTCAGTAGGTGCTCCCAGACCATATCTCACTGTGATGTGGTCTGGTGTAAACCAGGCAACGCTCCGACATGGGGTTTTGCTCTATGAGCTCGACACTCTAATGCTAATGCTTCGCTAATGCTTCGCTAATGCTTCGCTAATGCTAATGCCAATGCTTCGCTAATGCTAATGCTAATGCCAATGCTAGCCTGTGACTGTGATGTTCTTTAGAGGGATGTGTTTAAAGCTCAGATCTTCACCTGGTGGAGTTCATATTAGGTCTTTATGCTCAGATTGTGTTCAAATAAAACTCAGATTAAAGTCTAACAGAGCTTCAGACAGAGCAGTGCCTTTAGTTAGCTTCACACCCCCAGAGAATGTTAATGACACCAGCTCTTTAAGCAGCACTTGAGGTCAAAATAAGTCTGCGGTGTTCTATCTACATGTGATTATAAAGTGTTTTATTGTGAGATAATGTGTGCGGTTAGCATGCTAGTTGTTGTGAGCTTTACTGGAAGAACTTTGGACGTCTGCAAACCGTTTCAAATGAGCCACTTTTGTTTTTCATCATATTAAGACAATCAGGTACAACGGCGTTAATCTCAGACACAAAACCATTTAAACCAGTTTTTTTTTAAGTCGCTGTTTTTCAGAGTGTTAATTACCGGTAAAAACCAGTAAACTGCTGGTGTAGCGCCTGTCCTCTGTCCTTCTGTCAGCTCTGATTGGTGGAGGTTAAGTGGGTTTTCTCCGTTAACGAGCCTGCGCTGCGCCGCTAATTGTCGAACACTTCGTTTGAGCGCATTTCTCGTTGAACAGTGCTCCCCGCGGCGTCAGCGTTGGCGCCTGAGAAATTAGCCTTAATCACTGCTTTTGTTAACGACTCTCAGAGGTAAAACTACTGCCTCCAACCAAACGTATTGCCTCCAAACCAAAAGTACTGCCTCCAAACCAAAAGTACTGCCTCCAAACCAAAAGTACTCACGAGCTAATGCAACTCATGCGGGGCAGTACCTGCTCAAATTAAAACTGTGTAATTGAACTGATACTGAGATTTGTTTTCATTTGCAGAAGTAAAAAATCTGGAATCAAGTCAATTCAAGGGTCATGGCAGCAGTAGCAGTAGCAGCAGTGGTACCAGTAGTAGCAGTAGTAGTAGTAGCAGTAGCAGTAGTAGCAGTAACAGCAGTAGTAGTAGTAGCAGTAGCAGTAGTAGCAGTAGCAGTAGTAGCAGTAGCAGCAGTAGTACCAGTAGTAGCAGTAGTAGTAGTAGCAGTAGCAGTAGTAGCAGTAACAGCAGTAGTAGTAGTAGCAGTAGCAGTAGTAGCAGTAGCAGTAGTAGCAGTAGCAGTAGTAGCAGTAGCAGCAGTAGTAGTCATATTACAGCGTGGAACATGAGACCTGGAGAAGACTAAAGTGTCTGAAGTGATTCATATTAAAGTCATATTAATTAATATTAATAGTGTTTTATAATTAAACGTTTTTCTTTCTCACATTTCGGTCATTTATGAATCAGAATAAAACTGCACAAACCTGATTAAACTCACTTAAAACAAACCAATACAACTCATTATTTACAAATAAGTATTTTTATTTAAGATTCTGTTTTTTTTCTTGTATCTTGTTTTTTTCTGTCTTCAAAACCTGAAAAACAGAACAAGGTCATTGTAAACAGTTTGAAATGGTCCAGAATTCTTCCATTCTGCATTCAGAGCCTCATTATTCACCATGACGAGGTCCTCATTATTCACCACAATGAGGTCCTCATTATTCACCATGACGAGGTCCTCATTATTTACCATGATGAGGTCCTCATATTCACCGCAATGAGGTCCTCATTATTCACCATGACGAGGTCCTCATTATTCACCATGACGAGGTCCTCATTATTCACCATGACGAGGTCCTCATTATTCACCACGATGAGGTCCTCATTATTCACCACGATGAGGTCCTCATTATTCACCATGACGAGGTCCTCATTATTCACCACGATGAGGTCCTCATTATTCACCACGACGAGGTCCTCATTATTCACCACGATGAGGTCCTCATTATTCACCATGACGAGGTCCTCATTATTCACCATGACGAGGTCCTCATTATTCACCATGACGAGGTCCTCATTATTCACCATGACGAGGTCCTCATTATTCACCATGACGAGGTCCTCATTATTCACCACGATGAGGTCCTCATTATTCACCATGACGAGGTCCTCATTATTTACCATGATGAGTTCCTCATATTCACCGCAATGAGGTCCTCATTATTCACCATGACAAGGTCCTCATTGTTCACCACGATGAGGTCCACATTATTCACCATGACGAGGTCCTCATTATTCACCACGATGAGGTCCACATTATTCACCACGACGAGGTCCTCATTATTCACCGCGACAAGGTCCTCATTATTTACCATGACGAGGTCCTCATTATTCACCACGATGAGGTCCTCATTATTCAACATGATGAGGTCCTCATTATTTACCACAACGAAGTCCTCATTATTCACCGTGATGAGGTCCTCATTATTCACCATGACGAGGTCCTCATTATTTACCATGATGAGGTCCTCATATTCACCGCAATGAGGTCCTCATTATTCACCATGACGAGGTCCTCATTATTCACCATGACGAGGTCCTCATTATTCACCACGATGAGGTCCTCATTATTCACCATGACGAGGTCCTCATTATTCACCACGATGAGGTCCTCATTATTCACCATGACGAGGTCCTCATTATTTACCATGATGAGGTCCTCATATTCACCGCAATGAGGTCCTCATTATTCACCACGATGAGGTCCTCATTATTTACCACAACGAAGTCCTCATTATTCACCGTGATGAGGTCCTCATTACTCACCACAATGAGGTCCCCTTTCTTCACCTGGAATAATCCCTTTGGTCCTCTACACTCCCCCTGTTTCTCTTAGCCCTTGTGCCCAGTGGCGTTTATTCCTGTGCCCACATCCCCCGATGTGTCTTCTGAGTGCTTTGCGAATGTTATTGTGGTGTTAAAATATGTACCTTGCAATAATAAAAGATAAAAAAGAGGTCCTCATTATTCACCACAATGAGGTCCTCATTATTCACCATGACGAGGTTCTCATTATTCACCATGACGAGGTCCTCATTCACCGCGACAAGGTCCTCATTCACCATGATGAGGTCCTCATTATTCACCACGTTGAGGTCCTCATTATTCACCACTTTGAGGTCCTCATTATTCACCACTTTGAGGTCCTCATTATTCACCTCGACAAGGTCCTCATTATTCACCGTGATGAGGTCCTCGTTATTCACCACGATGAGGTCCTCATTATTCACCATGTTGAAGTCCTCATTATTCACCACGATGAGGTCCTCATTATTCACCGCGATGAGGTCCTCATTATTCACCACGATGAGGTCCTCACACGATGAGGTCCTCATTATTCACCACGATGAGGTCCTCATTATTCACCATGACGAGGTTCCCATTTTTCACCACGATGAGGTCCTCATTATTCACCACAATGAGGTCCCCTTTCTTCACCTGGAATAATCCCTTTGGTCCTCTACACTCCCCCTGTTTCTCTTAGCCCTTGTGCCCAGTGGCGTTTATTCCCGTGCCCACATCCCCCGATGTGTCTTCTGAGTGCTTTGCGAATGTTATTGTGGTGTTAAAATATGTACCTTGCAATAATAAAAGATAAAAAAAGAGGTCCTCATTATTCATCACAATGAGGTCCTCATTATTCACCACGATGAGGCCCTCATTATTCACCATGTTGAAGTCCTCATTATTCACCACGATGAGGTCCTCATTATTCACCATGACGAAGTCCTCATTATTCACCGCAATGAGGTCCTCATTATTCATTATGTTGAGGTCCTCATGATTCACCACAATGAGGTCCTTATTATTCACCACGATGAGGTCCTCATTATTCACCATGATGAGGTCCTCATTATTCACCATGATGAGGTCCTCATATTCACCGCAATGAGGTCCTCATTATTCACCATGATGAGGTCCTCATTATTTACCACAACGAAGTCCTCATTATTCACCGTGATGAGGTCCTCATTATTCACCGTGATGAGGTCCCCTTTCTTCACCTGGAATAATCCCTTTGGTCCTCTACACTCCCCCTGTTTCTCTTAGTGCCCAGTGGCGTTTATTCCCGTGCCCACATCCCCCGATGTGTCTTCTGAGTGCTTTGCGAATGTTATTGTGGTGTTAAAATATGTACCTTGCAATAATAAAAGATAAAAAAAGAGGTCCTCATTATTCATCACAATGAGGTCCTCATTATTCACCATGTTGAAGTCCTCATTATTCACCACGATGAGGTCCTCATTATTCACCATGACGAAGTCCTCATTATTCACTGCAATGAGGTCCTCATTATTCACCATGTTGAGGTCCTCATTATTCACCACAATGAGGTCCTCATTATTCTCCACGATGAGGTCCTCATTTTTCACCACGATGAGGTCCTCATTATCCACCATGACGAGGTCCTCATTCTTCACCACGATGAGGTCCACATTATTCATCACAATGAGGTCCTCATTATTCACCATGATGAGGTCCTC
Source organism: Paratrypauchen microcephalus (assembly GCA_036785185.1). NCBI lineage: Eukaryota > Metazoa > Chordata > Actinopteri > Gobiiformes > Gobiidae > Paratrypauchen > Paratrypauchen microcephalus. The sequence continues at coordinate 376,157 of JAVJIX010000309.1, forward strand.
ATTATTCACCACGTCGAGGTCCTCATTATTCACCATGATGAGGTCCTCATTATTCACCACGATGAGGTCCTCATTATTCACCGCAATGAGGTCCTCATTATTCACCATGTTGAAGTCCTCATTATTCACCACGATGAGGTCCTCATTATTCACCATGATGAGGTCCTCATTATTCACCGCGACAAGGTCCTCATTCACCGCGACAAGGTCCTCATTATTCACCGTGATGAGGTCCTTATTATTCACCACGATGAGGTCCTCATTATTCACCATGACGAGGTCCTCATTATTCACCATGTTGAAGTCCTCATTATTCACCACGATGAGGTCCTCATTATTCACCATGACGAGGTCCTCATTATTCACCACGATGAGGTCCTTATTATTCACCGTGACGAGGTCCTCATTATTCACCATGACGAGGTCCTCATTATTCACCACGATGAGGTCCTCATTATTCACCATGATGAGGTCCTTTTTATTCACCACGATGAGGTCCTCATTATTCACCGCAATGAGGTCCTCATTATTCACCACGATGAGGTCCTCATTATTCACCATGATGAGGTCCTTTTTATTCACCATGATGAGGTCCTCATTATTCACCATGACAAGGTCCTCATTATTCACCACGTTGAGGTCCTCATTATTCACCGCAATGAGGTCCTCATTATTCACCGCAGTGAGGTCCTCATTATTCACCATGACGAGGTTTCTTATTTTTGTGTAGTATGTTTTATTCGTCCTTGTTTTTTCAGGGCATCTACAGTTGCTTTAGCGGCGTGGAGGACAGCGGGCGCTCATCTGGATTGGCTAAACCCGACCTGACCACCAACTACGCGCAGGCTAATATGCTAAAGATGCTACGCACCGCTAAGGGCATGGTCTCCACCGCTAACGTTGAGAGCTCACTGGACAATGCCACCAAAACCATCGAACATTTGAGTCGTCACGGCAACAGCGGCGCCGGCGGAACGGTTCGCCACAATGAAGCTGTCCCCGGCGGATTCGCATACGTTTCGGAAAATCACACACCATTACCACAGCGATCGCTAACCCCGCCTTTAGCTGTGCAGTCGCTAAAGCAGCCGCGGAAAGCAAGCCGACCGACGCCGCTAAGATACACCCTCCCAACCAGATCTACTTCTTGTTTATATGACCATCCACTTCCAGTTTCAAGTCTAAGCAGTCCACATTTAGCCATTAGCGAGACGTTACCACACCTATATCCTTATAACTACCAAACCACCGGACACATCTACGTGGACAACCAATTACTGTCACCGTATTTAGGTTATAACAAGCTACAGATACCGGATATCTACGCGTCTCACCCGGCCGCAGTCCCAGATGATTTGGTGAGACGTAAACACAGATCACGAAGCTTCCAAGACGGCGACAGGAGAGAGCAGGACAAAGCTGCAAAGGTTTATTTCAGTGAACTCAAAAGCAGCCAACTCGAGGCTAACCACGTTTCAGCTCCCAGCATTGACAATATCTATGAAAGAGAGGTTCTTCGTCCAAGAGTGGACAGCTACAGCTCGTGGCCTCCTGAAGATGTTCTCATAAGGGGAAGGAGAAGACACCGCAGACCTTCCTTTTTGAAAGCCACCTGGGGCAGTGAGCACATCCAACCACTGGAGGAATCACAGTCTTCGTTGTTGGTGTCCAGCCAAGCGTTACCTGACCTGTTCCCGTGCGTTGTCACCCAAACGACGCCAGGAAAAGCTTACCACATCCGTAACAACCTGTGTTTACCGAGGAACCAGGCCTATCTCCACATCAGAGAAGATCAACGTAAACCCAACGGACGCAAAGGGCAGAAGCTGAGGTATTCACAGTCTGCTCATTTACCGACGTACAGCGAGGCGATGCGGCAGGCGCGCACCGGTCCGGGCCCGGTGCGGAGGACGAGCAGCTTGCTGAGCAGACAGTACGTGCATTATTTGAACTCATACCCGGGTCTGCCTCTGTACCACGGACCCCTGGATCTGCAGCACCACAGTCAGGAGGGTCAGCTGATGGCGTGTGGGGCAGGGCAGTGCAGCGGCAGCCAGAGGGCGCTGTTGTACGGGGAGGCAAGAGGCGGGTACGGAGGGTGTAGAGAGTACCAGGGGGCGGAAGTCACAGCTGGACCCGCAGGAGGAGTGCCCACAGCGGGGAGCCCCTGGCTGCTGAAGCCCTGGAGGAGAGTGTCCAGCCTGGAGTCAGAAGTTTGAAGGACATAAAGGACAAGTAACGTTTTTACAATCTGGACCTTATTTCGGTGATAAAACAACTCATTGTACTTTGGTGTCCTTTGGAGTATTTCTGGGCAATATCTGTTTAACGTGAGTGGTCGGGGCACGATGTTGCAGTCACCAAATAACACAAACTTTATCACTTTTCAAATGACAAAAGCTCAGGGTGTTAGTTTACACTTTCGCTTGAGTTTCGGAACATGAAAAAATGTTTCTATTACACCATGGTTCATCATGGCACGAATATCCTCCAGAGTCGACAGACACAGATTTCTGTTTTCATCACCCAGATGTTCATCTCCAGGACGCAAATCCCACTCGAGACCGCAAAGGCATTCTTCCTCTGTTGCCATCGACATACAACGTCCACATAAGTACCACCAGGTATTGTCTTTTCGTAGACGGGCCGTCGCTCGTTGTTCTCTGATGCTCCTCAAACTGTCTCCGCTTCCTTCTTTCTATCTCCTCATCCGTATACTCAGGCTCAAAACGACAGGGACGGACATCATACTCAAATAAGTCCTCTTCAGTCTCCACGTCCCAATCTTCAGCCATGTCTCGCTCGCAACAGAAAAGTTCTGAGCGTCTTCTGAGCAAAGTAGCGGAATGAATGCCTGCGCGCCGTCCTCGATGACGTCGTCCAATCGGAACCATGACTGGATCTCTGGTTCCACTTTTGACTCAAACGAAAGTGTAAACTAACACATTGAACTTTTGTCATTTGAAAAGTGATAAAGTTTGTGTTATTTGGTGGCTGCAATATCGTGCCCCGACCACTCACGTTAAACGGATGTCGCCCAACTCCGAAATCTCCGGAAGTACTCCACATGACACCAAAGTACAATGTGTGAGTAAATGACGTTGTTTTATCATCGAAATAAGGTCCAGATTGTAAAAACGTTACTTGTCCTTCAAGTGTGAACTCCATATGAAGGACAACTGTAGACATAATATATGTTATAATATGATATTTTTGAATGTTTAAGCTGTGTTCTGAGGCCTCTTTTCCACCAAGATGAGCCCGAGGTGAGTTTGGGTTTAGTGTCGGGCTCCACATCGGAATGAAATCAAAATCAGTCCAATTTGCCACAAAGATCAAATTGTACTAAAAGGAATTGTGACTTCGCTCAAGATCTTGGTGGAAAAGACACGACCACAACTGTGATTTGAAAAGGTTTGTAGGTGAAGTTGTGAATATATATTTTAGATTTGTAGAGGGTCACACTGGGCGTAGTTGTATCTTCTGAACCTGTGTGGACCTGTGTAGACCTGTGGTAGTCCCTGTGAACCTGTGGCTCTCCTGGGTTTGACTCGTCTTTGGGTCGTTAAAGTGAAGTCTCGGCAAAAAGCAGAATCTGTAACAACAGTCGAACAGTGGAGGAGTTCAGTTCCACACGAGGGTTTCATTATTGTTATTTATTTTATACTTAAATCATGTTCTAATGTTCCTCCTCAAATCTCACATGTTTGAGTAACACTATATTATGATGACATCACAAGGTGGAACAGAGTGTTTTTACCTTTAAAGATGATTCAGTTATTGTCCACATTATACAGTTAACATTTTTTCTTTAAAAAAGTTGTGCCTTATTTTTACGTCTTAATAACTGGACCAGCTCAAAAACACTGCCTTTGCCTTTGGCGTGTCCATCTTCAATCCAGTGCTCCTCTGTGTTTTTAAAGCTCATTCACTTTAGACTTTTAACTGCTCAGTTTCATACTTCACCATGGCCACGTTTACACTACGTTTTTTAATTCTGAATTAATTGTTCCAAATTGAATAGTTCGGAATTAAATTATTCTCCTTCGATGGCAAAAGGACGAATTCAATTTGTCAACTGGACAAAAGTTTGTTTGGATAAAGTTTATTTGGATATAGGCAGTGTCCACCAGCGTCTGAACAGAAGTGAAGAAGCAACTTGGATGAGCTGAGAAACGGATTCCACCAAATAAACTTTCATCCAGTCGACAAATTGAATTTCTCCTTTTATCGTGGATTCTGTCTGGACGACTGAGGGACTCTACACACACATTCTCCTTTGAGTTTACATGGAAATAATAATTCTGAATTGAGGTTTACAGGAAAAACTCGTTCACTCGGGTTTATTTAATTCCGCTCAACGCCTGGAGGTCGGGAAGGTTCTGATCGGACAGGGACACAAACGGATTTACATCGACCGGAAGAAAACGCAAACTTCAGCTGCGACCGGCTTTTTGTCATCTCGGTTTGTCGTTACACCGCGGACACAAAGGCGATCCAAACTTTTTCCGCAGTCGTTCGGATGATAATGAAGCAGCAGCTGGAGAATTCTGTCCTCGCGCTTTACGTCGGTCGCTGAGGAGGAGACGGGAAGAGCGTCGGAGAAGGAGGAAGAAGACAAACCTCAGCCTACTCCCACATCCCGCTCACAAATCCAAAGAGCCGTGGAGGAAAGTCCGAAGAGACGACCGGAGGAGCCGGATCAGAAGTCCAAAGAGAGGACTGGAGGAGCCGGATCAGAAAGACGACCCGACGAGCACAAGCCAAACGACCGAGATTATTTTTCCATCCATCCATCCATTTTCTTTCGCTTTTCCGGGGCCAGGTCGCAGGGGCAACAGTCTAAGCAGGGACTCCCAGACATCCTTCACCCCGGACACTTCCTCCAGCTCCTCCGGGGGAACCCCAAGGCGTTCCCAGGCCAGCCGGGACACATAGTTCTTCCAGCTGGTCCTGGGTCTTCCCCGGGGCCTCCTCCCGGTGGGACATGCCCGGAACACCTCCCGAGGGAGGCGACCAGGAGGCATCCGGAACAGATGCCCGAGCCACCTCAGCTGCTCCTCACCACGTGGAGAAGCAGCGGCTCTACTCCGAGCTCCTCCCGTGTGACCAAGCTCCTCACCCTATCTCTAAGGGAGCGCCCAGCCACTCTGCGGAGGAAACTCATTTCAGCCGCTTGTATCCGCGATCTTGTCCTTTCGGTCATTACCCAAAGCTCATGACCATAGGTGAGAGTAGGAACGTAGATTGACGGTAAATCGAGAGCTTCGCCTTTTGGCTCAGCTCCCTCTTCACCACAACGGTCCGGTACAGCGACCGCATCACTGCCGACGCCGCACCGATCCACCTGTCAATCTCACACTCCATCCTCCCCTCACTCGTGAACAAGACCCCGAGATACTTGAACTCCTCCACTTGAGGCAAGGACTCTCCACCCACCCGGAGAGGGCAAGACACCTTTTTCCGGTCGAGAACCATGGCCTCGAATTTGGAGGAGCTGATCCTCATCCCAGCCGCTTCACACTTTATTATTTTCATTATTTTTAAGAAGAATAAATGTTTACAGTCGGAATAAACCACACACTTACTTTGGAATTCAGTTTAATTCCAAATAATCATTTTCATTATTACTTAAGTGTTGGTCTTTTTAAAGTTTAGAATTAAAGCTCTCATGTAAATGTGGCAACTGAACCAGCTTGAGTGCGAGCAGCTATTGTTTTGAACCTCATTTAAACTGCGCACTGCGTCAGACACTGAGTTTGGAACATAATGTTTAATTCGCAAGTTTGATTTCTTTTTCGAACAACAAAATTTCTTATTCTTTGTGTAAAACCAGGCGAACGCTGTCGTGTGGACGTCGGCAAACAGCTTCTGAAACGCCGGAGGTTCCTGGATGAAAAGGTCACGTTTCAGTGTCGGATGTTCAAATACGGAACATTTTCACCTCACGTGGATCTAAGCTCCTCCCTGTTTATTGACGAGGTTTTTCGAGCGCTCTGACCAATCTTCTGTGTCTTCATCTGCTGACGTCCTGTAATGTTCTCCAGCGTCACGTGGTCTTCAGCACCGCCACGTTTAGAAGAACCCAAACCTCAAGTGTAAAAAATAAAATAAGAAAAATGCGACTGTTTGGGGGTCTCACCTGGTGGCGGGATCTAAACCCAGTCTAAACCCAATCTAAACCCGGTCTAAACCCGGTCTAAACCCGGTCTAAACCCGGTCTAAACCCAATCTAAACCCGGTCTAAACCCGGTCTAAACCCAGTCTAAACCCGGTCTAAACCCAATCTAAACCCGGTCTAAACCCGGTCTAAACCCGGTCTAAACCCGGTCTAAACCCAATCTAAACCCGGTCTAAACCCGGTCTAAACCCAGTCTAAACCCGGTCTAAACCCAATCTAAACCCGGTCTAAACCCGGTCTAAACCCAATCTAAACCCGGTCTAAACCCGGTCTAAACCCAATCCAAACCCAGTCCAAACCCGGTCTAAACCCAATCTAAACCCGGTCTAAACCCGGTCTAAACCCAATCTAAACCCGGTCTAAACCCCTTCTAAACCCGGTCTAAACCCAATCTAAACCCGGTCTAAACCCGGTCTAAACCCAATCTAAACCCGGTCTAAACCCGGTCTAAACCCAATCTAAACCCGGTCTAAACCCGGTCTAAACCCAATCCAAACCCAGTCTAAACCCGGTCTAAACCCAATCTAAACCCGGTCTAAACCCGGTCTAAACCCAATCTAAACCTGGTCTAAACCCGGTCTAAACCCGGTCTAAACCCAATCTAAACCCAGTCTAAACCCGGTCTAAACTCCTTCTAAACCCGGTCTAAACCCAATCTAAACCCGGTCTAAACCCGGTCTAAACCCAATCTAAACCCGGTCTAAACCCGGTCTAAACCCGGTCTAAACCCAATCTAAACCCGGTCTAAACTTGGTCTAAACCTGGTCTAAACCCGGTCTAAACCTGGTCTAAACCCGGTCTAAACCCGGTCTAAACCCAGTCTAAACCCGGTCTAAACCCGGTCTAAACCCGGTCTAAACCCGGTCTAAACCCGGTCTAAACCCAATCTAAACCCGGTCTAAACCCGGTCTAAACCCGGTCTAAACCCGGTCTAAACCCGGTCTAAACCCAATCTAAACCCGGTCTAAACCCGGTCTAAACCCAATCTAAACCCGGTCTAAACCCGGTCTAAACCCAATCCAAACCCAGTCCAAACCCGGTCTAAACCCAATCTAAACCCGGTCTAAACCCGGTCTAAACCCAATCTAAACCTGGTCTAAACCCAGTCTAAACCCGGTCTAAACCCCTTCTAAACCCGGTCTAAACCCAATCTAAACCCGGTCTAAACCCGGTCTAAACCCAATCTAAACCCGGTCTAAACCCAATCCAAACCCAGTCTAAACCCGGTCTAAACCCAATCTAAACCCGGTCTAAACCCGGTCTAAACCCAATCTAAACCTGGTCTAAACCCGGTCTAAACCCGGTCTAAACCCAATCTAAACCCAGTCTAAACCCGGTCTAAACCCCTTCTAAACCCGGTCTAAACCCAATCTAAACCCGGTCTAAACCCGGTCTAAACCCGGTCTAAACCCAATCTAAACCCGGTCTAAACCCGGTCTAAACCCGGTCTAAACCCAATCTAAACCCGGTCTAAACTTGGTCTAAACCTGGTCTAAACCCGGTCTAAACCTGGTCTAAACCCGGTCTAAACCCGGTCTAAACCCAGTCTAAACCCGGTCTAAACCCGGTCTAAACCCGGTCTAAACCCGGTCTAAACCCGGTCTAAACCTGGTATAAACCCGGTCTAAACCTGGTATAAACCCGGTCTAAACCCGGTCTAAACCCAATCTAAACCCGGTCTAAACCCGGTCTAAACCCGGTCTAAACCCAATCTAAACCCGGTCTAAACCTGGTCTAAACCCGGTCTAAACCCGGTCTAAACCTGGTCTAAACCCGGTCTAAACCCGGTCTAAACCTGGTCTAAACCCGGTCTAAACCCGGTCTAAACCTGGTCTAAACCCGGTCTAAACCCGGTCTAAACCTGGTCTAAACCCGGTCTAAACCCGGTCTAAACCTGGTCTAAACCTGGTCTAAACCCGGTCTAAACCCGGTCTAAACCCAGTCTAAACCCGGTCTAAACCCAATCTAAACCCGGTCTTTGGGGGTCTCACCTGGTGGCTGATGGAAGTTTAATGCCGCACTGTGGAACATTCTGGACATTCTGACGTCCCTTAATGTTCTCCAGCATCACGTGGTTTAGAAGAACCCAAACCTCCAGTGTGGAGTTGAAGTTCAGGTGGCGGCTCACACTCACGTTCATACAGGTGTTTATTTATTTTTCATTTTTCTGAAGGTTCTAAAGGTACTTCCTGGGTGGACACGGCCGCAGGTGTCACATACGCACAGGTAATAACTGCTTCCGGGGTTTTAAAGGGGGGACGGGGTTTTTGTTTTGAAAATCCTGTATTCCCTCTCTTTGCTCTCTGCTCTAACCCCCTCCCCCTTCAGAACCTCCTGCATCAGGTTTGCCCAGGTGTTCTGTTCAGTTTTGTCTCATGTTTTTGTAGATTTATGGAGAATTGGCTTGTGGGCGGAGCCTCGTACAGACTCGTACTGCTCACCGTAAGGAGGGTTTGAACAGGAGGTGTGTTTTTGGTGAGGGACATTAGAACGTGGGAGAAATGGAGGAAAAACTGCTCAGTTTTGCAGAGTCCCGCCCCTTTAACCCTTTAACTGCTTCACTCCTCAGAGCTTCAGCAGCTGCAGTCCTAGCGCCCTCTGCTGGTGTCTGGTGTGCACTAAAGCCTGTGATTATTTCCATTTGATTAAAGACGAAGAGCTCGTTTAATAAAGTGAAAACACCACGCCTGATGTGTCTGACTCTGAGTTATTTAAAGCTCGTTAAATATAACGCCAGAGAAGTGTCAGAAGTGTCACAAGTGTCAGAAGTGTCACAAGTGTCAGAAGTGTCAGAAGTGTCAGAAGTGTCAGAAGTGTCAGAAGTGTCACAAGTGTCAGAAGTGTCAGAAGTGTCAGAAGTGTCAGAAGTGGAGGTGGAAATGGGTCAGAAAAGTGACAGGTGTGTTTGTGTGTTCAAAGTTCAAAGTTCATCTTTATTGTGAAAAACCATATGTACAGGTCACACACACAGCGCCCCCTAGGCCCACAGTGAACATAAAACATGTGATAAACAAGACAATAAACACATGACTAAAACAACAACAACAAAGTACAAAAGGCTTGTGTATAATACAAATAAGTAAAACACACAATGTGGAGCAGAATAAAGCTCAAATGTGTCATTTAAGCAGCAGTGTCAGTGTGATTTAAGCAGCAGTGTCAGTGTCATTTAAGCAGCAGTGTCAGTGCCATTTAAGCAGCAGTGTCAGTGTGATTTAAGCAGCAGTGTCAGTGCCATTTAAGCAGCAGTGTCAGTGTCATTTAAGCAGCAGTGTCAGTGTCATTTAAGCAGCAGTGTCAGTGTGATTTAAGCAGCAGTGTGATTGGGAGAGAGTTGAGCATCCTGACAGCTTGGTGGATGAAGCTGTCTTTCAGTCTGCTGGTCTTGGCCCTGAGGCTCCTCAGTCTCCTTCCTGATGGCAGCAGACTGAAGAGGCAGTTGGATGGGTGGGTGGGATCACCCAGAGGGTGAGGCGGGTAAGGTGGGTGCAGTAGATGTCCTGCAGGGAGGGGAGAGAGACACCCACGATTCTCTCAGCTGCTCTCACTACTCGGTGTAGCTTTTTCCGGGTGCAGGTCACGGTGCAGGTGCCATACCACACAGTGATGCAGCTGGTGAGGATGTGACCTATGGTGCCTCTGTAGAAGGTCCTCATGATGGAGCTGGGGCTCTGGCTCTCTTCAGCTTGTGGAGGAAGTAGAGTCGCTGTTGGGCTTTACTGGTCAGTGATGCAGTGTTCTTTGACCAGGAGAGGTCCTCAGAGATATGCACACCCAGGAACTTGGTGCTGCTTCTCCACAGCAGCCCCGGTGATGTGAGGGAGGTGCCTGTGCTCTCCTGACTCCTGCTGGTGCTGGAGGAACATGAAGAAGATCTGAGGCTTTTATTCTGTTTGTGTTTTATCATTTCTTTATTTAGGTTGGGGCCACTGGCACAGATCGGCCGCCTCACCGGGTCCGTCTGCCCCGGGGCGGCTGTGGCTCTGGGGGAGGGGACGGGGACATTTTAATTTTGTCTTTTTTTGTTTGAGACAAATTGAGTTTGTGATTTGTGCTTAGAAACACAGACGTCCTGTGTCCTTCAGACCGGACAGAGGACGGACAGAGGACGAGAGACGAGAGGGAGGAGAGGAGGAGGAGGACGGAGGAGGGGAAACGTGATGAAAAACAAAACTCTCTCCATCTCTCTGGTTTTCCCTGGAGTGAGGAACTGACCTAATCATTTCCTCTTCTTGTTCATGAACCAGGAGCCTGAGGCCGAGGCAGTGTCCCTGTGTCAGATGCCCTCCCGCAGAAGAGAGGGAGAGAAAGAGGGCGTGAAGGAGAGACAGAAGAGACAAGAGAGGGACGGAGAGAAAAGATGGAGCAATAGAGGAGGAAAGAAGGAGGAAGAGAGTGGTGAAGGAAACACTGAATCAGTTTGAAACGAAGAAGAGAAGGAAACAGAGAAAAGAAACGACTGAAGGAGAGAGAGAGGAGAGAGAGAGAGAGGAGAGAGAGAGAAAAAAGAGAGAGAGAGGAGAGAGAGAGAAAAAGAGAGAGAGGAGAGAAAGGAGAGAGGGAGAGAGAGAGGGAGAGAGAGAGAGGAGAGAGAGAGAGAGAGAGAAAAGAGAGAGAGAGGGGGGAGAGAGAGGGGAGAGAGAGAGGAGAGAGGGAGAGAGAGAGGAGAGAGAGGGAGAGGAGAGAGAGAGAGAGAGAGAGAGAGAGAAAGAGAGGGAGAGAGAGGGAGAGGAGAGAGAGAGAGAGAGAGAGAGAGAGAGAGAGAGAGAGAGGGAGAGAGAGAGAGAGAGAGAGAGAGAGAGAGAGAGAGAGAGGAGAGAGAGAGAGAGGAGAGAGAAAGAGAGAGAGGAGAGAGAGAGAGGAGTGAGAGAGACAGAGAGAGAGGAGAGAGAGAGACAGAAAGAAAGAGAGACAGAGAGAGAGGAGAGAGAGAGAGGAGAGAGAGAGACAGAGAGAGAGAGAGAGAGAGAGAGAGAGAGAGAGAGAGAGAGAGAGAGAGAGAGAGAGAGAGAGAGAGAGAGAGAGAGAGAGAGAGAGAGAGAGAGAGAGAGAGAGAGAGAGAGAGAGAGGGAGAGAGAGAGAGAGAGAGAGAGAGAGAGAGAGAGAGAGAGAGAGGGAGAGGAGAGAGAGAGAGAGAGAGAGAGAGAGAGAGAGAGAGAGAGAGAGAGAAAGAGAGAGAGAGAGAGAGAGAGAGAGAGAGGGAGAGGAGAGAGAGAGAGAGAGAGAGAAAAGAGAGAGAGAGGAGAGAGAGGGGAGAGAGAGAGAGAGAGAGAGAAAAGAGAGAGGGGAGAGAGAGAGACGAGAGAGCGAGAGGTGAGAGAGAGAGAAAAGAGAGAGAGAAGAGAGAGAGAGAAAAAAGAAAGAGGAGAGAAAAAAGAGAGAGAGAGAAAAGAGAGAGAAAAAGAGAGAGAGAGAAAAGAGAGAGAGAAGAGAAAGGAGAGAGGGAGAGAGAGAGAGGAGAGAGAGAGAAAAGAGAGAGAGAAAAGAAAGAGAGAGAGAAAGAGAAAAGAGAGCAAGAGAGAGACAAAGAGAAAAGGATAGAGTGATGAGGAAACAAAAGGAAGCCAAACCCTTAATAGGTCACTAGGATGCTTGGACGTCTCCTCCTCTGTGACCTCTGTTTGACCCTGAAGGAAGTAGGAAACGGGTCACACGTCGTCATGGAAACTAATCAATAAAAGAAAATAAATATAAAGGTTATTCCTCCTCTCCTCTGTCTGCTCCACTTTTCATCTCTCTTCCTGTCATCTTTCTCCCTCATCACTCCTTCCTCTGTCCTCTCTCCTTCTCTTTCTCCCTCTTTAGTTTAGACCTGGTTTAGTCCTGGTTTAGACCTGGTTTAGTCCTGGTTTAGACCTGGTTTAGTCCTGGTTTAGTCCTGGTTTAGACCTGGTTTAGTCCTGGTTTAGACCTGGTTTAGTCCTGGTTTAGACCTGGTTTAGTCCTGGTTTAGACCTGGTTTAGTCCTGGTTTAGTCCTGGTTTAGACCTGGTTTAGACCTGGTTTAGGCCTGGTTTAGACCTGGTTTAGTTCCGGTTTAGACCTGGTTTAGTCCTGGTTTAGACCTGGTTTAGTCCCGGTTTAGACCTGGTTTAGACCTGGTTTAGTCCTGGTTTAGACCTGGTTTAGACCTGGTTTAGTCCCGGCTGAGACCTGGTTTAGACCCGGTTTAGACCTGGTTTATTCCTGGTTTAGTCCTGGTTTAGTCCTGGTTTAGATCTGGTTTAGTCCTGGTTTAGTCCTGGTTTAGACCTGGTTTAGTCCTGGTTTAGATCTGGTTTAGTCCTGGTTTAGTCCTGGTTTAGATCTGGTTTAGTCCTGGTTTAGTCCTGGTTTAGACCTGGTTTAGTCCTGGTTTAGATCTGGTTTAGTCCTGGTTTAGTCCTGGTTTAGACCTGGTTTAGACCTGGTTTATTCCTGGTTTAGTCCTGGTTTAGTCCTGGTTTAGATCTGGTTTAGTCCTGGTTTAGTCCTGGTTTAGTCCTGGTTTAGTCCTGGTTTAGATCTGGTTTAGACCTGGTTTAGACCTGGTTTAGTCCTGGTTTAGTCCTGGTTTAGTCCTGGTTCAGTTCTGGTTTAGACCTGGTTTAGACCTGGTTTAGACCTGGTTTAGTCCTGGTTTAGTCCTGGTTTAGATCTGGTTTAGTCCTGGTTTAGTCCTGGTTTAGACCTGGTTTAGTCCTGGTTTAGATCTGGTTTAGACCTGGTTTAGTCCTGGTTTAGTCCTGGTTTAGTCCTGGTTTAGATCTGGTTTAGTCCTGGTTTAGTCCTGGTTTAGACCTGGTTTAGTCCTGGTTTAGATCTGGTTTAGTCCTGGTTTAGTCCTGGTTTAGATCTGGTTTAGTCCTGGTTTAGTCCTGGTTTAGACCTGGTTTAGTCCTGGTTTAGATCTGGTTTAGTCCTGGTTTAGTCCTGGTTTAGACCTGGTTTAGACCTGGTTTATTCCTGGTTTAGTCCTGGTTTAGTCCTGGTTTAGATCTGGTTTAGTCCTGGTTTAGTCCTGGTTTAGTCCTGGTTTAGTCCTGGTTTAGATCTGGTTTAGACCTGGTTTAGACCTGGTTTAGTCCTGGTTTAGTCCTGGTTTAGTCCTGGTTCAGTTCTGGTTTAGACCTGGTTTAGACCTGGTTTAGACCTGGTTTAGTCCTGGTTTAGTCCTGGTTTAGTCCTGGTTCAGTTCTGGTTTAGACCTGGTTTAGACCTGGTTTAGACCTGGTTTAGTCCTGGTTTAGTCCTGGTTTAGATCTGGTTTAGACCTGGTTTAGACCTGGTTTAGACCTGGTTTAGTCCTGGTTTAGTCCTGGTTTAGATCTGGTTTAGACCTGGTTTAGACCTGGTTTAGACCTGGTTTAGTCCTGGTTTAGTCCTGGTTTAGTCCTGGTTTAGTCCTGGTTTAGACCTGGTTTAGACCTGGTTTAGACCTGGTTTAGACCTGGTTTAGTCCTGGTTTAGTCCTGGTTCAGTCCTGGTTCAGTCCTGGTTCCGTATGTGGGGCACATTTCTTGTTGTCCTTGTGGTGAGGTCTGACCTCCACCAGGCTGGATCTCCACCTCCTCGTCCATCACCTCTGCCCCACACGCCTCACCTGACCCTGGGCCCGGATGCCCACAGAGACCTGGAGAAACATCTGACCTCCTGGAGAAACATCTGACCTCCTGGAGGAACATCTGACCTCCTGGAGAAACATCTGACCTCCTGGAGGAACATCTGACCTCCTGGAGAAACATCTGACCTCCTGGAGGAACATCTGACCTCCTGGAGAAACATCTGACCTCCTGGAGAAACATCTGACCTCCTGGAGGAACATCTGACCTCCTGGAGAAACATCTGACCTCCTGGCGAAACATCTGACCTCCTGGTGAAACATCTGACCTCCTGGAGAAACATCTGACCTCCTGGAGGAACATCTGACCTGGTGAAACATCTGACCTCCTGGAGAAACATCTGACCTCCTGGAGGAACATCTGACCTGGTGAAATATCTGACCTCCTGGAGAAACATCTGACCTCCTGGAGGAACATCTGACCTCCTGGAGGAACATCTGACCTCCTGGAGAAACATCTAACCTCCTGGAGGAACATCTGACCTCCAGCAGCAGCTCTCCACTCCTGCTCTTCTAAACATTTTTCATTTCCTCTTCAAGCTCCTGCATCACACAAACGGACTCCACTGAGCTTAAAGCCACGTTCTGACGTTCTGATGTTCTAACGTTCTGACGTTCTGACGTTCTAACGTTCTGACGTTCTGACGTTCTGACGTTCTGATGTTCTGATGTTCTGACGTTCTGACGTTCTAACGTTCTGACGTTCTAACGTTCTAACGTTCTGACGTTCTGATGTTCTGACGTTCTGATGTTCTGATGTTCTGATGTTCTGATGTTCTGATGTTCTGATGTTCTGATGTTCCTCCTCAAACACCTGGAGTTGTGTTTGTTTAATTCACTCACATGTTTGAGGAACTCTTTATTTTCAGTCTGTCACATCTCCAAAGCTCCAAACAGGATAAAGACAGGAGGAGAAGAGGAGGAGGAGGAGGAGAGGAGGAAAAGAGGAGGAGGAGGAGAAGAGGAGGAGGAGAAGAGGACGAGGAGGAGAAGAGGAGGAAAAGAGGAGGAGGAGGAGAAGAGGAGGAAAAGAGGAGGAGAAGAGGAGGAGAAGAGGAGGAGGAGGAGAAGAGGAGGAAAAGAGGAGGAGGAGGAGAAGAGGAGGAGGAGAAGAGGACGAGGAGGAGGAGAAGAGGAGGAGGAGGAGGAGAAGAGGACGAGGAGGAGAAGAGGACGAGGAGAAGAGGAGGAGGAGGAGAAGAGGAGGAGAAGAGGTCGAGGAGGAGGAGAAGAGGAGGAGAAGAGGTCGAGGAGGAGGAGAGGACGAGGAGAAGAGGAGGAGAAGAGGTCGAGGAGGAGGAGAAGAGGAGGAGAAGAGGAGGAGGAGGAGGAGAAGAGGAGGAGGAGGAGGAGAAGAAGACGAGGAGAAGAGGAAGAGAGGAGAAGAGGAGGAGGAGAAGAGGAGGAGAGGAGGAAGAGAGGAGGAGAAGAGGAGAGAAGGAGAAGAGGAGAGGAGGAGAAGAGGAGGAGAAGAGGTCGAGGAGGAGGAGGAGAAGAGGAGGAGGAGGAGAAGAGGAGAAGAGGAGGAGAAGGGCCCAAAGACGGTGATGAGTGACGCTGACAGGAGCAGAGCTGGAGGACAGAGGAACGTTCAATCAGAAGTCCCATTAAAGTCCCATTAGTGTGTGATTACAGAGGAGAGATCTGATTGGACCACGGCCGGTCACATGACTGAGCCGCCGGCAGAGTGGTTAGCCTGTCTCCTCCTGTCAGTTTGACCTTGAATGTGCCTCCTCCTCCTCCTCCTCTCCTCCTCCTCCCTCTACAGGAGCGAGGTGAGCCGCCTGGTCAAGTGGTGCAGGAACAACAACCTCTCCCTGAACGTGGAGAAGACAAAGGAGATTGTGGTAGACTTCAGGAGAGCACACACACAGCACGCCCCCCTCACCATCACCGGGGCTGCTGTGGAGAAGCAGCACCAAGTTCCTGGGTGTGCATATCTCTGAGGACCTCTCCTGGTCAAAGAACACTGCATCACTGACCAGTAAAGCCCAACAGCGACTCTACTTCCTCCACAAGCTGAAGAGAGCCAGAGCCCCAGCTCCATCATGAGCACCTTCTACAGAGGCACCATAGGTCACATCCTCACCAGCTGCATCACTGTGTGGTATGGCACCTGCACCGTGACCTGCACCCGGAAAAAGCTACACCGAGTAGTGAGAGCAGCTGAGAGAATCGTGGGTGTCTCTCTCCCCTCCCTGCAGGACATCTACCGCACCCGCCTCACCCGCCTCACCCTCTGGGTGATCCCACCCACCCATCCAACTGCCTCTTCAGTCTGCTGCCATCAGGAAGGAGACTGAGGAGCCTCAGGGCCAAGACCAGCAGACTGAAAGACAGCTTCATCCACCAAGCTGTCAGGATGCTCAACTCTCTCCCAATCACACTGCTGCTTAAATCACACTGACACTGCTGCTTAAATGATGCGGATACTGCTGCTTAAATGACATTGATGCTTAAATGACACTCACACTGCTGCTTAAATGGCACTGATGCTTAAATGACACTGACACTGCTGCTTAAAGGTCCCATGGCATGAAATTTTCACTTTCTGAGGTTTTTGAATGTTAATGTGAGCTCCCCTACCCTGTTTAGGCCCCAATGGCTAAAAGTTGCGAAATGTCTAAACTGAGCATTTGCTTTTCTGCGTTTGAAAAAAACACAGCTTAAACGGGCGATTCTGAACAAGGCACCTTTGTTACGTAATATCGAAAAAAGAAATGCAAATGCAGTTCCACCACTGTCTGGATGTCCACCCCCTGTCTCTGTAAATCACACCCAGAGAGTTTGGACCGCGAATGAGCTACACAATGCGAAATGCGTTTTTTTATTTGCCTGGAGGCACGTGCGAGTGTTTCTAGGCTCGGAAGTCCTTTACCCGACCCTCTGGACCTCTGAAACAGCAGTGGTTTCATTTTATTTTCTGTGAAAATGTGTTTTTTTCATTGAAATTCCTGTCCTTTCTCCCTCCGTGCTTCAAACACGGAAATGGGGGCCAGCGCACAAAGCAGCGCTCCAGCGGTGCAGAGGAGCCCACCTGCTCCTCTAACCAATCTCTGTCCTTCTCATTTGCATTCAAGCAACAAGGCCCAGAATGAGTTGTTCAGACAGATTATGACTCTGACTGTGTACATGTGCCTTTCTCATGCACTGAGTGTTGATTTTGAAGAAGGATTCATTTACAGTATTAGGGAACCATTAAGGAGCCATATAAAAGCATCAACAAGTACCATGTCATGGGATCTTTAAAGGACACTGACACTGCTGCTTAAATTGCACTGATGCTTAAATGACAATGACACTGCTGCTTAAATGACACTGCTGCTTAAATGACACTGCTGCTTAAATGACACTGACACTGCTGCTTAAATGACACATTAGAGCTTAATTCCGCTCCGTTTTACTTATTTGTATTATACACAAGCGTTTTGTACTTTTGCTACAGGTATATGTGATGTTTTAGTCCTGGTGTTTATTGTCTTGTTTATCACATGTTTTATGTTCACTGGGGCCTAGGGGGCGCTGTGTGTGCGATCTGTACATATGGTTTTGGACAATAAAGATGAATTTTGAACTTTGAAGAGAAAAAACACATTTACAGAATAATTCTCATTAATGTTCAGATCTTGGGCCAAATATTGAAAGAAGTGTGGATTTCCCATCAGCCCCTGCTCCTCAGAGAACACATCCCCCCGTCACTCACCTGAAGACAGAGGAGAGCCAGATGCCCTCCCCGTGTGTCAGATGCCCTCCCCGTGTGTCAGAGTGTGTCAGATGCCCTCCCCGTGTGTCAGATGCCCTCCCCGTGTGTCAGATACCCTCCCCGTGTGTCAGATACCCTCCCCGTGTGTCAGATGCCCTCCCTGTGTGTTAGAGTGTGTCAGATGCCCTCCCGGCAGACGAGCGGAGGCGTTAATCACCTGTCATGTGTGATTGATGTGGTGGCGGAGCGATGTGATTGGCTGTTCCTGGGGCGCTCGCCGTATGGTGGCGTGTATTTTGGGCTCCAGCTCTCGGTGCAGATCAAATGATGTCGTTAGCGTTAGCATGATTGGAGCGAGCGCGGGGGAACGGACCAGATGGTCACATGACTCCGGGGTTAAAAACCCTGATCCACAAGAACATGGAGCAGAACATCCAAACTCCACCTCACAGGGAGAACATCCAAACTCCACCTCACAGGGAGAACATCCAAACTCCACCTCACAGGGAGAACATCCAAACTCCACCTCACAGGGAGAACATCCAAACTCCACCTCACAGGGAGAACATCCAAACTCCACCTCACAGGGAGAACATCCAAACTCCACCTCACAGGGAGAACATCCAAACTCCACCTCACAGGGAGAACATCCAAACTCCACCTCACAGGGAGAACATCCAAACTCCACCTCACAGGGAGAACATCCAAACTCCACCTCACAGGGAGAACATCCAAACTCCACCTCACAGGGAGAACATCTAAACTCCACCTCACAGGGAGAACATGCAGACTCCACAGACACAGGGAGAACATGCAGACTCCACAGACACAGGGAGAACATGCAGACTCCACAGACACAGGGAGAACATCCAAACTCCACCTCACAGGGAGAACATCCAAACTCCACCTCACAGGGAGAACATCCAAACTCCACCTCACAGGGAGAACATCTAAACTCCACCTCACAGGGAGAACATCCAAACTCCACCTCACAGGGAGAACATCCAAACTCCACCTCACAGGGAGAACATCCAAACTCCACCTCACAGGGAGAACATCCAAACTCCACCTCACAGGGAGAACATCCAAACTCCACCTCACAGGGAGAACATCTAAACTCCACCTCACAGGGAGAACATCCAAACTCCACCTCACAGGGAGAACATCCAAACTCCACCTCACAGGGAGAACATCTAAACTCCACCTCACAGGGAGAACATCCAAACTCCACCTCACAGGGAGAACATCCAAACTCCACCTCACAGGGAGAACATCCAAACTCCACCTCACAGGGAGAACATCCAAACTCCACCTCACAGGGAGAACATCCAAACTCCACCTCACAGGGAGAACATCCAAACTCCACCTCACAGGGGCAGTGATGCTGTTCTAAAGGGAGCGCTACTGAGAACATGCAGACTCCACAGACACAGGGAGAACATGCAGACTCCACAGACACAGGGAGAACATGCAGACTCCAGTACCTGTAACACACACTAACATGTTTATATATTCAGTATATTCAATAGTAGCAGAAGAAGAACAGGATCATCACCCTGACACTCTGGAGGCAGGAGCGCCCCCTGTGGACAGTGCTGTCCCTGTGGACAGTGCTGTCCCTGTGGACGGTTCTTGTCCCTGTGGGCGGTTGTTGTCCTGTGGACGGGTGCTGTCCCTGTGGACAGTTGTCCCTGTGGACGGTTCTTGTCCCTGTGGACAGTTGTCCCTGTGGACAGTGCTGTCCCTGTGGACAGTTGTCCCTGTGGACGGTTCTTGTCCCTGTGGACAGTGCTGTCCCTGTGGACAGTTGTCCCTGTGGACAGTGCTGTCCCTGTGGACAGTTGTCCCTGTGGACGGTTCTTGTCCCTGTGGACAGTTGTCCCTGTGGACGGTTGTCCCTGTGGACGGTTCTTGTCCCTGTGGACAGTTGTCCCTGTGGACAGTGCTGTCCCTGTGGACGGTTCTTGTCCCTGTGGACAGTGCTGTCCCTGTGGGCGGTGTATGACAGAGCGCCCCCTGTGGTCATGTGTCAGATTCAGGTTTGGTTTGATTCATTTGCAGCTTCAGGGAATGAATCGAGAAGAACAAAAACCTCCAGCTTTAGCACAGCCGTAAAGCTGCAGTACGGCACTTTCCCGTAAAGCTGCAGTACGGCACTTTCCCGTAAAGCTGCAGTACGGCACTTTCCTGGAGGCCATGTGCAGTCGTTTCGTTGGTGGTGTTGCTCTGAGGAGGAAGTGGGTTAGAGAGGGGAGATCATAATTAGGCACAACTCCACTCTTCATTTAAATACAACACCAGGACAAGACCAGGACAACACCGGGACAACACCAGGACAACACAGGGACAACACCAGGACAACACAGGGACAACACCAGAATAAGACCAGAATAAAACCAGAACAACACCAGGACAACACCAGGACAACACCAGGACAACACCGGGACAACACCAGGACAACACAGGGACAACACCAGGACAACACAGGGACAACACCAGGACAACACAGGGACAACACCGGGACAACACCAGGACAACACAGGGACAACACCAGGACAACACAGGGACAACACCAGGACAACACAGGGACAACACCAGGACAACACAGGGACAACACCAGAATAAGACCAGAATAAAACCAGAACAACACCAGGACAACACCAGGACAACACCAGGACAACACCAGGACAACACCAGGACAACACCGGGACAACACCGGGACAACACAGGGACAACACCAGGACAACACCAGGACAACACCAGGACAACACCAGGACAACACCAGGACAACACAGGGACAACACAGGGACAACACCAGGACAACACAGGGACAACACCAGGACAACACCAGGACAACACAGGGACAACACCAGAATAAGACCAGAATAAAACCAGAACAACACCAGGACAACACCAGGACAACACAGGGACAACACAGGGACAACACCAGGACAACACCGGGACAACACCAGGACAACACAGGGACAACACCAGGACAACACCGGGACAACACCAGGACAACACAGGGACAACACCAGAATAAGACCAGAATAAAACCAGAACAACACCAGGACAACACCAGGACAACACCGGGACAACACCAGGACAACACAGGGACAACACCAGAATAAGACCAGAATAAAACCAGAACAACACCAGGACAACACCAGGACAACACCAGGACAAGACCAGGACAACACCGGGACAACACAGGGACACGAGGACATGAGGACACGGGGAGATGAGGACACAGGGACACAGGGAGGGGTTGTGGTTTTAATTATTTAACAAGGTCTGAGTTTATTTATGTTTTATTTTTGCAGTGAGTCACTGACAGTTTTATTTATACAGAAGAACGACAATTTAGACACACATTTATTTCTCTCTCTTTTTAGACCTGGTTTTGATCTTATTTAGTTTTGGTTTAGTCCTGGTGTAGTCCTGCTTTAGTCCAGGTTTAGTCCAGGTTTAGTCGGGCCCATAGCACTCACATCTGTCATCATGAAGTGCTTTGAACGAATCATTAAGAGACACATCTGTGACTCCCTCCCCGACACCCTGGACCCCCTGCAGTTTGCATATAGAGCAAAGAGGTCTACAGACGACGCTATTGCTCTAGCAGTCCACACCTCTCTCAGTCACCTGGAGAGAGGAAACACATATGTGAGAATGCTCTTCATCGACTACAGCTCGGCATTCAACACCATAATCCCCCCCAAACTGGTCTCTAAGCTCACCGCCCTGGGCCTGGGGACGTCCATCTGCTGCTGGATATGGGACTTCCTCACCAACAGGCCACAGGCGGTGAGGATCGGCAGCCACGTCTCCTCCACACGTGTCCTCAGCACTGGGACACCCCAGGGCTGTGTTCTCAGCCCTCTCCTGTACTCCCTGTTCACCTACGACTGTACCACCAGGCACAGCTCCAACATCATCCTCAAGTTTGCTGACGACACCACCATCCTAGGCCTCATCACCAACAACGATGAGAGTGCCTACAGAGACGAGGTGAAATCACTGACCAGCTGGTGTCAGGAAAATAACCTCTTTCTGAACGTCAGCAAAACTAAGGAAATGATGGTGGACTTCAGGAGACAGCGTGTAGACCAGCATCCCCCCATCTTCATCAACAACGCTGAGGTGGAGCAGGTCAGCAGTTTTAAGTTCCTTGGGGTCCACATCACTGAGGATCTGTCCTGGACACTACATACAGACACTGTGGTTAAGAAAGCCCGACAAAGACTCTACTTCCTGAGGAAGTTGAGGAAGTTTGGTATGAACACCAGCATCCTCACAAACTTCTACAGGTGCACCATGGAGAGCCTGCTGACGGGCTGCATCACAGTGTGGTACGGGAACTGCACCGCTCAGAGCCGCAAAACACTACAGAGGGTGGTGCGAGCGGCAGAGGACATCACTGGCAGCAGTCTCCCCTCCATCCAGGACATTTACCACAGCAGGGGTCTGCGTAAGGCACGCAGCATCACTAAGGACCATACTCATCCGGCACAAGGACTCTTCTGTCTGCTACCCTCTGGTAGACGATACAGGAGCCTGCAGCACGCACAAAAAGACTCAAAGACAGATATTAGATTGAGTGACAGATATTAATATCTGTCACTCAAAGACAGATATTACAAGCTGTCAGACTACTGAACTCTGGGTAATACTCTAAATAATACTGAACTCTCAATAATACTGCACTAAACTACCTTTCATGATGCATAATTATGTTTACTGCTGCTGCTCTGTGTGAATGTATCATGTTTGTCACTACCTCACTGTAAATTACTGTTACCTGTGCAATAATCTGTGCAATAACCTATGTGCAATATTTATATCATACTATGTGCAATACAAAATCCACATGCAACACCCATACCACATCATATTATGTGCAATCTGTGAAATACTTACACCTTATTTAATCCTACTTGCACCTTGTACATTGTACTTTGTATTTTATTACATTTTATTACATATTTTATTATATTGTTTATTATATTGTTTACTTCTTCCCCTGCACTTTTGCAACACTTTCTTACCATGTACTATTATTGCATGTTATTAGTACTTCTGACTATCTCAGCGAGTCAACGGTTCCTCTGATCCTAAACATTTCATTTCATTGTTGACCTTGTGTTGATTCTGCATATGACAAATAAACAATCTTGAATCTGGAATTGAAAATTGAAAAATTGAAAATTGAATTTAGTCCAGGTTTAGTCCTGGTTTAGTCCTGGTTTAGTCCTGGTTTAGTCCTGGTTCTTAAAGCACTGCTGCCCTCTGGTGGTGAACTGTTGTATTCACAAAATAAAAGCAGATCAAACATGGACAAAAAGTGAAATTTTTATGATCAAGTTCAGTTTTTTCTTTTGCCGTGTAAATGGCCTGTGTCTGGCACATTTAAAAATGAAAAACTAGTGTTGTCAAAATGTCAAAAATCAGACAATAATTGACTCTTAACATGGGAACAGAAAAGAAAGTTTGACCGTTTGATGTGGAAAATCAGATTCTTTAAACAAACAGTCTCCTCGTGGTGTTCAGGGTCGAGTCTGTTCCTTCGTCCTCAAATCCACCGTGACACTTTTGTATCGTGAAAACACTAAAAATAGTTTTTTAAAAGCTGCACTTTTATCACATTTCTCCTTTGTAAAAACATTAGACTTTTGATTTTCTAAAATAAACAGGACACGTGTGGATTTCCAAATACACCAGTTTACTGAGGCACTTGACAAATACTGATCGAACAAATCAAACTGATCGAACAAATCAAACTGATCGAACAAATCCAAAATAGTGAAAATGATCGTGAATCTGTTTCACATTTGAACGTCTGTAAACATCAGCATTTTTACATTCAGAGTTTTTATAAAAATACAGAAAAAAACAAAAAATCACAAACTAAAAATGACAAATCCAACGCCACAGAACACCTTCACCGAAAAGACACTTCTCTGGGGTAAAGAGGGGTATTTACCTGTGTGGGGTATTTACCTGTGTGGGGTATTTACCTCTGTGGGGTATTTACCTGTGTGGGGTATTTACCTGTGTGGGGTATTTACCTCTGTGGGGTATTTACCTGTGTGGGGTATTTACCTGTGTGGGGTATTTACCTGTGTGGGGTATTTACCTCTGTGGGGTATTTACCTCTGTGGGGTATTTACCTCTGTGGGGTATTTACTGTAACGTCACATGTTCAGATCTCCATGTTCCTTTTATTGTTTTGAAAATGCTAAATTTACTTAAAACAGGTTTTATGGAGAATTGTTGTGAGGAACATGTGGGCGGAGCCTCGTACAGACTTGTACTGAGGAGCATGGGGGACGTAGGCCTGTGGGCGGAGCCTCGTACAGACTCATACTGAAGAGCATGGGGGAGGTAGGCCTGTGGGCGGAGCCTCGTACAGACTCATACTGAAGAGCATGGGGGAGGTAGGCCTGTGGGCGGAGCCTCGTACAGACTCATACTGAGGAGCATGGGGGAGGTAGGCCTGTGGGCGGAGCCTCGTACAGACTTGTACTGAGGAGCATGGGGGACGTAGGCCTGTGGGCGGAGCCTCGTACAGACTCATACTGAAGAGCATGGGGGAGGTAGGCCTGTGGGCGGAGCCTCGTACAGACTCATACTGAGGAGCATGGGGGAGGTAGGCCTGTGGGCGAAGCCTCGTACAGACTTGTACTGAAGAGCATAGGGGACGTAGGCCTGTGGGCGGAGCCTCGTACAGACTTGTACTGAGGAGCATAGGGGACGTAGGCCTGTGGGCGGAGCCTCGTACAGACTCTGGATAAACCTCTTCAGGTTTGTGATGAGGAACATTAGAGGAAGATGAAGTGGATTTAGCACAACACCCCCTCTTTAAAGCTGTACTATGTAACTTTTCTAGTGGAGGGTCAGTGACCCGCTTATCTCCATAGAGATGTTCATACTGTACCTGGAATGTTCCACAGTATGACATTAAACTGATCTATGAGACGACAGACCAAATTTTAAAGCAATACTATCTCCATGGAGACGAGGAGGAGCCAGGTAGTCCTGGTTTAGTCCTGGTTTAGTCTTGGTTTAGTCTTGGTTTAGACCTGGTTTAGTCCTGGTTTAGTCCTGGTTTAGACCTGGTTTAGTCCTGGTTTGGTCTTGGTTTAGACCTGGTTTAGTCTTGGTTTAGTCTTGGTTTAGACCTGGTTTAGACCTGGTCTAGTCCTGGTTTAGACCTGGTTTAGCCCTGGTTTAGTCTTGGTTTAGACCTGGTTTAGTCCTGGTTTAGTCCTGGTTTAGACCTGGTTTAGTCCTGGTTTGGTCCTGGTTTAGACCTGGTTTAGTCCTGGTTTAGACCTGGTTTAGTCCTGGTTTAGTCTTGGTTTAGACCTGGTTTAGACCTGGTTTAGACCTGGTTTAGTCCTGGTTTAGTCCTGGTTTAGACCTGGTTTAGTCCTGGTTTGGTCCTGGTTTAGACCTGGTTTAGTCCTGGTTTAGACCTGGTTTAGTCCTGGTTTAGTTCTTGTTTAGTCTTGGTTTAGTCCTGGTTTAGTCTTGGTTTAGACCTGGTTTAGTCCTGGTTTAGACCTGGTTTAGTCCTGGTTTAGACCTGGTTTAGTCCTGGTTTAGTTCTGGTTTAGTCCTGGTTTAGACCTGGTTTGGTCCTGGTTTAGACCTGGTTTAGTCCTGGTTTAGTCTTGGTTTAGACCTGGTTTAGTCCTGGTTTAGACCTGGTTTAGTCCTGGTTTAGTTCTGGTTTAGTCCTGGTTTAGACCTGGTTTAGTCCTGGTTTGGTCCTGGTTTAGACCTGGTTTAGTCCTGGTTTAGACCTGGTTTAGTCCTGGTTTAGTCCTGGTTTAGACCTGGTTTAGTCCTGGTTTGGTCCTGGTTTAGACCTGGTTTAGTCCTGGTTTAGACCTGGTTTAGTCCTGGTTTAGACCTGGTTTAGTCCTGGTTTAGTCTTGGTTTAGACCTGGTTTAGTCCTGGTTTAGTCCTGGTTTAGACCTGGTTTAGTCCTGGTTTGGTCCTGGTTTAGACCTGGTTTAGTCCTGGTTTAGACCTGGTTTAGACCTGGTTTAGTCCTGGTTTAGACCTGGTTTAGTCCTGGTTTAGTCCTGGTTTAGTCTTGGTTTAGACCTGGTTTAGACCTGGTTTAGACCTGGTTTAGTCCTGGTTTAGTCCTGGTTTAGACCTGGTTTAGTCCTGGTTTGGTCCTGGTTTAGACCTGGTTTAGTCCTGGTTTAGACCTGGTTTAGTCCTGGTTTAGTTCTGGTTTAGTCTTGGTTTAGACCTGGTTTAGACCTGGTTTAGACCTGGTTTAGTCCTGGTTTAGTCCTGGTTTAGACCTGGTTTAGTCCTGGTTTAGACCTGGTTTAGACCTGGTTTAGTCTTGGTTTAGACCTGGTTTAGACCTGGTTTAGTCCTGGTTTAGACCTGGTTTAGTCCTGGTTTAGTCTTGGTTTAGACCTGGTTTAGTCCTGGTTTAGTCCTGGTTTAGTCTTGGTTTAGACCTGGTTTAGACCTGGTTTAGACCTGGTTTAGTCCTGGTTTAGACCTGGTTTAGTCCTGGTTTGGTCCTGGTTTAGACCTGGTTTAGTCCTGGTTTAGACCTGGTTTAGTCCTGGTTTAGTCTTGGTTTAGACCTGGTTTAGACCTGGTTTAGTCCTGGTTTAGACCTGGTTTAGTCCTGGTTTAGTCCTGGTTTAGACCTGGTTTAGTCCTGGTTTAGACCTGGTTTAGTCCTTGTTTAGACCTGGTTTAGTCCTGGTTCAGACCTGGTTTAGTCCTGGTTTAGACCTGGTTTAGTCTTGGTTTAGTCCTGGTTTAGACCTGGTTTAGTCCTGGTTTAGACCTGGTTTAGTCCTTGTTTAGACCTGGTTTAGTCCTGGTTCAGACCTGGTTTAGTCCTGGTTTAGTCCTGGTTTAGTCCTAGTTTAGACCTGGTTTAGTCCTGGTTTAGACCTGGTTTAGACCTGGTTTAGACCTGGTTTAGACCTGGTTTAGACCTGGTTTAGTCCTGGTTTGGTCCTGGTTTAGTCCTGGTTTAGACCTGGTTTAGTCCTGGTTTAGACCTGGTTTAGACCTGGTTTAGACCTGGTTTAGTCCTGGTTTGGTCCTGGTTTAGTCCTGGTTTAGACCTGGTTTAGACCTGGTTTAGTCCTGGTTTAGTCCTGGTTTAGACCTGGTTTAGACTTGGTTTAGTCCTGGTTTAGTCCTGGTTTAGACCTGGTTTAGACCTGGTTTAATCCTGGTTTAGTCCTGGTTTAGTCCTGGTTTAGTCCTGGTTTAGACCTGGTTTAGTCCTGGTTTAGTCCTGGTTTAGTCCTGGTTTAGACCTGGTTTAGTCCTGGTTTAGTCCTGGTTTAGACCTGGTTTAGTCCTGGTTTAGTCCTGGTTTAGTCCTGGTTTAGACCTGGTTTAGTCCTGGTTTAGTCCTGGTTTAGTCCTGGTTTAGACCTGGTTTAGACCTGGTTTAGTCCTGGTTTAGACCTGGTTTAGTCCTGGTTTAGTCCTGGTTTAGTCCTGGTTTAGACCTGGTTTAGACCTGGTTTAGTCCTGGTTTAGTCCTGGTTTAGACCTGGTTTAGTCCTGGTTTAGACCTGGTTTAGTCCTGGTTTAGTCCTGGTTTAGTCCTGGTTTAGACCTGGTTTAGTCCTGGTTTAGACCTGGTTTAGTCCTGGTTTAGATCCAGAGGTGGGCAGTTCCTCGTTACATTTACTGGGTCATTTTTAAAGGCACAGTATGTAACTTTCTGGAAGAGGAAAGTCCCCTGCAGGTTTCCATGGAGATATAAAACTAAAGCCACACTTCGAAACATTCTCCGTGGAGACAGATGTTTTCTGTTTTCTGTTTACAGCCGAAGGAGTGTTTCCATGGAAACAAGCCAGAGCTCCTCCTCCAGGACACCTGAGAGTCAGGTCTGTGGAGAGGCGAGCGCGCTCACACAAATGAAAACACAAAGAAAAGTTGCATACTATGGCTTTAAATCAAATCTTTAGTTTTCAGACCCTCTGCTCTTGCCGTAGATGGACTACTTCTTTGCTCCAGGGGCATTCTGGGAGTTGTAGTTCCATCACACTGTTTGTAGTCTTTCTTGTCCTTCTGATGACACCAGAAATGTAGTTTTTTGCACATCTCTGGGAGTGTTTCGATGTTTTTGGACGTTTTGGTGTTGCCGTAGTTGTAGTTCCTTGCCCTGGGTGTAGGTTTGTAGTCCTCTTTAGCATGTAGCAGGTGTATTCCTTTAGTTTAGTATGTTTTTGACCCTGTGGTTTTGCCGTAGTTGTAGTTTTTTCACATTTTCAGCTGTATTCCAGGTGTGTGTTATGATTGTTTGACCCTGTGGTGTTGCCGCAGTTGTAGTTCCCTGTCCCTGATAGTAGTTCACAGGTCCATTAACACTCTGGTGCAGCCATAGTTGTAGTTTTCATGGTTTAATTTTCCAGATCTTTAAGTGTATTCCAGGAGTATTTTTACCTTTTGGTCCTCTGGAGTAGCCGTAGTTGTAGTTTTGCCCCCTTTGTCTTTTTGGCCCTCTTGAGTAGCCATAGTTGTAGTTCCACGCCCCCGTTTGTCTTTTTGGCCCTCTGGAGTAGCCATAGTTGTAGTTCCACGCCCCCGTTTGTCTTTTTGGCCCTCTGGAGTAGCCGTAGTTGTAGTTCCACGCCCCCGTTTGTCTTTGTGGCCCTCTGGAGTAGCCGTAGTTGTATTTTCACGCCCCCGTTTGTCTTTGTGGCCCTCTGGAGTAGCCATAGTTGTAGTTCCACGCCCCCGTTTGTCTTTGTGGCCCTCTGGAGTAGCCGTAGTTGTAGTTCCACGCCCCCGTTTGTCTTTGTGGCCCTCTGGAGTAGCCGTAGTTGTAGTTCCACGCCCCCGTTTGTCTTTTTGGCCCTCTGGAGTAGCCGTAGTTGTAGTTCCACGCCCCGTTTGTCTTTGTGGCCCTCTGGAGTAGCCGTAGTTGTAGTTCCACGCCCCCGTTTGTCTTTTTGGCCCTCTGGAGTAGCCGTAGTTGTAGTTCCTCGCCCCGTTAGCCTGTCGCTGTTATGACGTGCCGTTGTGGGCGGTGAGGCTTTCCCAGGGGCAGATGATCTCCTTGGTCCTCAGGCCTCTAGAGGGCGCTCTGTCCTCGTCCTCGTCCTCAGACTCGATGGGGTAGATTCTGCACTCCGGAGGCAGGTCCACTTTGATCTGGAAAAAACTGAAGAACAACTCACCTCAGTTTAGTGACAAGAAAATATGTCCTGGTTTAGTCCTGGTTTAGTCCTGGTTTAGTCCTGGTTTAGACCTGGATTAGTCCTGGTTTAGTCCTGGTTTAGTCCTGGTTTAGTCCGGGTTTAGTCCTAGTTCAGTCTTGGTTTAGTTCTGGTTTAGTCCGGGTTTAGTCCTAGTTCAGTCCTGGTTTAGTCCGGGTTTAGTCCGGGTTTAGTCCTAGTTCAGTCCCGGTTTAGTTCTGGTTTAGTCCTGGTTTAGTCCTGGTTTAGTCCGGGTTTAGTCCGGGTTTAGTCCTAGTTCAGTCCTGGTTTAGTTCTGGTTTAGTCCGGGTTTAGTCCTAGTTCAGTCCTGGTTTAGTCCGGGTTTAGTCCGGGTTTAGTCCTAGTTCAGTCCCGGTTTAGTTCTGGTTTAGTCCTGGTTTAGTCCGGGTTTAGTCCGGGTTTAGTCCGGGTTTAGTCCTAGTTCAGTCCCGGTTTAGTTCTGGTTTAGTCCTGGTTTAGTCCTGGTTTAGTCCTGGTTCAGTCCCGGTTTAGTCCTGGTTTAGTCCTGGTTTAGTCCTGGTTTAGTCCGGGTTTAGTCCGGGTTTAGTCCTAGTTCAGTCCTGGTTTAGTTCTGGTTTAGTCCGGGTTTAGTCCTAGTTCAGTCCTGGTTCAGTCCTGGTTCAGTCCCGGTTTAGTCCTGGTTTTGTCCTGGTTTAGTCCTGGTTTAGTCCTGGTTTAGTCCGGGTTTAGTCCGGGTTTAGTCCTAGTTCAGTCCTGGTTTAGTTCTGGTTTAGTCCGGGTTTAGTCCTAGTTCAGTCCCGGTTTAGTTCTGGTTTAGTCCTGGTTTTGTCCTGGTTTAGTCCGGATTTAGTCCTGGTTTAGTCTGGGTTTAGTCCTGGTCTAGTTCTTGCCTGGTTTACACCAGACCATATCACAGTGAGATATGGTCTGGGAGCACCTCCTGAATATCTCGTAGTGGAGGTGTGGTTTACCATCGCCAACGGCCGTTTATTGGGCGTTATGAATGTCTATCATTTGGCGTATACGTAGCCCAGAGCCTCATGTCAGTTGTCAGTTCAAACTACAAGTTTCCGTTTGTCCCGTAGTACGAGTCACCGTCTTTCCACCCCTCCCCGCTCTCTGATTGGCTCCCAGAATCAGGAGAGCTCGCTTAGCCTCGTTGCCACGCTGTGTTTCAGATCGGAACAAACGAAAGACACAGGAGAAATTTACTTGCCACAGTAGCTCCAGGCAGGGACAGTTTGCACAAGAAAGAAAAGTGCATGCAGCAAGAATGGAATAAAGTAAGTAAGTAAGTAATAATAATAATAATAATAATTAAAGCCGCAAGCGGCGTTGGTCGGGACCTCGCACCTGCGTTTGTTCGTCTTACTGAGACGCACACCCATACCAAATTTCGTGTGCCTGGCACAATTATCTCACTTCCTGTTGGGCGTGGCCAAAGACAGATCAAAGGTACAAAGATCAAAGATCTTTGATCAGGGCGTTGCCTAGCAACAAATACCTCCCATTCATAACTCCCATTCAATAAATACCTAATTTTATTGATCCGCCGTATCGTCATATTACCGCCTATTTGAAAATCCTTCGCAATTTAACATCTCCAACGTCTTAAGATTATGTTCACCAAAATTTAAGCCCATCTGAGGTACGGTGTAGGAGAAGTGTTTCAAATTCCATTCTATGTCCAATACCCAAAAATCACACAAAAGGCCAATTATCTCACTTCCTGTTGGGCGTGGCCATGACATTGCAGTGAGGCGTTTGTTCGTCTTATTGAGATACACGTCCCTACCGAATTTCGTGCGCCTATCTTAAACGGTATGCCAGCCCCGAAAGACAACGCGCTAGGGGGCGCTATCGAGCTCCTGGGGGTCACTGGGGGACGGGACTTTGTGTGGTCGTACTGGCAGCACTTTGTGATGCCCGTGCAAAGTTTCGTTCGTTTTGAAGCATGGGAACATGCTCAAAATTGCCCCAGCGTGTATGAACAAGAATAATAATAATAATACGGAAACAAAGCAACAACAATAGGGACCTTCGTCCCCCTTCGGGCTCGGTCCCTAATAATAATGAATAATAAAAAACTAGGACAGTATGTAAAAACGATATTCCCCGTCTGGACTCTACAGTAGAATTATACAGTCTGATGGAGGTGGGGATGAAGGATCTGCAGTAGCGCTCCTTCTTGCACTGGGGGTGCCTCAGTCGGCTGCTGAAGGAGCTGCTCAGCTCCTCTACAGTCCGGTGCAGAGGGTGAGAGGTGTTTGTCCAGCACCTCCTCTCAGCCACCTCCTCTACAGAGTCCAGAGGACAGCCCAGGACAGAGCTGGCCCTCCTGACCAGCTTATTAAGTCTCTTCCTGTCCCGCTCTGTGCTGCTCGGGGCCCAGCAGACGACAGCGTAGAGGAGAGCAGAGGCCACCACAGAGTCATAAAAAGTCTTGAGCAGAGGCCTGCACACTCCAAAGGACCTCAGTCTCCTCAGGAGGTGGAGGCGACTTTGGCCCTTCTTGTACAGGGCGTCGGTGTTGTGGGACCAGTCCAGTTTATTGTTGAGGTGAACACCCAGGTACTTGAAACTGTCCACAGTCTCTATGTCCTGCCCCTGGATGTTCACCGGTGACTGAGGTAGTGGTCTCCTCCTGAAGTCCATCACCAGCTCCTTTGTCTTACTGGTGTTAAGGCTCAGGTGGTTGCGCCCACACCAGTCCACAAAGTCACCTTTAGTCCAGGTTTAGTCCGTGTTTAGTCCGGATTAATCTGGGTTTAGTCCGGGTTTAATCAGTACACTCACTTGCCAAAGCGTCTGGGCGGGGCTTGTCTCTGCTGCTCGCTGCTGATTGGCTGCACCCTGCCGCTGGCCCCTCCCCCTGGGGTTGATTGACACTTGGGCGAGAGGGCGGCGAAGACAGCGGACGGGCCACACCCCCTCCGGAGGAACCTGCGCAGTGATAGGCTGACTCTGGAGCGGGGCGGGGCCATGGAGGCCACAGGGGGCGGGTCTTGTGCTTCTGTCGTCGAGGTGGTTTCCAGGGCGACGCTGATGGGTGACGGACAGATGGGCGTCACCGAGGGGAGGGGCAAAGAGGAGGGGGAGGAGTCAGAGAAACCAGAGTACACGGCGAGGTGAGGCACGGGCGTCGTGAACCTGCACAACTGAAGTCAGAGGTCAGGGTTAGTCCGGGTTTAGACCTTGTTTAGTCCTGGTTCAATCCTGGTTTAGTCCTGGTTGAGACCTGGTTTAGACCTGGTTTAGAACTGTTTGGACCTGGTTCAGTCCTGGTTTAGTCCTGGTTTAGTCCTGGTTTGGATCTGGTTTAGAGCTGGTTTAGTCCTGGTTTAGTCCTGATTCAGTCCTGGTTTAGTCTTGGTTCAGTCCTGGTTTAGTCCTGGTTCAGTCCTGGTTTAGACCTGGTTTAGACCTGGTTTAATCCTGATTCAGTCCTGGTTTAGTCCTGGTTCAGTCCTGGTTTAGACCTGGTTTAGACCTGGTTTAGTCCTGGTTTGGACCTGGTTTAGTCCTGGTTCAGTCCTGGTTCAGTCCTGGTTTAGACCTGGTTTAGTCCTGGTTCAGTCCTGGTTTAGTCCTGGTTCAGTCCAGGTTTGGACCTGGTTCAGTCCTGGTTTAGACCTGGTTTAGACCTGGTTCAGTCCTGGTTCAGTCCTAGTTTAGTCCTGGTTTAGTCCTGGTTCAGTCCTGGTTTAGTCCTGGTTCAGTCCTGGTTTAGTCCTGGTTTAGACCTGGTTCAGTCCTGGTTCAGTCCTGGTTTAGTCCTGGTTTAGTCCTGGTTCAGTCCTGGTTCAGTCCTGGTTCAGTCCTGGTTTAGTCCTGGTTTAGTCCTGGTTTAGTCCTGGTTTAGTCCTGGTTTAGTCCTGGTTCAGTCCTGGTTCAGTCCTGGTTTAGTCCTGGTTCAGTCCTGGTTTAGTCCTGGTTTAGTCCTGGTTTAGACCTGATGAAGTGATGACAGAATGAGGTGAATGACGGTGAAAAGTGATTTTATTTTGAACTAAAACGACAGAAACTCAAACACAGATTCAAACTCAACTAAACCACAGATGTTGAATGAAGTGAAATGAACAAATGAAGCTCACTGAGGTCAGCAGTTACAGCGGCTGATCTGGAGTCAGTTCCAGACCCATTCCCACAGACACAAACAAAAATGGAACCAATCCTGATCTGATGAAAACACTAGAAGCAGCTTTACTTTTCTTCTAAACATAAAAACTCAAATAAAATCATGACTTGGCGTTCTCAGAGTCGTGGGTCGGGCGTCGGGTCGGGCGTCGGGTCGGGCGTCGGGTCGGGCGTGTCACGGCGGTCTGCGGCTCAGTTTGCTCATGACCTGTGTGATGTCGACTGGAGCGGCGGCGGCGAGCTTCGCTCTTCTCTCCTCCTCCAGTTCCCTCAGAACCATCGGACTCATACTCGGACGACGACTGCGAGCGTTCTGCTCCAGCTGAGAGTCCCTGAGGAGAGAGACCTGGTTTAGACCTGGTTTAGACCTGGTTTAGTCCTGGTTTAGACCTGGTTTAGACCTGGTTTAGACCTGGTTCAGTCCCGGTTTAGACCTGGTTTAGAATTGGTTTAGACATGGTTTAGTCCTGGTTTAGTCCCGGTTTAGACATGGTTTAGTCCTGGTTTAGTCCTGGTTTAGTCCCGGTTTAGACATGGTTTAGTCCTGGTTTAGTCCTGGTTTAGACCTGGTTTAGTCCTGGTTTAGTCCCGGTTTAGACCTGGTTTAGACCCGGTTTAGACCTGGTTTAGTCCCGGTTTAGACCTGGTTTAGTCCTGGTTTAGTCCCGGTTTAGTCCCGGTTTAGACCTGGTTTAGTCCCGGTTTAGACCTGGTTTAGTCCTGGTTTAGAGCTGGTTTAGTCCTGGTTTAGAGCTGGTTTAGACCTGGTTTAGTCCTAGTTTATACCTGGTTTAGTCCTGGTTTAGACCTGGTTTAGACCTGGTTTAGTCCTGGTTTAGACCTGGTTTAGACCTGGTTTAGTCCTGGTTTAGACCTGGTTTAGACCTGGTGTAGACCTGGTTTAGACCTGGTTTAGTCCTGGTTTAGACCTGGTTTAGACCTGGTTTAGTCCTGGTTTAGAGCTGGTTTAGTCCTGGTTTAGTCCTGGTTTAGACCTGGTTTAGACCTGGTGTAGACCTGGTTTAGACCTGGTTTAGTCCTGGTTTAGACCTGGTTTAGACCTGGTTTAGTCCTGGTTTAGACCTGGTTTAGACCTGGTTTAGACCTGGTTTAGAGCTGGTTTAGTCCTGGTTTAGTCCTGGTTTAGACCTGGTGTAGACCTGGTTTAGACCTAGTTTAGTCCTGGTTTAGACCTGGTTTAGACCTGGTTTAGACCTGGTTTAGTCCTGGTTTAGACCTGGTTTAGTCCTGGTTTATTCCTGGTTTAGACCTGGTTTAGTCCTGGTTTAGTCCTGGTTTAGACCTGGTTTAGTCCTGGTTTAGTCCTGGTTTAGACCTGGTTTAGACCTGGTTTAGACCTGGTTTAGTCCTGGTTTAGTCCTGGTTTAGACCTGGTTTAGACCTGGTTTAGACCTGGTTTAGTCCTGGTTTAGACCTGGTTTAGACCTGGTTTAGACCTGGTTTAGACCTGGTTTAGTCCTGGTTTAGACCTGGTTTAGACCTGGTTTAGACCTGGCTTAGACCTGGTTTAGACCTGGTTTAGAGCTGGTTTAGACCTGGTTTAGACCTGGTTTAGTCCTGGTGTAGACCTGGTTTAGACCTGGTTTAGACCTGGTTTAGACCTGGTTTAGAGCTGGTTTAGACCTGGTTTAGTCCTGGTGTAGACCTGGTTTAGACCTGGTTTAGTCCTGGTTTAGAGCTGGTTTAGACCTGGTTTAGACCTGGTTTAGACCTGGTTTAGTCCTGGTTTAGACCTGGTTTAGACCTGGTTTAGACCTGGTTTAGTCCTGGTTTAGACCTGGTTTAGACCTGGTTTTGACCTGGTTTAGTCCTGGTTTAGACCTGGTTTAGACCTGGTTTAGACCTGGTTTAGACCTGGTTTAGACCTGGTTTAGTCCTGGTGTAGACCTGGTTTAGACCTGGTTTAGACCTGGTTTAGACCTGGTTTAGAGCTGGTTTAGACCTGGTTTAGTCCTGGTGTAGACCTGGTTTAGACCTGGTTTAGTCCTGGTTTAGAGCTGGTTTAGACCTGGTTTAGACCTGGTTTAGACCTGGTTTAGTCCTGGTTTAGTCCTGGTTTAGACCTGGTTTAGACCTGGTTTAGACCTGGTTTAGTCCTGGTTTAGACCTGGTTTAGTCCTGGTGTAGACCTGGTTTAGACCTGGTTTAGAGCTGGTTTAGACCTGGTTTAGTCCTGGTTTAGACCTGGTTTAGTCCTGGTTTAGACCTGGTTTAGACCTGGTTTAGACCTGGTTTAGAGCTGGTTTAGACCTGGTTTAGTCCTGGTGTAGACCTGGTTTAGACCTGGTTTAGACCTGGTTTAGAGCTGGTTTAGACCTGGTTTAGTCCTGGTGTAGACCTGGTTTAGTCCTCGTTTAGACCTGGTTTAGAGCTGGTTTAGACCTGGTTTAGACCTGGTTTAGACCTGGTTTAGTCCTGGTTTAGACCTGGTTTAGTCCTGGTTTAGACCTGGTTTAGACCTGGTTTAGTCCTGGTTTAGACCTGGTTTAGTCCTGGTTTTGAGCTGGTTTAGACCTGGTTTAGACCTGGTTTTGAGCTGGTTTAGACCTGGTTTAGACCTGGTTTAGACCTGGTTTAGACCTGGTTTTGAGCTGGTTTAGACCTGGTTTAGACCTGGTTTAGACCTGGTTTAGTCCTTGTTTAGACCTGGTTTAGAGCTGGTTTAGACCTGGTTTAGACCTGGTTTAGTCCTGGTTTAGACCTGGTTTAGTCCTGGTTTAGACCTGGTTTAGACCTGGTTTAGTCCTGGTTTAGACCTGGTTTAGTCCTGGTGTAGACCTGGTTTAGACCTGGTTTAGACCTGGTTTAGAGCTGGTTTAGACCTGGTTTAGACCTGGTTTAGACCTGGTTTAGTCCTGGTTTAGACCTGGTTTAGACCTGGTTTAGACCTGGTTTAGACCTGGTTTAGTCCTGGTTTAGACCTGGTTTAGTCCTGGTTTAGACCTGGTTTAGACCTGGTTTAGACCTGGTTTAGACCTGGTTTAGTCCTGGTTTAGTCCTGGTTTAGACCTGGTTTAGTCCTGGTTTAGACCTGGTTTAGACCTGGTTTAGTCCTGGTTTAGTCCTGGTTTAGTCCTGGTTTAGACCTGGTTTAGACCTGCTTTAGACCTGGTTTAGACCTGGTTTAGACCTGGTTTAGTCCTGGTGTAGACCTGGTTTAGACCTGGTTTAGACCTGGTTTAGAGCTGGTTTAGACCTGGTTTAGTCCTGGTGTAGACCTGGTTTAGACCTGGTTTAGACCTGGTTTAGTCCTGGTTTAGACCTGGTTTAGACCTGGTTTAGACCTGGTTTAGACCTGGTTTAGACCTGGTTTAGTCCTGGTGTAGACCTGGTTTAGACCTGGTTTAGTCCTGGTTTAGACCTGGTTTAGACCTGGTTTAGACCTGGTTTAGACCTGGTTTAGACCTGGTTTAGACCTGGTTTAGTCCTGGTGTAGACCTGGTTTAGACCTGGTTTAGACCTGGTTTAGAGCAGACGTACGTGAACTTGTGCTCCTCGGGACTCAGGGCTTTCTTCTGAGTCTCTTTGAAAACCGGAGACTTCAGGTATCGTCCGTACGAATCCTAAACCCGGAGAAACAGAAGAAAAGTTCAGTTCCACTCGTTTACTGCTCTGTGTGTGAAAGGACGATCTGCGCTTCCTGTTCTGTGGTTTGTAGAATTTAAATGACCAAATAAAGAAAAGTGCCTCATGCTCCAACAACAAGGAGAGTTTTTATCATTCTTTTCATTTATTTGATGAAATGAATGATAAAAAAAAACTCCCACGGCAGAAGGCCTGTTGTGATGTGAGCCGTCCTCCTGTGGACCCACCACCTGCGGGAGGATTCATGGGGGCTGGTGCATTGTGTTCTGGGCAGCAGAACACTGCTTGGATTGCTGCTCCCATGAGTTTTTATCAACAACATGAAAATCGAACTAAAACGTTGTCCAAATATAAATGTACACGGGTTTATTTGTAATGAAAAGTGTGTCCTGGAGTCTGTTCAGTTGGAACAGCAGAAAAGAGGCGGGCTTAAATAAGTATTTACTTCCTCCCATCCATCCATGTTCTTCCTCTTATCCGGGGTCAGGTCGCCGGGGCAACAGTCTAAACAGGGACTCCCAGACTTCCTTCACCCCGGACACTTCCTCCAGCTCCTCCGGAGGGACCCCAAGGTGTTCCCAGGCCAGCTGAGAGACATAAGCCGTGTTTCAATTCGCAGTGTGCACAGTTCGGAGTGTGGTTTTAACCCCTTGACGCCTGAATTTATTTACAAATCTTAAAAAAAAAATAACTGTCAGTGGTTTTGCTTTCTAACTGATGCTAAATGATGTACAGATTATTAATTTTTCTATAGCACATATTGTAGATATAATTTTGGGTTTGTAGCTAATAAGCGACCTCAGGCACTTAGGGTAAAAATTGTAAATATATTTAAATTACAAAATGAATGTACAAATACATCAAAAATTCAAATTACAAACCATACATTTTAACAATTAACAGGATTTTGGTTTTGTAACACTATAACACCAAATTTGATAAATAATCTCATATCTCAAGCTGATCCCCGTTTTGCAGCAGCAGCGCTGGTCGCAGGAAGGGCATCATTGTTATTTTCATTGGCATCTTCATCACTGCTGCTCCTGCTGCTGCTGTCATCTCCTGATGTAGGAAAAAATAAATACTTTAAAAATAAATGTATCTACATAATAAAATCATGTACATAGGGTTACATTTATAAATATTAAGACAGTGACAGCATTATTATTACTTTCCACAGCATCATCACTTTCCACAGGTACAGCCTGGGCTGGGGTCCACCTTATGGTCGCTTTGCATAAAACATAGACAGCTTCATTTTGTTCTGTGTAAAATATAGAAAAAAAAATATATATTCCAGAATGCTATTTTACTCAGTGATTATAGAAATTTGGTAGAATTGTGTTTTCTAAAAAAACAATGCATATTGGCCCTGAAATTGATCTAAATATTACTAAAATGCACTCATTATTGCTGTATGTATGCAAGCTATAGAGGCTAACACAGTTAGCCCTAGTGGCCTGATGTCGCTAATTCATTACAAACAGAAACCTTCAAATAACTCAAAAAGTATCACTCACATAAAGTTGATTCCAATATATAAGTTGAAGATGGAGTCAATACACTGGTACATATTTTTTATCTTAGTCCAACTTACCTCACATTAGAAAATTTCTGCAAGTTTTCAGCCTCAAAACGCAGATCGGCTATTTCAGCTACTTGTTCGGATGTTGTTCAGTCACTGAGCGGTCCTACAAGAAACAAGTGCATGCAAAAGGTTCCTACGTGTGTCCTGACCATGCACAAATCGGCATTAGAGGAATTGCATGTATTATGTTGGCTACAGGCTGCAGGAAGCGGTTTGTCGCTCATTAGCGACACCCGGTGTCAAGGGGTTTTTAAGGGCCACACTCTGCATGGGCATCGGCGAAATGCGACAGATGCAGCCGCCAACTCCATTTTCTCCCATAGAAGAAGTAGCGCGCGGTGCATGCTGGGATATATGACTACGTGAAGTGTGCATCTTCACGCAGTTGGTCCACGCCCCGATTTCCATGGAAACGACTGCGGATTTCAGACTGCATGTTAACTGCGCATGGGACAAAAATGAAATGGGACAGCAGTTGTCACGCCGGAAGTGACGTACATGCCCTTAAAACCACACTCCGAACTGTGCACAGAGAATTGAGACACGGCTATAGTCCCTCCAGCGTGTCCTGGGTCTTCCCCGGGGTCTCCTCCCAGTGGGACATGCCCGGAACACCTCCCGAGGGAGGCGTCCAGGAGGTGTCCGGAACAGACGCCCGAGCCACCTCAGCTGCTCCTCTCGACGTGGAGGAGTGGCGGTTCTACTCCGAGCTCCTCCCGTGTGACTGAGCTCCTCACCCTATCTCTAAGGGTGCGCCCAGCCACTCGCTTGTATCGGCGATCTCGTCCTTTCGGTCATTACCCAGAGCTCATCCATAGGTGAGGGTTGAAACGTAGATCGGCGGTAAATTGAGAGCTTTGCCTTTCGGCTCAGCTCCCTCTTCACCACAACGGTCCGGTACAGCGACCGCATCACTGCCGACGTTGCACCGATCCACCCGGAGAGGACACCACCTTTTTCCGGTCAAGAACCAGAACCATTGTCAGCATCAGTTGCCATAAACAGGCCTAAAACGTTAAGATTATTGACTGTTTTATTTCTTATTTCATGGTGTAACCCGAGATAACGCTTATATGTCGATTTGTGAAATAATAATCGTGGTTGCTACGGTAACAGTTGTGGAATTTCCTAGTGTGACGTCATGATTTCCAACCGGGAAGTAAAAGCTAAAAAATGGCCAAACTGGGGGATGAACTTGTAACTTGTTTAGTGACGATCTTTTTGGAGGAGTCTGAAGGTGTGGTGCGTTCACTGACCTTCTTCATGAGCATGTAAATGTGAGTTTGCGCCGCGTCCAGCACGTATCTGTGAGGGTGCTTCAGAGACTTTATGGTGATCTCCATCGTTTTTCCGTCGATGTTGATCCAACGAGGAGCTCCACGTGCCAAGAATGTCCTGAAGGAAAAACGTGGAATTAAATTAAAGTTCTCTCTCATTTTTCACAGGTATCGATACCAAAAAAGGAACCTACACGACCACTGAGGAACCTACACGACCACTGAGGAACCTACAGGAGCACTGAGGGTTCCACACACATAAGGACACATAGGAATAGAAAAGAACATCACCCATTGCTTCTGAACATAAATAAAAACTGCATTACTACTTCTGGTTTAGATCTGGGGGTTAGACTTGGGTTAGACCTGCTTTAGTCCTGGTTTAGTCCTGGTTTAGTCCTGGTTTAGTCCTGGTTCCCTTTCAAAGATCTTGTATCTGTTTCTGTGCCAGTTAAATAAAGATGTGTGCACCTTTAAGAGCTGCGTCCTCCTCCTTGACATACCTTAGATCAGGTTTCATGTTTGTAAAAGTGAAAGGAAAAGTGTGATCTGGTGCGATGGCGCAGAAAGAACTCGATCTCTCGGCGTTTTCCTGCTCCGTGTGTTTGGATCTGCTGAAGGATCCGGTGACTGTTCCCTGTGGACACAGTTACTGCAGGGACTGTGTCCAACAGCACTGGGACCAAGAGAACGAGAAGAAGCTCTACAGCTGTCCTGAATGTCTCCTCAGCTTCAGCCCCAGGCCTGTCCTGGTTAAAAACATTATTTTAGCAGGTTTCGTAGAGCAGATGAAGAGGACAGCGCCCCCTGCTGCCCGCTGCTATGCCGGACCTCAGGATGTGTCCTGTGATGTGTGCACTGGGAGGAAGCTGAGAGCTGTCCAGTCCTGTCTGCAGTGTGTGATGTCCTTCTGTGAGCACCACCTACAGCCTCATCGTGAAGCTGCAGTGCTACAGAAACACCAGCTGGTGGCGCCCTGCCACAGGCTCAAAGAAAACATCTGCTCTCAACACAACAAAGTGATGGATCTCTTCTGCCGCAGTGACCAGCGGCTGCTCTGCTCCTTCTGCTCTGTAGAGCAGCACAAGGGCCATGACCTGGTGTCCTCTGCCTCAGAGAGGGCTCAGAGGCAGGCAGAGCTGCCGCCCAGGAGGGCCCTGCTGCTCCAGAGCCTCCAGCACAAAGAGACAGACCTCCAGAGGCTCCATCAGGAGGCCCAGGACATCAGCCGCTCTGCCCAGACAGCAGCGCAGCGCAGCGGGGACAGCTTCAGAGACATGGCCCTTCTCCTGGAGAAAAGAGGAGCTGAAGTGGAGCAGCAGATCCGCTCCCAGGAGCAAACCCAACTGAGACGAGTCCAAGCGCTCCAGGACCATCTGCAGCAGGACGTGAGGGGGCTGAAGAGGAGCCTCTCTGAGCTGGACACACTGGAACTCACCCAGGATCATAACCGGTTTATCCAGCTCCACGCCTCACTGCCCCAACACGCCCCGAGCACAGGGCCACAATCCATCCACACAGGAGACCGACGAGTCTTCGAGGAAGTGACCAACACTGTGTCCAAACTCAGGGACAAACTCCAGCTCATTCTGAGTCCAGACCAGATCCAAGACCAGAGACCGGACCAGAGACCGGACCAGATCCAAGACCAGATCCAAGACCAGAGTCCAGGCCAGATCCAAGACCAGAGACCAGACCAGAGACCGAACCAGAGTCCAGTCCAGATCCAAGACCAGAGTCCAGACCAGATCCAAGACCAGAGACCAGACCAGATCCAAGACCAGAGTCCAGACCAGATCCAAGACCAGAGACCGGACCAGATCCAAGACCAGATCCAAGACCAGAGACCGGACCAGATCCAAGACCAGAGACCGGACCAGAGTCCAGACCAGATCCAAGACCAGAGTCCAGACCAAAGACCGGACCAGAGACTGGACCAGGTTGTATTGCCACCAGCTGAACGCAGCTCCAGAGAGGACTTCTTACCTTATTTCACAGAAATCAGTCTGGACCCAAACACAGCTCACGCGTGGCTGTCGCTGTCCGATGGAAACAGAAGAGTCACTCTCATGCGCGAACATCAGGGACGTCCAGATAATCCGGACAGGTTCAGCGACTGGAGGCAGGTCCTGAGCAGACAGCGGCTGGTGGGCTGCTGTTACTGGGAGGTGGAGTGTATCAGGTGGGTGCGAGTCGCAGTTTCATACCGAGATATTCAGAGGAAAGGAACCTCTGACGAATGTCAATTTGGACTCAATGACAAATCCTGGGCCTTAGAGCGAAACAAAGTCGGTTATGTATTTCGGTTTAACAAAGTCAAGTCCCAGATCTCCGGTCCGGACTCAGTTCCGGTCTCAGGTCTGGTCTCAGGTCCGGTCTACTCCACAGTCGGTGTTTTTCTGGACCACAGCGCAGGGGTTTTGGCGTTTTACCAAGTCTCTGGAAAAACCATGAGGCTCCTCCACAAAGTCCAGACCAGGTTCACTCAGCCTCTGTACGCCGGGGTCAGGCTTTACTTTGGGACCTCTGCACATTTTCCTAAACTCAAACAGCAGCTGTGAAAATGAAATCAGCCCGGTGGAGTTTGGATTTGTCTAAAGTTCTGTTTAGACCTGGTTTAGTCCTGGTTTAGTCCTGGTTTAGTCCTGGTTTAGACCTGGTTTAGACCCGGTTTAGACCTGGTTTAGACCTGGTTTAGTCCTGGTTTAGACCTGGTTTAGTACTGGTTTAGTCCTGGTTCAGTCCTGGTTCAGTCCTGGTTTAGACCCGGTTTAGACCTGGTTTAGACCTGGTTTAGTCCTGGTTTAGTCCTGGTTTAGACCTGGTTTAGTCCTGGTTTAGACCTGGTTTAGTACTGGTTTAGTCCTGGTTTAGACCTGGTTTAGACCTGGTTCAGACCTGGTTTAGTCCTGGTTTAGTCCTGGTTTAGTCCTGGTTTAGACCTGGTTTAGTCCTGGTTTAGACCTAGTTTAGACCTGGTTCAGACCTGGTTCAGACCTGGTTTAGTCCTGGTTTAGTCCTGGTTTAGAGCTGGTTTAGTCCTGGTTTAGACCTGGTTTAGACCTGGTTCAGACCTGGTTTAGACCTGGTTTAGACCTGGTTTAGACCTGGTTTAGACCCGGTTTAGACCTGGTTTAGACCTGGTTTAGACCTGGTTTAGACCCGGTTCAGACCTGGTTTAGTCCTAGTTTAGACCTGGTTTAGACCTGGTTTAGACCTGGTTTAGACCTGGTTTAGTCCTGGTTTAGACCTGGTTTAGTCCTGGTTGAGACCTGGTTTAGACCTGGTTTAGACCTGGTTTAGACCTGGTTTAGACCCGGTTTAGACCTGGTTTAGACCTGGTTTAGACCTGGTTCAGACCTGGTTTAGTCCTAGTTTAGACCTGGTTTAGACCTGGTTTAGACCTGGTTTAGTCCTGGTTTAGACCTGGTTTAGTCCTGGTTGAGACCTGGTTTAGACCTGGTTTAGACCTGGTTTAGACCTGGTTTAGTCCTGGTTTAGACCTGGTTTAGTCCTGGTTTAGTCCTGGTTTAGTCCTGGTTTAGACCTGGTTTAGTCCTGGTTGAGACCTGGTTTAGACCTGGTTTAGACCTGGTTTAGTCCTGGTTTAGTCCTGGTTTAGACCTGGTTTAGTCCTGGTTTAGTCCTGGTTTAGACCTGGTTTAGACCTGGTCAGGCTCTTTGTGATTACTTTTCATGGCCACCAGATGGCGCTCCTTTATTTTGAATGGGATTTATTTTTCATGGACACAGACGCTGTTAAA
The DNA here is from genome assembly GCA_036785185.1 of Paratrypauchen microcephalus. NCBI lineage: Eukaryota > Metazoa > Chordata > Actinopteri > Gobiiformes > Gobiidae > Paratrypauchen > Paratrypauchen microcephalus. The sequence continues at coordinate 419,203 of JAVJIX010000309.1, forward strand.
TATAAACTTCTGCAGCAGTTTACTGTGAGTTTGATTTATTTATTTTTGTTTTCTGTTTTTCTAAATTTTTGGCAGTTTGTAACAATGATCACCACACTCATTATTCTGCTATTTTAATAAACATCGTAAGTCGTGTTCTAACGCTGTTCCTCCTCAAAAACACCTGGTGTTTGTTTCATTCTCATGTTTGAGGAACTCTTTATTATTCGTCTGTAACATCTCCAAAGCTCCAAACGCTCTGTTCCACCTCGTGATGTCATCAAGTGAACAGTGAACTTTTACCTTTAGTTCAGTCGAGATCGGCGACTCCAGGACTGAAATGATCCAAATGATTCTAGTGAAGGTGTGTGCAGTTTAAAAACACAGTGGGAGCACTTCCTGTATCACCACATGGTGACATCACAAGGTGGAACAGAAGAACTCTGAATCTGCAGGTTTGTGTGTGAAACATGTGAATGAAACAAAACACAACTCCAGATGTTTATGACGAGGACACGACATGAGAGCACCGAGAATAGTGTAATAATAATGTTATAATAGTGTAATAATAGTGTTATGATAGTGTTATAATAGTGTAATAATAGTGTTATGATAGTGTAATAATAGTGTGATGATAGTGTAATAATAGTGTAATAATAGTGTTATAATAGTGTAATAATAGTGTTACGATAGTGTAATAATAGTGTTATGATAGTGTAATAATAGTGTTATGATAGTGTAATAATAGTGTAATGATAGTGTAATAATAGTGTGATGATAGTGTAATAATAGTGTGATGATAGTGTAATAATAGTGTAATAATAGTGTTATGATAGTGTAATAATAGTGTTACGATAGTGTAATAATAGTGTTATAATAGTGTAATAATAGTGTTATGATAAAAGGAGAAGTTCAGTTTGTCAACTGGACAAAGTTTGTTTGGTTGAAAACGTTTCGCCGCTCATCCGAGAGGCTTCGTCAGCTCTGGCCCTCATGCTGTTTCGACCCTGTTTATATCTAGCTGCAGGGGAGGAGCTATCTACCCTGAACAAAGCTCTGACCCCTCCCCGCTACTCTCTTTTGTTTTACGAATTCCTCTGGCGTCTTGTATTAGCATATCTATCAGCCCTAGGCTGCTCTCACTACACTGAAACCACTCTGAACCCATCAGCTAATCTGTCTCTTTGTATTTCAAATTTCTCTGGCGTCCAATTCCCTATTCACGACAACGACCCTCTCCACCCCTCTGCAATGGCTTGTCTGTCCTAATGATTCTTTGTTTGAGAATCGAATTATAGATGGGAGACAGGTTGTGTCTAACTCCCCCATTTCTGTTTAACGACGGATTCTCTTTTTTGACAAAAATAGCCTCTTTAACTCCCCTCTCAAACCAGTTCTTTTCCCTGGCTAAGATCTGAACCTCACTGTCCTCAAATGAATGGCCCGCGGCTTCTAGGTGAAGATGTACGGCAGATGACGGTCCGCTCTGGCCAGCCCGCCTGTGTTGGTACATCCTCTTGTGAAGTGGCTGCTTGGTTTCCCCAATATAGCGCTCACTGCAGTCTTCACTACACTGAATGGAGTAGACCACATTGCTTTGTTTGTGGCTCGGTGTTTTGTCCTTTGGGTGGACGAGTTTTTGTCTTAAAGTGTTTGTGGGTTTGAAATAAACTGGGATTTCATATTGTCTGAAAATCCTCTGTAGTTTTTCCGAAACGCCGGCCAGGTACGGAATCGCTACCCCTTTCCTCCTGGGTTCGGATTCTCTGTTGTCTTGTTTCTTGCCCTTGTCTCTCTTGGTTTTGTTGACAGCCCATTTAGGATATCCACAAACAGAGAGGGCTTCCTGCACATGTTGTTCCTCTTTCTCCTTACCCTCTGTGCTTGTGGGAACCACTTGGGCCCTGTGTTGCAATGTCCGAATAACACCTAGTTTGTGCTGCAGTGGGTGGTGTGAATCAAAAAGCAGGTATTGGTCTGTATGTGTGGGCTTCCTGAAGACTTCTACTTGGAGTCCCCTGTCTCCTCCTATTGAGAGAGTAGCGGGGAGGGGTCAGAGCTTTGTTCAGGGTAGATAGCTCCTCCTTTGCAGCTAGATATAAACAGGGTCGAAACAGCATGAGGGCCAGAGCTGACGAAGCCTCTCGGATGAGCGGCGAAACGTTTTCAACCAAACAAACTTTGTCCAGTTGACAAACTGAACTTCTCCTTTGATCATGGATTCTACCTGGACGACTGAGGGACTTTTCACGCAGTGTTATGATAGTGTAATAATAGTGTAATAATAGTGTTATGATAGTGTAATAATAGTGTTATGATAGTGTAATAATAGTGTAATGATAGTGTAATAATAGTGTGATGATAGTGTAATAATAGTGTGATGATAGTGTAATAATAGTGTTATGATAGTGTAATAATAGTGTAATGATAGTGTAATAATAGTGTGATGATAGTGTAATAATAGTGTTACGATAGTGTAATAATAGTGTTATGATAGTGTAATAATAGTGTGATGATAGTGTAATAATAGTGTTATGATAGTGTAATAATAGTGTAATAATAGTGTTATGATAGTGTAATAATAGTGTTATGATAGTGTAATAATAGTGTAATGATAGTGTAATAATAGTGTGATGATAGTGTAATAATAGTGTGATGATAGTGTAATAATAGTGTTATGATAGTGTAATAATAGTGTAATAATAGTGTAATAATAGTGTGATGATAGTGTAATAATAGTGTGATGATAGTGTAATAATAGTGTTATGATAGTGTAATAATAGTGTTATGATAGTGTAATAATAGTGTGATGATAGTGTAATAATAGTGTTACGATAGTGTAATAATAGTGTTATAATAGTGTTATGATAGTGTAATAATAATGTTAGGATAGTGTAATAATAGTGTTATAATAGTGTTATGATAGTGTAATAATAGTGTTAGGATAGTGTAATAATAGTGTTATGATAGTGTAATAATAGTGTTATGATAGTGTAATAATAGTGTTATAAGTGTTATGATAGTGTAATAATAGGGTAATAATAGTGTAATAATAGTGTTATGATAGTGTAATAATAGTGTTATAATAGTGTTATGATAGTGTAATAATAGTGTTATGATAGTGTAATAATAGGGTAATAATAGTGTAATAAAAGTGTTACGATAGTGTAATAATAGTGTTATGATAGTGTAATAATAGTGTGATGATAGTGTAATAATAGTGTTATGATAGTGTAATAATAGTGTTATGATAGTGTTATAATAGTATAATAATAGTGTGATGATAGTGTAATAATAGTGTTATGATAGTATAATAATAGTGTGATGATAGTGTAATAATAGGGTAATAATAGTGTAATAATAGTGTTATGATAGTGTAATAATAGGGTAATAATAGTGTAATAATAGTGTTACGATAGTGTAATAATAGTGTTATGATAGTGTAATAATAGTGTGATGATAGTGTAATAATAGGGTAATATAGGGTAATAATAATGTTATAATAGTATAATAATAGTGTGATGATAGTGTAATAATAGTGTTATGATAGTATAATAATAGTGTGATGATAGTGTAATAATAGTGTTATGATAGTGTTATATGATAGTGTAATAATAGGGTAATAATAGGGAAATAATAGTGTTATAATAGTATAATAATAGTGTGATGATAGTGTAATAATAGTGTTATGGTAGTGTAATAATAGTGTTATGATCGTGTAATAATAGTGTTATGATCGTGTAATAATAGTGTTATGATAGTGTAATAATAGTGTTATGATCGTGTAATTATAGTATTATGATAGTGTAGTAATAGTGTAATGTTCTGGTGACAGGTCTGAGTGCTGTGGGAGTATTTAAAGTATTTGTACTTGTAGATGTGTTCAGCCTTTTCCTTCATAGTCGAGGCTGCTCCCCACTTCAGGTCCTCACAGCTCTCCCAAAACGCCAAGTTCTCCCCTGAAATCACACAAAACATTTAGTCCTGGGTTAGTCCTGGTTCAGTCCTGGTTTAGTCTTGGTTTATTCTTGGGTTAGTCCTGGGTCAGTCCAGCTTGGAGACATAGTCCCTGCAGTGTGCCTCCATGTCCCTAGCCTTCCCTGGAATCTGGGAGAAGGTCTCCCAGAGGTGTGAGCTGAACATTGCCCACTCCACCGCCGCCACTCTCTGTGGGCAACACCAGAAAAATGGAGGGTCCAACTCCTCTTGAGAAGGTGGTACCAGAGCCCAAGCTGTGCGTGGAGGTGAGCCCGACTGTATCTAGACAGCACCTCTCAGCCTCCTGCACAAACTCAGGCTCCTTCCACAGCCAGGTTCTGTGCCTGTGACTAGGTTGTCGAGGCCTCTGACCTCAACTGCCGTCTGGTCCTCTTGGCTCCTGACTCATATGAAAGCCTCTGCGGGCAGTGAGCCCACAGGAGGGCAGACCCAAGTCCTTTCTGGCTGGGCCCAACCACCAGGCACTCCAAGGTGGGGTCCCGACTGTGCCATACCAGGTGACATCATGATCCTTGATATCAGACTGTTCATAGGGGTTCATGAACTGCTCCTTCTCTGACCCATCACCTGGGATCTGTTTGCCATGGGAGACCCTACCAGGGGCATAATGCCCCGGGCAACAGAGGTCCACCACGTTAAGGTGGCAGTTCAAGGGGAAGTACTGGTCTAGTCCTGTTTTAGGTTTAGTCCTGGTTCAGTCCTGGTTCAGTCCTGGTTTAGACCTGGTTTAGACCTGGTTGAGTCCTGGTTGAGTCCTGGTTCAGTCCTGGTTCAGTCCTGGTCCTCACCACTGAACTCTTTCCTCAGAAACAGTCTAAAATCATCTCTTCCTCGTGGGTCTGAGAGCAGCTCCCCAAAGCTGAAGGTCCATCTCTCCACGCGCTGTTTGGTCGGAACCTCCACACTTTAAAAACATGAAAGAGGACGAGTTTGGACTGACTCATGTTTGACCAATCTTTAATTGTTTATTTTAATTAATTTAATTTATTTTTTATTTTTAAGGCGCCATCTGGTGGACCCCCATTTTCAGCTCCACCGGTACATGCCCACTGTGACACGCCCACTGTGACACGCCCACTATGACATGCCCACTATGACACGCCCACTATGACACGCCCACTGTGACACGCCCACTGTGACACGCCCACTGTGACACGCCCACTGTGACACGCCCACTGTGACACGCCCACTGTGACACGCCCACTGTGACACGCCCACTGTGACACGCCCACTGTGACACGCCCACTATGACACGCCCACTGTGACACGCCCACTGTGACACGCCCACTGTGACACGCCCACTGTGACACGCCCACTGTGACACGCCCACTGTGACACGCCCACTGTGACACGCCCACTGTGACACGCCCACTGTGACACGCCCACTGTGACATGCCCACTGTGACACGCCCACTGTGACACGCCCACTGTGACACGCCCACTGTGACACGCCCACTGTGACACGCCCACTGTGACACGCCCACTATGACACGCCCACTGTGACACGCCCACTGTGGCGTCTCTTCCTTTTCCAGTTCGATGTTCTTCATGGTGATACTCGTAGGTTTGGGCAGCATCGCAAATGTACGTCACAGTGGGCGTGTCACAGTGGGCGTGTCACAGTGGGCGTGTCACAGTGGGCGTGTCACAGTGGGCGTGTCACAGTGGGTGTGTAGATCGACAAAATGGCGTCTTGAAAATAAAAGCATAAAGATTCTCAAACATGGATCAGTCCAAATCCAAATTCTAGACTAGACGAGAAACACCTGAGATTTCATCCACATTCCCTGGGAGTGTGACGCTAACTGGAGGCACTGCTCTGTCTGAAGTTACTCAAGTTAGACTTTAATCTGATCTTTATTTTTACACAATCTGACCATAAAGATCTGAACTTCAACAGGCAAGAAGATCAGAGTCGTTAAACATGTCCCTCTAACGAACATTACAGTCATGGAGCGTTTGGACCAATCAAAGCGCGGCGTGGAGCGTTTGGACCAATCAAAGCGTGGCGTGGAGCATTTGGACCAATCAGAGTGCGGCGTGGAGCGCGGCGTGGAGCATTTGGACCAATCAGAGCGCGGCGTGGAGCGCGGCGTGGAGTGTTTGGACCAATCAGAGCGCGGCGTGGAGTGTTTGGACCAATCAGAGCGCGGCGTGGAGCGTTTGGACCAATCAGAGCGCGGCGTGGAGCGCGGCGTGGAGTGTTTGGACCAATCAGAGCGCGGCGTGGAGCGCGGCGTGGAGTGTTTGGACCAATCAGAGCGCGGCGTGGAGTGTTTGGACCAATCAGAGCGCGGCGTGGAGCGTTTGGACCAATCAGAGCGCGGCGTGGAGCGCGGCGTGGAGTGTTTGGACCAATCAGAGCGCGGCGTGGAGCGTTTGGACCAATCAGAGCGCGGCGTGGAGCGCGGCGTGGAGTGTTTGGACCAATCAGAGCGCGGCGTGGAGCATTTGGACCCACTTTAAATCACTCTGGAAGTTCTCTTGAGTTTTCAGACGATCTTAAAACCTTTTTGGCTGTGTTTGCTAACGTGTGCTTGTGTTTCCATGGTAACTGCTGAACATTCCTCCATACACGTACACGCAAAACACCCCCGGCGTGACGTCACTGTAACGACTAAAGCACACGAATGTAAATGTAAACCACGGGACAGACTTGGGCGTGTTGAGCGTCCAGTAGGTGACGTCGTCCGTCAGCCAGGGGTTGGACGGCAGACACCGGGACAGGAACGGGTCGTGGCTGCGGTACGTGGCACAGTATTTCACCAGGCTGAAAGAATCACGACAAGCTCTGAGGGACACAAGCTGAGACAGCTGAGACAGGTGAGACAGGTGAGACAGGTGAGACGGGTGAGACAGGTGAGACAGGTGAGACGGGTGAGACGGGTGAGACAGGTGAGACAGGTGAGACGGGTGAGACAGGTGAGACAGGTGGAACGGGTGAGACAGGTGAGACAGGAGGGACAGGTGAGACAGATGAGACAAGTGAGACAGGTAAGACAGGTGAAACAGGTGAGACGGGTGAGGCAGGAGAAACAGGTGAGACGGGTGAGACAGGAGGGACAGGTGAGACGGGTGAGATAGGAGGGACAGGTGGGACGGGTGAGACAGGTGAAACAGGTGAGACGGGTGAGACGGGTGAGACGGGTGAGACAGGTGAGACAGGTGGAACGGGTGAGACAGGTGGGACAGGTGAGACAGGTGAGACAGGAGGGACAGGTGAGACAAGTGAGACAGGTGAGACAGGTGAAACAGGTGAGACGGGTGAGACGGGTGAGATGGGTGAGGCAGGAGGGACAGGTGAGACGGGTGAAACAGGTGAGACGGGTGAGACAGGTGAGACAGGAGGGACAGGTGAGACAGGTGAAACAGGTGAGACGGGTGAGACAGGAGGGACAGGTGAGATGGGTGAGACAGGTGAAACAGGTGAGACGGGTGAGACGGGTGAGGCAGGAGGGACAGGTGAGACGGGTGAAACAGGTGAGACGGGTGAGACAGGTGAGACAGGTGGGACAGGTGAGACAGGTGAGACGGGTGGGACAGGTGAGACAGGTGAGACAGGTGAGACGGGTGAGATGGGTGAGACGGGTGAGACAGGTGGGACAGGTGGGACAGGTGAGACAGGTGAGACAGGTGAGACGGGTGAGACAGGTGGGAGTGTCAGGTGCAGGAGTTTATGGATCAGATCTGTGGAATTCCAGGAACTTTCCACATGAAACAAAAACTGACACAAAGTTCAGCCTCTTCTCTGTCAGGGTTAGGGTTTGGGTTAGACCTGGTTCAGTCCTGGTTTAGTCCTGGTTTAGTACTGATTCAGTCCTGGTTTAGTCCTGATTCAGTCCTGGTTCAGTCCTTGTTTAGTCCTGGTTTAGTCCTGGTTTAGTTCTGGTTTAGTCCTGGTTCAGTCCTGGTTTAGTCCTGGTTTAGTTCTGGTTTTATTATGGTGGGATCAGAATGGGTATGGAGTATGGCGTCAGTTCTTTAGTATGGATATTTTGAACTCACGCTCCCAGAGAGACGGACGACTTGACTCTGGGCCTCATGATGGACTGCTGAGTGAAGATCATCTGGACACAAGAAGCACAAGAGAAAACAAACGATGACTGATAATAAAAATAAAAATGTGACGATGAAAACGAGATTCGCACTCACCATTCTCTCGAAGAAGTCTGGAGTCGCGGCCTGGAGGAAACAACAACAAAATATATGAAATGAAACTAATCTGAAGTTCTAACGTCTAAGGTTTAACACGAGTTCTTCTCACAAACAGAAAACACCCTGTTCCACCTCGTGATGTCATCATGTGGTGATACAGGAAGTGCTCCACTGTGTTTTTAAACTCCACATACCTTCACTAGAATCATTTGGATCATTTCAATCCGGGAATTGCCGATCTCGACTGAACTAAAGTCCCACTAGTCCTGGTTTAGTCCTGGTTTAGACCAGGTTTAGTCCTGGTTTAGTCCTGGTTCAGTCCTGGTTCAGTCCTGGTTTAGTCTTGGTTTAGTCCTGGTTTAGTCCTGGTTTAGACCTGGTTTAGTCCTGGTTTAGACCTGGTTCAGTCCTGGTTTAGTTCTTGTTTAGTCCTGGTTTAGCCCTGGTTTAGACCTGGATTAGTCCTGGTTTAGTCCTGGTTTAGTCCTGGTTCAGTCCTGGTTTAGTTCTTGTTTAGTCCTGGTTTAGCCCTGGTTCAGTCCTGGTTCAGTCCTGGTTTAGTCCTGGTTCAGTCCTGGTTTAGTTCTTGTTTAGTCCTGGTTAAGTCCTGGTTCAGTCCTGGTTTAGTCCTGGTTTAGTCCTGGTTTAGTCCTGGTTCAGTCCTGGTTTAGTTCTTGTTTAGTTCTTGTTTAGTCCTGGTTTAGTCCTGGTTTAGTCCTGGTTTAGTCCTGGTTCAGTCCTGGTTTAGTTCTTGTTTAATCCTGGTTTAGTTCTTGTTTAGTCCTGGTTCAGTCCTGGTTCAGTCCTGGTTTAGTCCTGGTTCAGTCCTGGTTCAGTCCTGGTTTAGTCCTGGTTTAGTCCTGGTTTAGTCCTGGTTCAGTCCTGGTTTAGTCCTGGTTTAGTCCTGGTTCAGTCCTGGTTTAGTCCTGGTTCAGTCCTGGTTCAGTCCTGGTTCAGTCCTGGTTTAGTCCTGGTTTAGTCCTGGTTCAGTCCTGGTTCAGTCCTGGTTTAGTCCTGGTTTAGTCCTGGTTTAGTCCTGGTTCAGTCCTGGTTTAGTCCTGGTTCAGTCCTGGTTTAGTCCTGGTTTAGTCCTGGTTTAGTCCTGGTTTAGTTCTTGTTTAGTTCTGGTTTAGTCCTGGTTTAGTTCTTGTTTAGTTCTGGTTTAGTGTCTCGTCAGGTCATGGCAGTTTTTGAGTTTTGGATTTTGTTTATTTTGTTCTTATAGCTTAGGCTTAAGCTTAGGCTTAAGAAGTTGCCTATAGAAGTTGAAGAAGCGTTCTTCCTCTGAAGCTTTGAACAGAAACAGTTTTACAGTTTGTAGATCTCAGAAGACGTAAAATCTGCAGAGAAACCGAAACAAAACACAGGTTTAGTCTGAATCTGAAAACAGGGACAGGCAGGTGAAGTCCTAATCAGATTATTGATTATAATCTGATTAAGACTAAATATTGGGTCACTCGGGATTACACCTCCACTGTCTGGGAGATTTAATCCATGTTCTGATGTTCCTCCTCAAACACCTGGAGTTGTGTTTGTTTCATTCTCATGTTTGAGGAACTCTTTATTATTCGTCTGTAACATCTCCAAAGCTCCAAACGCTCTGTTCCACCTCGTGATGTCATCAAGTGAACAGTGAACTTTTACCTTTAGTTCAGTCGAGATCGGCGACTCCAGGACTGAACCAGGTCTAAACCAGGACTGAAATGATCCAAATGATTCTAGTGAAGGTCTGTGGAGTTTAAAAACACAGTGGAGCACTTCCTGTATCACCACATAATGACATCACGAGGTGGAACAGAGGAACTTGTGTTAAATCTAAATTTATTTATTTATTTATTTTTTCCCCCAGTAACAGCGGTGCACCTGTCCTCCGTAACAGCTGTTAAGGAGGACACGGAGCGATTACTATTGGAATTTTGATGGCAGGACATCTGGATTTTCTGACCCATCACTAATTGGAGCCCAGAGCAGCCGGACAGTCATTTTACGGGGAACTACGAACTCGGGAGGGAAACATCAGAAGGAAAAACACAAATGAACTGTTTCATCCATCTGTGGGATCCCCCTGGTGCTGGATAACATCGGGGAAATGGATATGGAACTGTGGGGTCTGCGGCTCAGTCCGTATTCATTATCCTACGTGCGGGGGGAGGATTGCGAGTCGCACAGACCTGCAGGAATTGGAGGACTGGCAGAAACCAGGGTTCTGGCAAATTGTCTGTTCGCCTGGGTTCTAAAATGTATCGATTATTAAATTTCCCTTTCGTAATCAATTCTCCTGAAAATGTGATCCAACTGGACTTTGTTTTGGCTGCATCTTCTGCACAAACACGTCCAAGGCCGACAGCTGCCGCTTAACTCACAGACTCTACAAAAACATTGCCACACACTATTGGACTCACACTCACATGTATTAAGTAATACTGCCCTGTCTATTTTTAGGATGTCTGCTTCTACTTCAGTTTCAATCAATTTCATTGATTTCTCTGTTCCCTTGCCCCACCCTTCCCTCTTGTCGCCAAAGAAAAAAACACCGTATGTTATCTGTCCAATGTGCGTGGCCCCTCCCCTAGCCGCTCTGTCACTGTCCTGCCTGGTTAGCGGGGATCGAAATTTCGAATTCACTCTATGTACATGTACATATGGTTTTTCCCCAATAAAGCAAACTATGACTGATGTCTATGACTGAAACGTGAATGAAACAAAACTCCAGGAGTTTGAGGAGGAGACGGCGTCAGAACATGGACCAGAGGATCATGGGACATTGAGTCTTTAAAACAGGAAGTTCTCACCTGGTACCTGCTCGGCGTTTGGGTCGGCTCTTCGGTCCAGACCATAATCCATCGCACTCACTGTCCCCGGCTAGACACACACACATGACCTGGTTTAGTCCTGGTTTAGTCCTGGTTTAGTCCTGGTTTAGTCCTGGTTTAGGCCTGGTTTAGACCTGGTTTAGACCTGGTTTAGTCCTGGTTTAGTCCTGGTTTAGTCCTGGTTTAGGCCTGGTTTAGACCTGGTTTAGACCTGGTTTAGTCCTGGTTTAGTCCTGGTAATTTAGTTTAAACACATTCTGAATAAAAAAATCGTCTGTATAAACATGTTCAGATGCTCCTGGTGTCGTCACATTCATCTCCATCAAATATTCATAAAGTTTCACCTTTAACGAAGCCACAAGAGACGAGCTAATGAGACCAGCAGGGGGCGCAGAGGAGCAGGACTACTGAGACAGTCCTGGTTCAGTCCTGGTTTAGTCCTGGTTCAGTCCTGGTTTAGTCCTGGTTTAGACCTGGTTCAGTCCTGGTTTAGTCCTGGTTCAGTCCTGGTTCAGCCCTGGTTTAGTCCTGGTTTAGTCCTGGTTCAGCCCTGGTTTAGTCCTGGTTTAGTCCTGGTTCAGTCCTGGTTTGGTCCTGGTTTGGTCCTGGTTCAGTCCTGGTTTAGACCTGGTTCAGCCCTGGTTTAGTCCTGGTTTGGTCCTGGTTCAGTCCTGGTTTGGTCCTGGTTTGGTCCTGGTTTGGTCCTGGTTCAGTCCTGGTTTGGTCCTGGTTTGGTCCTGGTTCAGCCCTGGTTTAGTCCTGGTTCAGTCCTGGTTCAGTCCTGGTTTAGACCTGATTCAGTCCTGGTTTGGTCCTGGTTTGGTCCTGGTTTGGTCCTGGTTCAGTCCTGGTTTAGACCTGATTCAGTCCTGGTTTGGTCCTGGTTTGGTCCTGGTTCAGTCCTGGTTTGGTCCTGGTTTGGTCCTGGTTTGGTCCTGGTTCAGTCCTGGTTTAGACCTGATTCAGTCCTGGTTTGGTCCTGGTTTGGTCCTGGTTCAGTCCTGGTTTGGTCCTGGTTTGGTCCTGGTTCGGTCCTGGACTCACCGGGGGTCTGTGGACGACCCAGTAGGCTCTCTCCTGACACTCAAACACCACTCGGTCGGGTTTCTTTCGCTCCTTTGCTGCTCTGAAAAAGAAAAAGATTCATTTAAAACGTTTCAGGTTTAAACCCAAATGCCACAGAAATCATGTGGTGAATGTTCCGCAGTGTGGCATTAAACTTCAGACAAGCAATGCCATCTGATCCAGTCACAGGTCAGATCTGTGGAAAGGCGACCTAAGTTTGTGATTGGGTCGAGACGCCAGTGATTCTGGCCAATCACATCGCAGTATGTGATGTGGGCGGAGCCAAAGGTGAAGCACCCAAACGAACTCCCCTCCTGGAGCCGCCACCTTAAGGTGGTGGAGGGTTTGAGTCCCGAATGATCCCAGGGGCTTCATGCCCCTTTAGGGTCAGGTCCTGGGGGGCGGGTCAGACTCGGTCCTGGGGGGCGGGTCAGACTCGGTCCTGGGGGCGTGTCAGACTCGGTCCTGGGGGCGTGTCAGACTCGGTCCTGGGGGCGGGTCAGACTCGGTCCTGTGGATCAGAAGCTCCTCTGACGAGAAACACAGCAAGGCCAGTTACATCACCCGGATTGGCGTTAGCGGGGTACCACCGTGGAGCCAGGCCTGGGGTGGGTGCTCAACGGCGAGCGTCTGGTGGCCGGGCCTTCCCCCATGGGACCCAGCCAGGCACAGCCCGAAGGCACAGGACGGCCCCATGTCGCGCCTGTCGGGGACAGGTCTCTCGCTGTTGTGTCAGCCTACAGTCATAGTTTGCTTTATTGTGGAAAAACCATATGTACATGTACATAGAGTAATTTCGAAATTCCGTTTCCCCACTAACCAGGCAGGATAGTGACAGAGCGGCTAGGGGAGGGGCCACGCACATGTGCACCCCGCCGACTCTGAGATACAGAGTGGAAAAGACGCAATTAAATCAATGACAATTATTCACAACATGTAATGATAGAAAAACTATTGGACAGGTAACATATGGTGTTTTTTTCTTTGGCGACAAAGGGAAGGGTGGGGCAAGGAAGCAGATCAGAAATCAATGAAATTGATTGAAAACTGAAGCAACAGCAGACATCCTAAAAACAGACAGGGCAGTATTACATAAACCATATCAGTGTGAGCCAAATGTGGAGTGCTTTGTTTCGTAGAGTGCCGTGATAAGGCCGCAGCTGTCGGCCTTGGACTTGTTTGTGCAGAAGATGTAGTCAAAACAAAGAGTCCAGTTGGATCACATTTCTCAGGAGAATTGATTACACCAAAAGGGAAATTTAACATAATCGATACATTTTAGAACCCAGGCGAACAGACAATTTACCAGAACCCTGGTTTCTGCCAGGCCCCCAATTCCTGCAGGTCTGTGCGACTCGCAATCCTCCCCCCACACGTATGATAATGAATACGGACTGAGCTGCTGACCCCACAGTTCCACATCCATTTATCCGCAATGTTATCCAGCACCAGGTGGGTCCCACAGATTGGATTGAACAGTTCTATCTGTGTTTTCTCCTTCTGATGTTGCCCCCCGAGTTCGCAGTTCCCCGAAAAATGACCGGCCGGCGGTGGCAGAGGCAAAAACTCAGGGTTGGGAGGAGTTTGGAGAGGCCATGGAGGAGGACTATCAGACGGTCTTAAAGAAATTCTGGCAAATTCTGGTTTAGTCCTGGTTCAGTCCTGGTTCAGTCCTGGTTCAGTCCTGGTTTAGACTTGGTTCAGTCCTGGTTTAGTCCTGGTTTAGTCCTGGTTCAGTCCTGGTTCAGTCCTGGTTTAGTCCTGGTTCAGGCCTGGTTTAGTCCTGGTTTAGTCCTGGTTTAGTCCTGGTTTAGTCCTGGTTTAGTCCTGGTTCAGACCTGTACTGTTCTTTGGCCTGCATCACGATGAAGTCCCATTTGTGGTTCATCCATTTGTGCAGACGGTTGTACTGCTCCTGCACCACAGAAAACACATTTATTTAAGATGCGTGAAAAGTCCCTCAGTCGTCCAGGTAGAATCCATGAAAAAAGGAGAAGTTCAATTTGTCAACTGGACAAAGTTTGTTTGGTTGAAAACGTTTCGCCGCTCATCCGAGAGGCTTCGTCAGCTCTAATAAGAATACTGGTAAGACACTTGCTTATATCTTGCTGCAGGGAGGAGCTAATTAGCTAACTACTTTCCGAAACTATCTCATTGGTTTCCTCAACCAATTGGTGTCTCAAACCAATTCTTTTCCCTGGCTAAGATCTGAACCTCACTTCACTTCACCTAGAAGCCACGGGCCATTCTTTTGAGGACAGTGAGGTTCAGATCTTAGCCAGGGAAAAGAACTGGTTTGAGAGGGGAGTTAAAGAGGCTATTTTTGTCAAAAAAGAGAATCCTTCTCTGAACAGAAATGGTGGAGTCAGACATAATTTGTCTCCCATCTATAATTCCATTCTTAAGCCTAGATCAAGCAAACAGGGGAACAATAGGGCTAGAGCCAGGTCAGGGCCAGAGGTGTGAAAAACAGTCGTGTAGGGATGAATAGGGATCGTTATCTAGACGCCAGAGAAACAAAAGACGGAAACCAAGGAGATAGTTTTGGAAAGTAGTTAGCTAGTTAGCTCCTCCCTGCAGCAAGATATAAGTGTCTTACCAGTATTCTTATTAGAGCTGACGAAGCCTCTCGGATGAGCGGCGAAACGTTTTCAACCAAACAAACTTTGTCCAGTTGACAAATTGAACTTCTCCTTTTATCACATTTATTTAAGATTTATTTGGATCATTAAATGAAAGTGTGGCGTGTTTCACCTGTTCGTGGAGATCCAGGATGCCTTTTTTGCGAATATTTCTTTTTGCGAGATAGATTGCTGCAAAAGAAGTGACAAAAAAAGTTCCACAGTGCAGCTTTATTCATGTTTAAACGTGTCCAGAGTTGATCTCGTACTGACCGTAATCTGTGTCCTCCACAGGCCACTGCTGCGTGGGCCAGAAGTACGGCGTCTGGAAACGGACGAAAGGTGTGGTCAGAGGTGTGGTCAGAGGTGTGGTCAGAGGTGTGGTCACAGGTGTGGTCACAGGTGAGGTCAAAGGTGTGGTCACAGATGTGGTGTGGTCAGAGGTGTGGTCACAGGTGTGGTCACAGGTGTGGTCACAGGTGAGGTCACAGGTGTGGTCACAGGTGAGGTCACAGGTGTGGTCACAGGTGAGGTCACAGGTGAGGTCACAGGTGTGGTCACAGATGTGGTCACAGGTGAGGTCACAGGTGTGGTCACAGATGTGGTTACAGGTGAGGTCAAAGGTGTGGTCACAGATGTGGTGTGGTCACAGGTGTGGTCACAGGTGTGGTCACAGGTGAGGTCACAGGTGAGGTCACAGGTGAGGTCACAGGTGAGGTCACAGGTGTGGTCACAGGTGAGGTCACAGGTGAGGTCACAGGTGAGGTCACAGGTGTGGTCACAGGTGTGGTCACAGGTGAGGTCACAGGTGTGGTCACAGGTGTGGTGTGGTCACAGGTGTGGTCACAGGTGTGGTCACAGATGTGGTCACAGGTGAGGTCACAGGTGTGGTCACAGGTGTAGTGTGGTCACAGGCGTGGTCACAGGTGTGGTCACAGATGTGGTCACAGGTGTAGTGTGGTCACAGGTGAGGTCACAGGTGTGGTCACAGGTGTAGTGTGGTCACAGATGTGGTCACAGGTGAGGTCACAGATGTGGTCACAGGTGTGGTCACAGGTGTGGTGTGGTCACAGGTGTGGTCACAGGTGTAGTGTGGTCACAGGTGTGGTCACAGGTGTGGTCACAGGTGTGGTCACAGGTGAGGTCACAGGTGTGGTCACAGGTGTGGTCACAGGTGTGGTACCTGGAAGCGGTAGAGTGATGCGTCAGGTTTGATTGACAGTTTCTTATGGTCCTGAAGCGGGTACAGGTAACCCAGGGCAACCAGCATGGACCCCACACTGCGCGCCTCTGAGGGAGTAAAGACAGTACGGGGTTTTACCGGTCAACATTCTCTGGGGGTGTGATGCTAACTGTAGGCCCAACCCTGACTCAATCATATGATTATACAGTCTCATGTTTTAGACAGGACAGGTGCACATGCAGGACAGGTGCAGGTGTAGGACACGTGCAGGTGTAGGACAGGTGTAGGTGTAGGACAGGTGTAGGACAGGTGTAGGTGTAGGACACGTGCAGGTGTAGGACACGTGCAGGTGCAGGTGTAGGACAGGTGCAGGTGCAGGTGTAGGACAGGTGTAGGACATGTGCAGGTGTAGGACAGGTGTAAGTGTAGGACAGGTGCAGGTGTAGGACACGTGCAGGTGTAGGACAGGTGCAGGTGTAGGACAGGTGGAGGTGTAGGACATGTGCAGGTGTAGGACAGGTGTAGGACACGTGTAGGACAGGTGCAGGTGTAGGACACGTGCAGGTATAGGACAGGTGCAGGTGTAGGACAGGTGCAGGTGCAGGACATGTGTAGGTGTAGGACAGGTGTAGGACAGGTGTAGGTGTAGGACAGGTGTAGGACAGGTGTAGGTGTAGGACAGGTGCAGGTGAAGGATAGGTGCAGGTGTAGGACAGGTGTAGGTGTAGGACAGGTGCAAGTGTAGGACAGGTGCAGGTGTAGAACAGGTGTAGGACAGGTGCAGGTGTAGGACAGGTGCAGGTGTAGGACATGTGCAGGTGTAGGACAGGTGTAGGACAGGTGCAGGTGTAGGATAGGTGCAGGTGTAGGACAGGTGCAGGTGTAGGACATGTGCAGGTGTAGGACAGGTGTAGGACACGTGTAGGTGTAGGACAGGTGGAGGTGTAGGACACGTGCAGGTGTAGGAAAGGTGCAGGTGTAGGACAGGTGCAGGTGTAGGACATGTGTAGGTGTAGGACAGGTGTAGGACAGGTGTAGGTGTAGGACAGGTGCAGGTGAAGGATAGGTGCAGGTGTAGGACAGGTGCAGGAGTAGGACATGTGCAGGTGTAGGACAGGTGTAGGACACGTGTAGGTGTAGGACAGGTGCAGGTGTAGGACACGTGCAGGTGTAGGACAGGTGCAGGTGTAGGACAGGTGCAGGTGTAGGACATGTGTAGGTGTAGGACAGGTGTAGGACAGGTGTAGGTGTAGGACAGGTGCAGGTGAAGGATAGGTGCAGGTGTAGGACAGGTGCAGGTGTAGGACATGTGCAGGTGTAGGACAGGTGTAGGACAGGTGCAGGTGTAGGATAGGTGCAGGTGTAGGACACGTGCAGGTGTAGGACAGGTGCAGGTGTAGGACAGGTGTAGGACAGGTGTAGGTGTAGGACAGGTGCAGGTGTAGGATAGGTGCAGGTGTAGGACAGGTGTAGGTGTAGGACAGGTGTAGGACAGGTGCAGGTGTAGGACACGTGCAGGTGTAGGACAGGTGTAGGTGTAGGACAGGTGCAGGTGTAGGACAGGTGTAGGTGTAGGGCAGGTGTAGGACAGGTGTAGGTGTAGGACAGGTGCAGGTGTAGGACAGGTGTAAGACAGGTGTAGGTGTAGGACAGGTGCAGGTGTAGGACAGGTGTAGGTGCAGGTGTGCAGGTGTAGGACAGGTGTAGGTGCAGGTGTTGGACAGGTGCAGGTGTAGGACAGGTGTAGGTGTAGGACAGGTGTAGGTGTGCAGGTGTAGGACAGGTGCAGGTGTAGGACAGGTGCAGGTGTAGGTGTAGGACAGGTGCAGGTGTAGGACAGGTGTAGGTGCAGGTGTGCAGGTGTAGGACAGGTGTAGGTGCAGGTGTAGGACAGGTGCAGGTGTAGGACAGGTGCCGGTGTAGGACAGGTGCAGGTGTAGGACAGGTGTAGGTGTGCAGGTGTAGGACAGGTGCAGGTGTAGGACAGGTGTAGGTGTAGGACAGGTGCAGGTGTAGGACAGGTGCAGGTGTAGGACAGGTGTAGGACAGGCGTAGGACAGGTGTAGGTGTAGGACAGGTGCAGGTGTAGGACAGGTGCAGGTGTAGGACAGGTGTAGGACAGGCGTAGGACAGGTGCAGGTGTAGGTGTAGGACAGGTGTAGGTGTAGGACAGGTGCAGGTGTAGGACAGGTGCAGGTGTAGGACAGGTGTAGGACAGGCGTAGGACAGGTGCAGGTGTAGGTGTAGGACAGGTGTAGGTGTAGGACAGGTGCAGGTGTAGGACAGGTGCAGGTGTAGGACAGGTGTAGGACAGGCGTAGGACAGGTGCAGGTGTAGGTGTAGGACAGGTGTAGGTGTAGGACAGGTGCAGGTGTAGGACAGGTGCAGGTGTAGGACAGGTGTAGGACAGGCGTAGGACAGGTGCAGGGACGTACCTGGTGCATCGATGTTGAAGCGTTCAGATATCCAGCTCACGATGTCCTCTCCTGAAATACAACAGCACAACAGGAGGAAACTCCTTTAAACCCAGTTTAAAGGAGTCCCACCTGCAGGTTTGTGGAACTTCCAGTCCAGGGCTGGACTGGGACAAAAATGGCCCTGGCATTTTGCCTCTCATAATCAGGGGAGCACAACGGACTCATTTATGTTTGTGTTCCCGAAGCAAAGTATTTTACTATTGTTGCGTCTTGGCTGAGAGGAAAAATCCCCAAAACCACCAGGAAACTCAGTAACTACACATACAATGGTTTGTTTAAAATGCATCTTGCACCTTTTTGCCGAAAGGTGAGTGATTTCCATGCCTGTCCATCACCTAAAAGTCCCGGTATTATCCTCACATTACTCCTGCTGACCTGCTGTGCCTGTGCCCCACTTCCCTGGTCACTCTGTCTCTCGGGTTCTCTCGGGCTCCCTCGAGTTCCTTGGGCTCCCTTGGGTTCTCTCAGGTTCCCTCAGGTTCCCTCGGGTTCTCTCGGGTTCTCTTGTGTTCCCTTCAGGTTCCCTTGGGTTCTCTCTGGTTCCCTTGGGTTCCCTCAGGTCCCTCGGGTTCCCTCAGATTCCCTCAGGTTCCCTCGGGTTCTCTCGGGTTCTCTCGTGTTCCCTTCGTGTTCCCTCGGGTTCTCTCAGGTTCCCTCGAGTTCCCTCGGGCTCACTTGGGTTTCCTCGGGTTCCCTCAGGTTCCCTCGAGTTCCCTCTGGTTCCCTCGGGCTCACTTGGGTTTCCTCGGGTTCCCTCATGTTCCCTCAGGTTCCCTCGAGTTCCCTCGGGTTCCCTCAGGTTCCCTCGTGTCTCTCAGGTTCCCTTGGGTTCTCTCGGGTTCCCTCAGGTTCTCTCGGGTTCCCTCTGGTTCTCTCGTGTTCCCTCGTGTTCTCTCGGGTTCCCTTGGGTTCTCTCGTGTTCCCTCAGGTTCTCTCGGGTTCCCTCTGGTTCTCTCGGGTTCCCTCTGGTTCTCGCGGGTTCCCTCTGGTTCCATCAGGTTCTCACGTGTTCCCTCAGGTTCTCTCAGGTTCCATATCGTTCTCTCGGGTTCCCTCTGGTTCCCTCTGGTTCCCTCAGGTTCTCTCGGGTTCGCTCGGGTTCCCTCGGGTTCCCTCAGGTTTTCTCAGGTTCTCTCGGGTTCGCTCGGGTTCTCTCGTGTTCCCTCAGGTTCTCTCTCCCTGTCCACCTTCAGCCTGGGCTGCAGAGGACGTGGAGGCTCCAGCTCCTCCAGAGAATATGTCTGTTATTTTAAAACATTTTGCAGCGTCTGTAGTGAGATTTTTTCATCTTTTATCCCGTAACTTCTCCACACCCCCTTTCTGCCACTTCTCCATGTTTCCAGCCCCTGGGACTGTCGGCCCACCGGGAAAATGCCCGGTATGCCCGATTACCAGTCCAGGCCTGTTCTGGTTCAAGGTTTCCTTTGGTAAAATGTGTGTGGAAATGTCTGGTGTTTTCTCCACCAGTTTCATAAATCTGCCCCATCACCAAATCTTCAACAAGGTCCACAAAGGAGAAACGTTCTTCATGAAGAATTTATCCACGACGATGAACGGAAGAATGACAAAAGCTTCGAGGAGAACGACGTCCCGCAGTCGGCCTCTGGGTCTGGGGATATTTTCACTTCCTCCTCTGTGACGTAGAACTCTGGGTTCTCCTCTTCATCCCTCCCTCCTCTCCTCCGCTCTTGTCCTCCTCCCTCCGTCCTCTGCTCCATCCCCGACTCCACACCGTTACCGTGACGAACCACCCATCCGTCCTTCCGTTTCCGTGGCGACCAGTGTCCGCTCAGAGCCCGGAGTCGAAGGAATCACCAACGACAAGAGCCCTTCATCAGGAGAAGCACTCTGCTACAGCACCGGGACTCGAACCAACAACCTCCTCGTCACAGGGATGAGACCGGCTAAACAACCCCACACCAGTCCTTGTTTAGTCCTGGTTTAGTCCTGGTTTAGTCCTGGTTTAGTCCTGGTTTAGACCTGGTTTAGTCCTGGTTTAGTCCTGGTTTAGTCCTGGTTTAGTCCTGGTTTAGTCCTGGTTTAGACCTGGTTCAGTCCTGGTTTAGACCTGGTTTAGTCCTGGTTTAGTCCTGGTTTAGTCCTGGTTTAGACCTGGTTTAGACCTGGTTCAGTCCTGGTTTAGACCTGGTTTAGTCCTGGTTTAGTCCTGGTTTAGTCCTGGTTTAGTCCTGGTTTAGACCTGGTTTAGACCTGGTTTAGTCCTGGTTTAGTCCTGGTTTTGTCCTGGTTTAGTCCTGGTTTAGTCCTGGTTTAGTCCTGGTTTAGTCCTGGTTTAGACCTGGTTTAGACCTGGTTTAGTCCTGGTTTAGTCCTGGTTTTGTCCTGGTTTAGTCCTGGTTTAGTCCTGGTTTAGACCTGGTTTAGACCTGGTTTAGTCCTGGTTTAGTCCTGGTTTAGTCCTGGTTTAGACCTGGTTTAGACCTGGTTTAGACCTGGTTCAGTCCTGGTTTAGTCCTGGTTTAGACCTGGTTTAGACCTGGTTTAGTCCTGGTTTAGTCCTGGTTTAGTCCTGGTTTAGACCTGGTTTAGACCTGGTTTAGACCTGGTTTAGACCTGGTTCAGTCCTGGTTTAGACCTGGTTTAGTCCTGGTTTAGTCCTGGTTTAGTCCTGGTTTAGACCTGGTTTAGACCTGGTTCAGTCCTGGTTTAGACCTGGTTTAGTCCTGGTTTAGTCCTGGTTTAGTCCTGGTTTAGTCCTGGTTTAGACCTGGTTTAGACCTGGTTTAGTCCTGGTTTAGTCCTGGTTTTGTCCTGGTTTAGTCCTGGTTTAGTCCTGGTTTAGTCCTGGTTTAGTCCTGGTTTAGACCTGGTTTAGACCTGGTTTAGTCCTGGTTTAGTCCTGGTTTAGTCCTGGTTTAGTCCTGGTTTAGACCTGGTTTAGTCCTGGTTTAGTCCTGGTTTAGTCCTGGTTTAGACCTGGTTTAGACCTGGTTTAGACCTGGTTCAGTCCTGGTTTAGACCTGGTTTAGTCCTGGTTTACTCCTGGTTTAGTCCTGGTTTAGACCTGGTTTAGACCTGGTTCAGTCCTGGTTTAGACCTGGTTTAGTCTTGGTTTAGTCCTGGTTTAGTCCTGGTTTAGTCCTGGTTTAGTCCTGGTTTAGTCCTGGTTTAGTCCTGGTTTAGACCTGGTTTAGTCCTGGTTTAGTCCTGGTTTAGTCCTGGTTTTAGACCTGGTTTTAGACCTGGTTTTAGACCTGGTTTAGTCCTGGTTTAGTCCTGGTTTTGTCCTGGTTTAGTCCTGGTTTAGTCCTGGTTTAGTCCTGGTTTAGACCTGGTTTAGACCTGGTTTAGTCCTGGTTTAGTCCTGGTTTAGTCCTGGTTTTGTCCTGGTTTAGTCCTGGTTTAGTCCTGGTTTTGTCCTGGTTTAGTCCTGGTTTAGTCCTGGTTTAGTCCTGGTTTAGACCTGGTTTAGACCTGGTTTAGTCCTGGTTTAGTCCTGGTTTTGTCCTGGTTTAGTCCTGGTTTAGTCCTGGTTTTGTCCTGGTTTAGTCCTGGTTTAGTCCTGGTTTAGTCCTGGTTTAGTCCTGGTTTAGACCTGGTTTAGTCCTGGTTTAGACCTGGTTTAGTCCTGGTTTAGACCTGGTTTAGTCCTGGTTTAGACCTGGTTTAGACCTGGTTTAGTCCTGGTTTAGTCCTGGTTTAGTCCTGGTTTAGTCCTGGTTTTGTCCTGGTTTAGTCCTGGTTTAGTCCTGGTTTAGTCCTGGTTTAGTCCTGGTTTAGTCCTGGTTTAGTCCTGGTTCAGTCCTGGTTTAGACCTGGTTTAGTCTTGGTTTAGTCCTGGTTTAGACCTGGTTTAGTCCTGGTTTAGTCCTGGTTTAGTCCTGGTTTAGTCCTGGTTTAGACCTGGTTTAGTCCTGGTTTAGTCCTGGTTTAGTCCTGGTTTAGACCTGGTTTAGTCCTGGTTTAGTCCTGGTTTAGTCCTGGTTTAGTCCTGGTTTAGACCTGATTTAGTCCTGGTTTAGTCCTGGTTTAGTCCTGGTTTAGTCCTGGTTTAGACCTGGTTTAGTCCTGGTTTAGTCCTGGTTTAGTCCTGGTTTAGACCTGGTTTAGACCTGGTTTAGTCCTGGTTTAGTCCTGGTTTAGTCCTGGTTTAGTCCTGGTTTAGTCCTGGTTTTGTCCTGGTTTAGTCCTGGTTTAGTCCTGGTTTAGTCCTGGTTTTGTCCTGGTTTAGTCCTGGTTTAGTCCTGGTTTAGACCTGGTTTAGACCTGGTTTAGACCTGGTTTAGTCCTGGTTTAGTCCTGGTTTTGTCCTGGTTTAGTCCTGGTTTAGTCCTGGTTTAGTCCTGGTTTAGACCTGGTTTAGACCTGGTTTAGTCCTGGTTTAGTCCTGGTTTTGTCCTGGTTTAGTCCTGGTTTAGTCCTGGTTTTGTCCTGGTTTAGTCCTGGTTTAGTCCTGGTTTAGTCCTGGTTTAGACCTGGTTTAGACCTGGTTTAGTCCTGGTTTAGTCCTGGTTTTGTCCTGGTTTAGTCCTGGTTTAGTCCTGGTTTTGTCCTGGTTTAGTCCTGGTTTAGTCCTGGTTTAGTCCTGGTTTAGTCCTGGTTTAGTCCTGGTTTAGACCTGGTTTAGTCCTGGTTTAGACCTGGTTTAGTCCTGGTTTAGACCTGGTTTAGACCTGGTTTAGTCCTGGTTTAGTCCTGGTTTAGTCCTGGTTTAGTCCTGGTTTAGACCTGGTTTAGATCTGGTTTAGACCTGGTTTAGTCCTGGTTTAGACCTGGTTTAGTCCTGGTTTAGTCCTGGTTCAGTCCTGGTTTAGACCTGGTTTAGTCTTGGTTTAGTCCTGGTTTAGACCTGGTTTAGTCCTGGTTTAGTCCTGGTTTAGTCCTGGTTTAGTCCTGGTTTAGACCTGGTTTAGTCCTGGTTTAGTCCTGGTTTAGTCCTGGTTTAGACCTGGTTTAGTCCTGGTTTAGTCCTGGTTTAGTCCTGGTTTAGTCCTGGTTTAGACCTGATTTAGTCCTGGTTTAGTCCTGGTTTAGTCCTGGTTTAGTCCTGGTTTAGACCTGGTTTAGTCCTGGTTTAGTCCTGGTTTAGTCCTGGTTTAGACCTGGTTTAGACCTGGTTTAGTCCTGGTTTAGTCCTGGTTTTGTCCTGGTTTAGTCCTGGTTTAGTCCTGGTTTTGTCCTGGTTTAGTCCTGGTTTAGTCCTGGTTTAGTCCTGGTTTAGTCCTGGTTTAGTCCTGGTTTAGACCTGGTTTAGTCCTGGTTTAGACCTGGTTTAGTCCTGGTTTAGACCTGGTTTAGTCCTGGTTTAGACCTGGTTTAGACCTGGTTTAGTCCTGGTTTAGTCCTGGTTTAGTCCTGGTTTAGTCCTGGTTTAGACCTGGTTTAGATCTGGTTTAGACCTGGTTTAGTCCTGGTTTAGACCTGGTTTAGTCCTGGTTTAGTCCTGGTTCAGTCCTGGTTTAGACCTGGTTTAGTCTTGGTTTAGTCCTGGTTTAGACCTGGTTTAGTCCTGGTTTAGTCCTGGTTTAGTCCTGGTTTAGTCCTGGTTTAGACCTGGTTTAGTCCTGGTTTAGTCCTGGTTTAGTCCTGGTTTAGACCTGGTTTAGTCCTGGTTTAGTCCTGGTTTAGTCCTGGTTTAGACCTGATTTAGTCCTGGTTTAGTCCTGGTTTAGTCCTGGTTTAGTCCTGGTTTAGTACCTGTCACGGCGTGGGGGATGGTGGTGATCATGAGTCTTTGGGGGTGACACTTGAGTCCAGATTTGGGGTCCTGCATCTCCAGGACGACGCTCTCCGCCTGAAACACCCACAACAAACGAACCCGTGAGCGTCAGCTGGAGACCGCGTTTCCACGGCAACAGCTGGAGGCATCACCGTGACAACCGCCTCAGCATCCCCAGCATCCTCCACAAACACACGGGGTTACAGACGGGGTATTTACTCGTCTGCGGCATTAAAGGGGGGTACGTGGCAGGACAGAGTCAGGTCTGTGGAGATGCGAGCTCACACTGAGCAATACACTGACCAAAACCAAACAAAAACTGAAAAGTTACATACTGTGGCTTTATCTTTCTAGTTACTATGACAACCAAACTCCCAAGCCCCGCCTCTCCCCAAGCTCCTGTCATCTCTGATTGATTGACAGCTCAAATGATTGGTTTAGTCCTGGTTTAGACCTGGTTTAGACCTGGTTCAGTCCTGGTTTAGACCTGGTTTAGTCTTGGTTTAGTCCTGGTTTAGTCCTGGTTTAGTCCTGGTTCAGTCCTGGTTTAGTCCTGGTTTAGTCCTGGTTTAGTCCTGGTTTAGTCCTGGTTTAGACCTGGTTTAGTCCTGGTTTAGTCCTGGTCTGGTCCTGGTTTAGTCCTGGTTTAGTCCTGGTTTAGTCCTGGTTTAGTCCTGGTTTAGACCTGGTTTAGACCTGGTTTAGTCCTGGTTTAGACCTGGTTTAGACCTGGTTTAGACCTGGTTTAGACCTGGTTTAGACCTGGTTTAGACCTGGTTTAGACCTGGTTTAGACCTTCACCTGAAGATCTCAAAGTCCACATCATCTGATCTAAAACCTACTTTTTGTTCTAACGTGGTTCCTCATCACAAACCCGTCTGAGAAGGTTCTAGACTCATCCATGCATGTTTGAATCATCTAGTGATCTCTGTTCAAACCCTGGTGAACAGAACGAGTCTGAAGAATCTGAACTGTAGATCCTGAGGATGAAAGTGACCAGAGCTGATCAGGATTAAACTGAAGCCGATCAGACAGAAGGTCACAACCAAAGACACAAGGAGAAACCAGGACTGAACCAGGACTGAACCAGGACCAAACCAGGACTAAACCAGGACTAAACCAGGACCAAACCAGGACTAAACCAGGACTAAACCAGGACTGAACCAGGACTGAACCAGGACTGAACCAGGTCTAAACCAGGACTGAACCAGGACTAAACCAGGTCTAAACCAGGACTGAACCAGGACTGAACCAGGACTAAACCAGGTCTAAACCAGGACTGAACCAGGACTGAACCAGGACTAAACCAGGTCTAAACCAGGACTAAACCAGGTCTAAACCAGGTCTAAACCAGGACTGAACCAGGACTGAACCAGGACTGAACCAGGACTAAACCAGGACTAAACCAGGACTAAACCAGGACAAAACCAGGTCTAAACCAGGACTGAACCAGGACTGAACCAGGACTGAACCAGGTCTAAACCAGGACTAAACCAGGTCTAAACCAGGACTGAACCAGGACTGAACCAGGACTGAACCAGGTCTAAACCAGGACTAAACCAGGTCTAAACCAGGACTGAACCAGGACTGAACCAGGACTGAACCAGGACTAAACCAGGACTAAACCAGGTCTAAACCAGGACTGAACCAGGACTAAACCAGGACTGAACCAGGACTAAACCAGGACTGAACCAGGACTAAACCAGGTCTAAACCAGGACTAAACCAGGACTAAACCAGGACTGAACCAGGACTAAACCAGGACTGAACCAGGACTAAACCAGGACTAAACCAGGTCTAAACCAGGACTAAACCAGGACTAAACCAGGACTAAACCAGGTCTAAACCAGGACTGAACCAGGAATGAACCAGGAATGAACCAGGACTAAACCAGGACTAAACCAGGTCTAAACCAGGACTAAACCAGGTCTAAACCAGGACTAAACCAGGACTAAACCAGGACTAAACCAGGTCTAAACCAGGACTAAACCAGGACTAAACCAGGACTAAACCAGGTCTAAACCAGGACTAAACCAGGACTAAGCCAGGACTAAACCAGGTCTAAACCAGGACTAAACCAGGACTAAACCAGGACTAAACCAGGACTGAACCAGGACTGAACCAGGACTAAACCAGGTCTAAACCAGGACTAAACCAGGACTAAACCAGGACTGAACCAGGACTGAACCAGGACTAAACCAGGACTAAACCAGGAATGAACCAGGACTAAACCAGGTCTAAACCAGGACTAAACCAGGTCTAAACCAGGACTAAACCAGGACTAAACCAGGACTAAACCAGGACTGAACCAGGACTGAACCAGGTCTAAGCCAGGTCTAAACCAGGTCTAAACCAGGTCTAAACCAGGACTAAACAAGGACTGAACCAGGACTAAACCAGGACTGAACCAGGTCTAAACCAGGACTAAATCAGGTCTAAACCAGGACTGAACCAGGACTAAACCAGGACTAAACCAGGACTAAACAAGGACTGAACCAGGACTAAACCAGGTCTAAACCAGGTCTAAACCAGGACTAAACAGGGACTAAACCAGGTCTAAACCAGGACTAAACAAGGACTGAACCAGGACTAAACCAGGACTAAGCCAGGTCTAAACCAGGACTAAACCAGGTCTAAACCAGGTCTAAACCAGGACTGAACCAGGACTAAACCAGGACTAAACCAGGACTAAACCAGGACTAAACCAGGACTAAACCAGGAATGAACCAGGACTAAACCAGGACTAAACCAGGACTGAACCAGGACTAAACCAGGACTGAACCAGGACTGAACCAGGTCTAAGCCAGGTCTAAACCAGGTCTAAACCAGGACTGAACCAGGACTAAACCAGGACTAAACCAGGACTAAACAAGGACTGAACCAGGACTAAACCAGGACTGAACCAGGTCTAAACCAGGACTAAATCAGGTCTAAACCAGGACTGAACCAGGACTAAACCAGGACTAAACCAGGACTAAACAAGGACTGAACCAGGACTAAACCAGGTCTAAACCAGGTCTAAACCAGGACTAAACAGGGACTAAACCAGGTCTAAACCAGGACTAAACAAGGACTGAACCAGGACTAAACCAGGACTAAGCCAGGTCTAAACCAGGACTAAACCAGGTCTAAACCAGGTCTAAACCAGGACTGAACCAGGACTAAACCAGGACTAAACCAGGACTAAACCAGGTCTAAACCAGGACTAAACAAGGACTGAACCAGGACTAAACCAGGACTAAACCAGGACTGAACCAGGACTAAACCAGGACTAAACCAGGACTGAACCAGGACTGAACCAGGACTAAACCAGGTCTAAACCAGGTCTAAACCAGGACTAAACCAGGACTAAACCAGGACCAAACCAGGTCTAAATCAGGACTAAACCAGGACCAAACCAGGACTAAACCAGGTCTAAACCAGGACTAAACCAGGACTGAACCAGGACCAAACCAGGTCTAAACCAGGACTAAACCAGGTCTAAACCAGGTCCAAACCAGGACTAAACCAGGACCAAACCAGGACTAAACCAGGTCTAAACCAGGACTAAACCAGGTCTAAACCAGGACTAAACCAGGTCTACACCAGGACTAAACCAGGTCTAAATCAGGACCAAACCAGGACTAAACCAGGTCTAAACCAGGACTAAACCAGGTCTAAACCAGGTCTAAACCAGGACTAAACCAGGTCTAAACCAGGTCCAAACCAGGACTAAACCAGGACCAAACCAGGACTAAACCAGGTCTAAACCAGGACTAAACCAGGTCTAAACCAGGACTAAACCAGGTCTAAACCAGGACTAAACCAGGTCTAAATCAGGACCAAACCAGGACTAAACCAGGTCTAAACCAGGACTAAACCAGGTCTAAACCAGGTCTAAACCAGGTCTAAATCAGGTCTAAACCAGGACTAAACCAGGACTAAACCAGGTCTAAACCAGGACTAAACCAGGTCTAAATCAGGACCAAACCAGGACTAAACCAGGACTAAACCAGGACTAAACCAGGTCTAAACCAGGACTAAACCAGGTCTAAACCAGGTCTAAACCAGGACTAAACCAGGACTAAACCAGGACCAAACCAGGTCTAAACCAGGACTAAACCAGGACCAAACCAGGTCTAAATCAGGACTAAACCAGGACCAAACCAGGTCTAAACCAGGACTAAACCAGGTCTAAACCAGGACTAAACCAGGACTAAACCAGGACCAAACCAGGTCTAAACCAGGACTAAACCAGGTCTAAATCAGGACCAAACCAGGACTAAACCAGGACTAAACCAGGACTAAACCAGGTCTAAACCAGGACTAAACCAGGTCTAAACCAGGTCTAAACCAGGACTAAACCAGGACTAAACCAGGACCAAACCAGGTCTAAACCAGGACTAAACCAGGACCAAACCAGGTCTAAATCAGGACTAAACCAGGACCAAACCAGGACTAAACCAGGTCTAAACCAGGACTAAACCAGGACTGAACCAGGACCAAACCAGGTCTAAACCAGGACTAAACCAGGTCTAAACCAGGTCCAAACCAGGACTAAACCAGGTCTAAACCAGGACTAAACCAGGTCTAAACCAGGACTAAACCAGCTCTAAACCAGGACTAAACCAGGTCTAAATCAGGACCAAACCAGGTCTAAACCAGGACTAAACCAGGTCTAAACCAGGTCTAAACCAGGTCTAAATCAGGTCTAAACCAGGACTAAACCAGGACTAAACCAGGTCTAAACCAGGACTAAACCAGGTCTAAACCAGGACTAAACCAGGTCTAAATCAGGACCAAACCAGGACTAAACCAGGTCTAAACCAGGACTAAACCAGGACTAAACCAGGACTAAACCAGGTCTAAACCAGGTCTAAATCAGGACCAAACCAGGACTAAACCAGGACTAAACCAGGACTAAACCAGGACTGAACCAGGACTAAACCAGGACTGAACCAGGACTGAACCAGGTCTAAGCCAGGTCTAAACCAGGTCTAAACCAGGACTGAACCAGGACTAAACCAGGACTAAACCAGGACTAAACAAGGACTGAACCAGGACTAAACCAGGACTGAACCAGGTCTAAACCAGGACTAAATCAGGTCTAAACCAGGACTGAACCAGGACTAAACCAGGACTAAACCAGGACTAAACAAGGACTGAACCAGGACTAAACCAGGTCTAAACCAGGTCTAAACCAGGACTAAACAGGGACTAAACCAGGTCTAAACCAGGACTAAACAAGGACTGAACCAGGACTAAACCAGGACTAAGCCAGGTCTAAACCAGGACTAAACCAGGTCTAAACCAGGTCTAAACCAGGACTGAACCAGGACTAAACCAGGACTAAACCAGGACTAAACCAGGTCTAAACCAGGACTAAACAAGGACTGAACCAGGACTAAACCAGGACTAAACCAGGACTGAACCAGGACTAAACCAGGACTAAACCAGGACTGAACCAGGACTGAACCAGGACTAAACCAGGTCTAAACCAGGTCTAAACCAGGACTAAACCAGGACTAAACCAGGACCAAACCAGGTCTAAATCAGGACTAAACCAGGACCAAACCAGGACTAAACCAGGTCTAAACCAGGACTAAACCAGGACTGAACCAGGACCAAACCAGGTCTAAACCAGGACTAAACCAGGTCTAAACCAGGTCCAAACCAGGACTAAACCAGGACCAAACCAGGACTAAACCAGGTCTAAACCAGGACTAAACCAGGTCTAAACCAGGACTAAACCAGGTCTACACCAGGACTAAACCAGGTCTAAATCAGGACCAAACCAGGACTAAACCAGGTCTAAACCAGGACTAAACCAGGTCTAAACCAGGTCTAAACCAGGACTAAACCAGGTCTAAACCAGGTCCAAACCAGGACTAAACCAGGACCAAACCAGGACTAAACCAGGTCTAAACCAGGACTAAACCAGGTCTAAACCAGGACTAAACCAGGTCTAAACCAGGACTAAACCAGGTCTAAATCAGGACCAAACCAGGACTAAACCAGGTCTAAACCAGGACTAAACCAGGTCTAAACCAGGTCTAAACCAGGTCTAAATCAGGTCTAAACCAGGACTAAACCAGGACTAAACCAGGTCTAAACCAGGACTAAACCAGGTCTAAATCAGGACCAAACCAGGACTAAACCAGGACTAAACCAGGACTAAACCAGGTCTAAACCAGGACTAAACCAGGTCTAAACCAGGTCTAAACCAGGACTAAACCAGGACTAAACCAGGACCAAACCAGGTCTAAACCAGGACTAAACCAGGACCAAACCAGGTCTAAATCAGGACTAAACCAGGACCAAACCAGGTCTAAACCAGGACTAAACCAGGTCTAAACCAGGACTAAACCAGGACTAAACCAGGACCAAACCAGGTCTAAACCAGGACTAAACCAGGTCTAAATCAGGACCAAACCAGGACTAAACCAGGACTAAACCAGGACTAAACCAGGTCTAAACCAGGACTAAACCAGGTCTAAACCAGGTCTAAACCAGGACTAAACCAGGACTAAACCAGGACCAAACCAGGTCTAAACCAGGACTAAACCAGGACCAAACCAGGTCTAAATCAGGACTAAACCAGGACCAAACCAGGACTAAACCAGGTCTAAACCAGGACTAAACCAGGACTGAACCAGGACCAAACCAGGTCTAAACCAGGACTAAACCAGGTCTAAACCAGGTCCAAACCAGGACTAAACCAGGTCTAAACCAGGACTAAACCAGGTCTAAACCAGGACTAAACCAGCTCTAAACCAGGACTAAACCAGGTCTAAATCAGGACCAAACCAGGTCTAAACCAGGACTAAACCAGGTCTAAACCAGGTCTA
>JAVJIX010000309.1:455000-485000 GCA_036785185.1 Paratrypauchen microcephalus
AGTTCAGTTTGTAAAAGAGTTCAGTTTGTAAAAAAAAGAGTTTCAATTTGTAAAAGAGTTTCAGTTTGTAAAAAAGAGTTCAGTTTGTAAAAAAGAGTTCAGTTTGTAAAAAAAGAGTTTCAGTTTGTAAAAGAGTTCAGTTTGTAAAAAAAGAGTTCAGTTTGTAAAAAAAAGTGTTCAGTTTGTAAAAAAAGAGTTTCCGTTTGTAAAAAAAGAGTTCAGTTTGTAAAAAAAGAGTTTCAGTTTGTAAAAAGAGTTCAGTTTGTAAAAAAGAGTTCAGTTTGTAAAAAAAAAAAGTGTTCAGTTTGTAAAAAAAGTTTCAGTTTGTAAAAAAGAGTTCAGTTTGTAAAAAAAGAGTTTCAGTTTGTAAAAGAGTTCAGTTTGTAAAAAAAGAGTTCAGTTTGTAAAAAAAAGTGTTCAGTTTGTAAAAAAAGTTTCAGTTTGTAAAAAAGAGTTCAGTTTGTAAAAAAAGAGTTTCAGTTTGTAAAGAGTTCAGTTTGTAAAAAAAAGAGTTTCAATTTGTAAAAGAGTTTCAGTTTGTAAAAAAGAGTTCAGTTTGTAAAAAAGAGTTCAGTTTGTAAAAAAAGAATTAAGTTTGTAAAAAAGAGTTTCAGTTTCTAAAAAAGAATTCAGTTTGTAAAAAAGAGTTCAGTTTGTAAAAAGAGTTCAGTTTGTAAAAAAAGAGTTCAGTTTGTAAAAAAGAGTTGCAAATCTGAATCCCTCTGCTTATGTCATCAGAGGAAAAGTCCAAAACACAGAAAAACAAAGATGTTTTTCTGACACTTTAAACCTTCACATCAAAAAACTAAATAAAATAAAATCTTAAAATATAATGACGTCAGCGATGTTTTAGTGAAGAGTCTGAGGTGCCGTTTGGAACTTCAGAAAACAGAAAATTCTCAAAACTTTGGTGCATCAAATTTCATATATTAAAAAATATTAAACTTTTATTTTATTTTTTTTACATTGTACTTCATTGAGTCGTTTCACACAGGAGCCGTACATTCAGTCGACAAATACGAAGATAAATACAAGTTATAATATAAATAAAATAAAAAAACTATCGGAAAAAAGGAAAATAAGTAAAACATTATTGGTGATTGATGAACACTTCCTGTCAATCACAAACTGAACTTTAATCCATGTTCTGATGTTCCTCTGATGTTCTGATGTTCCTCTGATGTTCCTCATGTTTGAGGAACTCTTTATTATTCGTCTGTAACATCTCCAAAGCTCCAAACGCTCTGTTCCACCTCGTGATGTCATCAAGTGAACAGTGAACTTTTACCTTTAGTTCAGTCGAGATCGGCGACTCCAGGACTAAACCAGGACTAAACCAGGACTAAATCAGAACTAAATCAAGACTAAACCAAGTCTAAACCAGGACTAAACTAGGACTAACCCAGGTCTAAACCAGGACTAAACCAGAACTAAATCAGGACTAAACCAGGTCTAAACCAGAACTAAACCAGTTCTAAACCAGGACTAAACCTGGACTAAACCAGAACTAAACCTGGACTAAACCAGAATTAAACCAGAATTAAACCAGGACTAAACCAGAACTAAATCAGAACTAAATCAGGACTAAACCAGTTCTAAACCAGGACTAAACCAGAATTAAACCAGAATTAAATCAGGACTAAACCAGAACTAAATCAGGACTAAACCAGGACTAAACTAGGACTATTGGGACTTTAGTTCAGTCGAGATCGGCGACTCCAGGACTAAAATGATCCAGATGATTGTAGTGAAGGTGTGTGGAGTTTAAAAACACAGTGGAGCACTTCCTGTATCACCTCATGATGACATCACGAGGTGGAACAGAGCAGATGTGAGAACATCATAAGAACATTGGACCCTTTAAATAATTCATTTTACACAAACAAAATCAAAATAAACTTCATCTTGTTGCTCCTAAACGGTCGGTGTCTCAGCAGAACGTCTGTCCTCCAGAACAACCTGCACCAGAGCCGGGGTAAAGCGCCACTGTGGAACATTTCACCACATCAGACCAGAGTTAAAGCTCCAGACCCCAGGCTCCACTCAGGATCTTCGTTTCTCGTTTCTTTTATCGTTTGTTTTGGATCTTCTCCTCCATCAGTGGAACTTCCTCCATCGATCTCGTTCTATAAAAAACAAAACGAAACACTTTTATTTTGGTCATTGATACAGTTACGTCACACTGGGGGTTCTACGTGGACCTCTATGGCAGAACCAGCAGGCCAAGTCACAGGTCAGCTCTGTGGAGCGGCGAGCCCGCTCACTGTGACTGTTTATCGAGGGATTTTTGAGTAATAAAAACACGTGTTGGATAAACCCTGGAGAAGATGAATGCCACACTGCGGAACATTTCCACACCCAAAACTCACTCAGGCGGGGGAAGTTCCACACGTAGCTCAGGACACAGTATCCGGCGAGCAGCATGGCCACGCCCCCGACTCCGCCCTTTTTCACGTCGATGTAGCGCCAGTAGTACCACTGCCAGCCTGCAGGGGACGCAAACACACAGAGCAGTGCCTCCAGTTAGCAGCACGCCCTCAAGTACGGTAGATGACATCACTCACCTCTCTGAGCCATGTCCACCACGTCTCGAGGACGCCGCGGTGATTTTAAAACCAGCCAATCAGGGAGCTCCCTCAGAGTCACCTGACCCAACCTCTGCTGCATCAGTCCTGGAAAAACACGAGAGACTGAACCCCGACCCCGAACTTCAGGACCGACCCTCAGGACCGACCCTCAGGACCGACCTTCAGGACCGGACCAACCTTCAGGACCGACCCTCAGGACCGGACCAACCTTCAGGACCGACCTTCAGGACCGACCTTCAGGACCGACCTTCAGGACCGACCCTCAGGACCGAACTTCAGGACCGGACCAACCTTCAGGACCGACCTTCAGGACGGACCCTCAGGACGGACCCTCAGGACCGAACTTCAGGACCGGACCAACCTTCAGGACCGACCTTCAGGACCGACCTTCAGGACCGACCTTCAGGACGGACCCTCAGGACCGAACTTCAGGACCGGACCAACCTTCAGGACCGACCTTCAGGACTGACCCTCAAGACCGACCTTCAGGACGGACCTTCAGGACCGACCCTCAGGACCGGACCAACCTTCAGGACGGACCTTCAGGACGGACCTTCAGGACGGACCTTCAGGACGGACCCTCAGGACCGAACTTCAGGACCGGACCAACCTTCAGGACGGACCCTCAGGACCGACCTTCAGGACGGACCCTCAGGACGGACCCTCAGGACGGACCCTCAGGACGGACCCTCAGGACCGACCTTCAGGACCGACCTTCAGGACCGACCTTCAGGACCGACCTTCAGGACCGACCTTTAAGACCAGGCTGGTCTGGTCTGATCTGGTCTGATCTGGTCTAGTTCAAACTAAACTTTTATCGTCTGTGAATCTGTAAACTTTTATCGTCTGTGAATCTCCCGTGGACCCACCACCCGCAGGAGGATCCATAAGGGCCGGGTGCAGAGAGATCTGGGCGGCAGCCGAAGGCAGGGGCCTCGGCGACCAGATCTCCGGACATGGAGACTAGCTCTGGGGACATGGAATGTCACCTCGCTGGGGGGGAAGGAGCCTGAGCTCGTGCGGGAGGTTGAGCGCTATCGACTAGATATAGTCGGCCTCACCTCCACGCACAGCCTGGGCTCTGGAACCCAACTCCTTGAAGGGGGCTGGACTCTCCATTTCTCTGGCGTTGCCCGCGGGGAACGGCGGCGGGCCGGTGTGGGCCTACTCATTGCCCCACGGCTCAGCCGCTGTGTGTTGGAGTTCACCCCGGTGAACGAGAGGGTCGCGTCCCTGCGCCTTCGGGTCAGGGACAGGTCTCTTACTGTTGTGTCGGGCTACGGGCCGAACAGCAGTGCGGAGTACCCGGCCTTCTTGGAGTGCCTGGGAGGGGTACTGGACAGTGCAGCGACCGGGGACTCCGTTGTTCTCCTGGGGACTTCAACGCCCACGTGGGCAGTGACAGTGACACCTGGAGAGGGGTGATTGGGAGGAACGGCCTCCTGATCTGAACCCGAGTGGTGTTCTGTTATTGGACTTCTGTGCTAGCCACAGTTTGTCCATAACGAACACCATGTTCGAGCACAAGGGTGTCCATCAGTGCACGTGGCACCAGGACACTTAGGACGGAGGTCGATGATCGACTTTGTTGTCGTGTCATCTGACCTCCGGCCGCGTGTCTTGGACACTCGGGTGAAGAGAGGGGCAGAGCTGTCAACCGATCACCACCTGGTGGTGAGTTGGGTCTGCTGGCAGGGGAGGAAGCCGGAAAGACCTGGCAGGCCCAAGCGCGTAGTGAAGGTCTGTTGGGAACGTCTGGCAGAGCCCTCTGTCAGGGGCACCTTCAACTCGCACCTCCGGGAGAGCTTCTCCCAGATTCCGGGGGAGGCTGGGGACATAGAGTCCGAATGGGCTCTGTTCTCGGCCTCTATTGTCGATGCGGCCGCCCGTAGCTGTGGTCGTAAGGCCTGTGGTGCCTGTCGCGGCGGCAATCCCCGAACCCGGTGGTGGACACCGGAAGTAAGGGATGCCGTCAGGCTGAAGAAGGAGTCCTATCGGGCCTTGTTGGCTCGTGGGACTCCGGAGGCAGCCGACGGGTACCGGCGGGCTAAGCGTGCTGCAGCCCGGGCGGTGGCAGAGGCAAAAACTCGGAGTTGGGAGGAGTTCGGAGAGGCCATGGAGGAGGACTATCGGACGGCCTCAAAGAAATTCTGGCAAACCGTCCGGCGCCTCAGGAGGGGGAAGCAGTGCTCCACAAACACTGTTTACAGTGTGGGTGGGGAGCTGTTGACCTCGACTGGGGATGTTGTCGGACGGTGGAAGAATACTTTGAGGATCTCCTCAATCCCGCCGTCATGTCTTCCGAGGAGGAAGCAGAGGCTGGGGACTCGGGGTCGGACTCACTCATCACCCTGGCTGAAGTCACTGAGGTGGTTGGAAAGCTCCTCGGTGGCAAGGCCCCGGGGGTGGATGAGATCCGCCCTGAGTATCTCAAGTCGCTGGATGTTGTAGGGCTGTCTTGGCTGACACGTCTCTGCAACATCGCGTGGCGGTCGGGGACAGTACCTCTGGAATGGCAGACCGGGGTGGTGGTCCCTCTGTTTAAGAAGGGGGGACCGGAGGGTGTGTTCCAACTATCGGGGAATCACACTCCTCAGCCTTCCCGGTAAGGTCTATTCCAGGGTGCTGGAGAGGAGAATTCGGCCGATAGTCGAACCTCGGATTCAGGAGGAGCAGTGTGGTTTTCGTCCCGGCCGGGGAACACTGGACCAGCTCTATACTCTCCATCGGGTGCTCGAGGGTGCATGGGAGTTTGCCCAACCAGTCCACATGTGCTTTGTGGATCTGGAGAAGGCATTCGACCGTGTCCCTCGTGGGGTCCTGTGGAGGGTGCTCTGGGAGTACGGGGTTCGGGGCCCTTTGTTAAGGGCTGTTCGATCCCTGTATGACCGGAGCAGGAGCTGTGTTCGCATTGCCGGTAGTAAGTCGGACCTGTTTCCGGTGCATGTTGGACTCCGCCAGGGCTGCCCTTTGTCACCGGTTCTGTTCATTATATTTATGGACAGAATTTCTAGGCGCAGTCAGGGGCCGGAGGGGATCCGGTTTGGGAACCACAGGATCTCATCTCTGCTGTTTGCGGATGATGTTGTCCTGATGGCTTCATCAAACCGGGACCTCCAATGTGCACTGGGGCGGTTCGCAGCCGAGTGTGAAGCGGCTGGGATGAAGATCAGCTCCTCCAAATCCGAGGCCATGGTTCTCGACCGGAAAAAGGTGGTTTGCCCTCTCTGGGTGGGTGGAGAGTCCTTGCCTCAAGTGGAGGAGTTCAAGTATCTCGGGGTCTTGTTCACGAGTGAGGGGAGGATGGAGCGTGAGATTGACAGGCGGATTGGTGCAGCGTCGGCAGTGATGCGGTCGTTGTACCGGACCGTTGTGGTGAAGAGGGAGCTGAGCCAAAAGGCGAAGCTCTCAATTTACCGGTCAATCTACGTTCCTACCCTCACCTATGGCCATGAGCTTTGGGTAATGACCGAAAGGACGAGATCGCGGATACAAGCGGCCGAAATGAGTTTCCTCCGCAGAGTGGCTGGGCGCACCCTTAGAGATAGGGTGAGGAGCTTGGTCACACGGGAGGAGCTCGGAGTAGAGCCGCTGCTTCTCCACGTGGAGAGGAGCCAGCTGAGGTGGCTCGGGCATCTGTTCCGGATGCCTCCTGGACGCCTCCCTCGGGAGGTGTTCCGGGCATGTCCCACCGGGAGGAGGCCCCGGGGAAGACCCAGGACACGCTGGAGGGACTATGTGTCCCGGCTGGCCTGGGAACGCCTTGGGGTCCCCCCGGAGGAGCTGGAGGAAGTGTCCGGGGTGAAGGAAGTCTGGAGGTCCCTGCTTAGACTGTTGCCCCCGCGACCCGGCCCCGGATAAGCGGAAGAAAATGGATGGATGGATGGATGGATGAATCGTTTGTGGGACTCGCCTCTGGTGGACGTGGACTGTCCTCCATCTCGTTTCCGTACGTCCCTCGCCGCCACCGCCTCCGTGTCGCTCACCGTTTTATCCATAGTTTGGTGTAAAATCGGCGTTAAATCTTTTCTAAACGATTCGGTTGAAACTTCTGCGTCTAAAAACGTGAGCGGACGTGAAGCTGCAGCCAACCCCAGAGTGTGAAGGTCCATCCTCAGAGCGTCCCTCAAAACCTCAGAGCTTCGGCTCAAACTACAATCTGGATTTTCACTTTTCCTCAGTTTACTCAGAAAATCTTCACTTTTTAACGTCGTGATTTCAGTTTTACTCATGTTCAGAGTCATTAATTGTGACGGTTTTTCTTGTCGGACTTTTACTAATGAATTTTCAGTCTTATTTTGGTTTAAAGTTTCACATTTCAGATTGTCGGTACTAATTTTGTCGGTTAAATTGATCTTTTTTGAGCCACCATTTTGTTTTGCTCGTCTCAAAGTGCTACGGACGTCTTCGAGTGTAATTTTGGTTTCTCGTTTATTCCACGGATCAATTTCTGGCAAAATCTTCACGTCGTTTTGATCCTCAGACAAATAAATATCGTTCAAATTAAGTTCTGCGTTATTCTGAGTGATTTTTGCGTTATTTGAGAAGGTTTTATTCGTCAAAACGTCCTTCACATCCGCCTTTTCTTCAACGGTTTGTGAATTTTCAAAACTTTTTATTTCGATTGTAGTTTTTGGGGCGGATTTTTCAGCAGCCTTTTGGATTTTTTCGGTCAATTTTGGTTTTATTTTCTTGCTCGATTTTGATGCAGTTGAAGATCTGATTTTGTGTTTTTCAAAATTTGCTTCTAGTACCAATTCTGGTAAAATTTCTGCATTTGATCTGAAATTAAGATTTTTTGAATTATTACGTATAGATTCCTGATCATTTTGGATTTGTAAATGATTTTTCGTTGTGTTTTTTGAGGTTGAAGCAGCCGTTTGGATTGTTTCCGACAGTTTTGGCTTTGTTTTCTTGCTCGTTTTTGCCGCTACAGAAAACGTGTTCTCTCGTTTTTCCACGTTCGTATCCAGAGGAGATTTTGGAGCAGATTTTGGAGATTTGGCGGTGGATTTGGTGTCGTTTTTAGGCGTGGATTTGGCGTCTTCATGTGGCGTTGTGGTGGAACCAGCTGCAGCCTTACAGTGAGGCAGGTGACTTTTTAACCTTTTGAACGATTTGCCGCAAAACGGACAAACTTCTGAAAACAAAAAAACAATAATAATAAAATAAGTTCACGTCATTTGAGTTGGAGACAAAAACACTCAGGAATAAAAGTGAAAATAAAAACTCTTTTAGGTTTTCAATAAATGTAGGAAATAATTTGTCAATAAAATGTTTAAAAATAGTAGCAGTAGTAGTAGTAGTAGTAGTAGTAGTAGTAGTAGTAGCAGTAGCTGTAGTAGTAGTAACAGTAGCAGCAGTAACAGTAGTAGTAGTAGTAGCAGTAGTAGTAGTTGTAGTAGTATTAGTATTAGTAGTAGCAGTAGTAGTAGTAACAGTAGCAGCAGTAACAGTAGTAGTAGTAGTAGTAGTAGTAGTAGTAGTTGTAGTAGTATTAGTATTAGTAGTAGCAGTAGTAGTAGTAACAGTAGCAGCAGTAACAGTAGTAGTAGTAGTAGTAGTAATAACAGTAGTAGTAATAACAGTAGTAGTAGTAACAGTAGTAGTAGTAACAGTAGTAGTAGTAGTATAGTAGTAGTAGTAGTAGTAACTCAGGTAAGAGTAAAAAGTATTTGGGAAAAAGTACTTCAGACTCACTCAAGTAGCAGTACTAATACTTCAATTAAATATTCCTCAAGTAGGAGTACAAGTACGCAGCTAGAAAAGTACTGACTTTAGTACTACTAAACCACTGATTAGAAAAAAAGAAGTAATTAATAAAGTTAATTATTTTAACTTTAATAATGAGTCCTGTTGTGGAGCTTTAAATGTCCTCTTATTTTTGAACGAAACTGTATTTTATTCTTATTCTGTTCACTTCCACTCACCGGCGCTCATGTCGCGTACTTCCAGCACAGACTTTTCTTCATTCCGTGTTTCCACATGGAGCAGAAAAGCGAAAAGAAGCAGAAAAGCGAAAGAAATGTTTGAAATGTTTTGTTTTTGTTTTCGTCTGCCGAGAGGAAGGACCCCACGGGCCGCCCCAGCACCGCCTGAACGAAAACACGTCCAAAATAAAAAAAATAAAAAACTATTCCGCCCGTTTACAGGACGTTTAAAAGAACGTGTGGGATTAAATGTTGGTTCGTAAAAGTACCGGACGATAAACGGATTTAAACGTTAAACCTGCGAAAAAATTCGCAGGTTTTAAAGAGTTTTATCTGGAGTTTGTACCGGCGTTTCCCGCTGCCGTTGGATGAGCGGAGTGCGCATGTGCAGAAGAGCCCAGAGATTATTTACTACAGAGATTTCAAACATGAATCGGTTTTGTTAATTTGATCAAATTTAACACATAAATAGTAAGAATAAAACGTAAGAATCTAATAGACTAGTTACAAAAGGATTTAAGAATAAGTATTTAGTCAGTTAAAGTTTGGTTTGGTAAAACAATAGATAATTTAAGTTTTTTAAATGGGACCTGGGGCGTCTCGTCTGCATGAAGAATATCTGGTAACATTTAGCTTTATCGTGTAGATTTAAATGTAAATATATCCTCGGGTTTTTTTGTTTGTGCTTTTCTATTTGGAGGTAAATAAACACCTTAGCATTTACATTTTGTTAACTTAATTTTTATTTTATTTATGTTGCAACATGTCACCTGTAATAGTGTTAAATCCACGTGAAATTAACCTCACAAAAACATTTTTTTTGATGACCAACATTTCTGACAAGCTTCTACAGTCGCCTCAAAAAATTTTAGACTCCCTTTTAATTTATAATTTGGATTTATTATTTTATAAACTTTTTCATTTTGTACTTAATTTTATTTATTTTTTTACTTTTACCTTTTATTTGATTTACTTTTTATTTACTTATTTATGATGATATTTGTTTATTTTTTAATCCTAGTGCAGCCACAAACTAGAGTCTATCTCTAAACACTTAATAGACTGGTTAACTCAACGTGCACTCTCAAGGACATAAATGAATGAGCCGGTCTCAGGAGAATATAAAATATTTGCTGTTCAATCCTCCGAGTCTCAGCCTGAAGAGTCTTGAAAACAAACAAAATAAAAACGAGCGACTGTGGGACGACGGGCTCATTAGAAAAGTGTATTTATTGATAGGTTACAGTGGCATGAGTTTGACACAGGAATGAATTTCAAAATAAGTGTTGAAAACAAATTACATAAAAATAAATCTACAGCGATGATTATTTTCATTGGGGAAAAAAACAATGATTCAAGAAAAACAAAAAGACAGGAACAATATGCCATTTCTACAACCATTTACAGAAGAGAAAACCCTGGTATTTACACCGCCAACAGCTACAGTATGTACAAGAGGCTTTTACTTTGAAGGAACGGTCCGGGACTCAAAGAACCGCTCCGTGATTGGTCCAATTCAAACGAGGAGATGTGCAAAAAGTTCATTTATGTTTTCAAGGCAGAAAGTTTCACTGTAGACCTGGTTTAGTCCCGGTTTGGTCCTGGCGTGGTTCTGTTTAAGACTGGGGTTTAGAACTAGTTTAGAACTAGGGGCAGAACTAGTTTAGTCCTGGTTTAGTCCTGGTTTAGTCCTGGTTTAGTCCTGGTTTAGTCCTGCTCTAGATACTGTTTGGGAATGGGTCTAGTCCCCGGTCTAGTCCCTGGCCCAATTTGATACTTGTTTAAATCTGGTTTGGTTCTAGTTTAGTTCCCGGTTCTGGTTTGGACCGGGTTGAGAACTATTTAAGTCCTTGGTTT
The DNA here is from genome assembly GCA_036785185.1 of Paratrypauchen microcephalus. NCBI lineage: Eukaryota > Metazoa > Chordata > Actinopteri > Gobiiformes > Gobiidae > Paratrypauchen > Paratrypauchen microcephalus. The sequence goes on from JAVJIX010000309.1 coordinate 465,376, forward strand.
AATTTAGACTGGATTTTGTCGCATGTGTAGTCCTGGTCCAAGTCCTGGTCTAGTCCATGGTCAAGTCCATGGTCAAGTCCATGGTCAAGTCCATGGTCAAGTCCATGGTCAAGTCCATGGTCAAGTCCTGGTCGTTTAGTCCCTGGTCTAGTCCCTGGTCGTTTAGTCCATGGTCTAGTCCATGGTCTAGTCCATGGTCTAGTCCCTGGTCTAGTCCTGGTCTAGCCCTGGTCTAGTCCCTGGTCTAGTCCTGGTCTAGTCCCTGGTCTAGTCCCTGGTCTAGTCCCTGGTCTAGTCCTGGTTTAGTCCCTGGTCCAGTCCCTGGTTTAGTCCCTGGTCTAGTCCTGGTCTAGTCCTGGTTTCAAAGGATTCTTTCTTGCGTCTCTTTTGTTAAATGGGACCAAACACAGCCCGGTTCTTACAAACGTGACGGAGCTCAGACTCAGAGCGGTTTAAATCGGTTCAGATCGGTTTAAATGGGTTTAAATGGGTTCAGATGGATGGAGTTCAGACTCGGGTCGGTTCGGATCGGCCTGTGACACGATACAGTGGAAGACATTTCGTTTCAAGATTCAACCTGCACGTTCACACCAGGCATTACGGTAAAGTGAAACCCGGAAAAAGAGACAAAATATTAAATTAATTAGATTTTACGATGTTTTTGCCCTTCCGGACGCACCAGAACCAACGATTTAGGAAATGGTTTGGTTTCTTTCATTTAAATCACAACCTCCAAGATCAAATTTAAGAAAGAAACATTATAAAACATCTAAAATTATACAAAAATGTGCAATATTTTTAGTTGGTTGAACAAATTTTTTATTTTATTTTTTTTTTAACTTTGAGAGTTCAGAGTGTGCGTCAAGTCCTGGTCAAGATCTGGTCAAGTCCTGGTGTAGTCCTGGTCAAGTCCTGGTGTAGTCCTGGTCAAGTCCTGGTGTAGTCCTGGTCAAGTCCCGGTCAAGTCCCGGTGTAGTCCTGGTCAAGTCCTGGTCAAATCCCGGTGTAGTCCCGGTCTAGTCCCGATGTAATTCTGGTCAAGTCCTGGTTTAGTCCTGGTCAAGTCCTGGTCTAGTCCCGGTGTAATTCTGGTCAAGTCCTGGTTTAGTCCTGGTCAAGTCCTGGTCTAGTCCCGGTGTAATTCTGGTCAAGTCCTGGTTTAGTCCTGGTCAAGTCCTGGTGTAGTCCTGGTCTAGTTCTGGTCAAGTCTTGGTGTAGTCCTGGTCAAGTCCTGGTTTAGTCCTGGTCAAGTCCTGGTTTAGTCCTGGTCAAGTCCTGGTGTAGTCCTGGTCTAGTTCTGGTCAAGTCCTGGTGTAGTCCTGGTCAAGTCCTGGTGTAGTCCTGGTCAAGTTCGACTCTAGTCCTGGTGTAGTCCTGGTTTAGTCCTGGTCTAGTTCTGGTCAAGTCCTGGTTTAGTCCCGGTGTAGTTCTGGTCTAGTCCTGGTTTAGTTCTGGTCTAGTCCTGGTTTAGTCCCGGTGTAGTTCTGGTCAAGTCCTGGTTTAGTCCTGGTCTAGTTCTGGTCAAGTCCTGGTTTAGTCCTGGTCTAGTTCTGGGAGCGTGGGGGACGCAGGCCTGTGGGCGGAGCCTCGTACAGGGTTTGAATAGGGAGAGATCACTAGATGACTAGAACATCTTCAGGTTTGTGATGAGTGGAGAGAAAGTCCAAAATCCTCCACTTTAAGGACTTTTAAGAAAATAAGGCAAGAAGATTTTTGAGTTTTGTAAATTTAAATACAAAAGTGGTTTACCGTAATGCCTGGTGTAAACGTGACCAAAAGTGGACATTTTCAATCTACAATCTGTACATCTATAAACACACATTCATTAAGGCGAAAACTGGAGTGTCCCTTTAAAAAGACGCTAAAATCAGGAAAAAACAAACAAAAAACTCATCTTTTTAAGGGGAGAATTTGGGGGTGAATGCCGGTTTGAGACGCGGTGGGGCCGGAATCACAGCCAAAATCTGATTATTAACACCAAACAGGAAAAGATTCATTAGGAATAAGTGGAGACAACCCTGAGAGAAAAGTGAAAAAATGGCACAGCTGACAGTGGTTCTGCACAAACACAACGTGGTTAAATAAAAGTGGAAACATAAAACCGAGGAGGAGGAGCCGGGCTTCACCGAATCTGAGCCAAATCTGAGGGGAAAAAAACGCAAAACTCCATTCAAAATGACAACCAAACTCTGAGGGGATTTAGGGTCAAAGAAGCAAAACGGATTCTGGTTTAGTCCTGGTTTAGTCCCAGGTTTAGTCCAGGTTTAATCCAGGTTTAGTCCAGGTTTAGTCCCGGTCGGGTTTAGTCCTGGTTTAGTCCGGGTTTAGTCCCGGGTTTAGTCCTGGATCTACTTTACACAAGTTCAGACCTGGTTTAGTTCTCGTTTAGTCCTTGGTTCTGGTACTGGATTTATTTTAAACTGGATTGTGTCTCAAGTTTAGTCCTGGTTTAGTTCTGGTCCAGTCCTGGTTCTGGTTTAGGGCATAAAAAGAATTTTAAAAGCAAAACAAAGTTCATTTGAAAGCTCGATCCTAAATCCCAAAGCTTCAGTTCGGTGAGTTTGTCGCCTTATTTTTGCACGAACTTTAAAAACGTGGAGGATCCTCAGTCGTCCAGGTGGAACCAAAGGCAAAAGGACAAATTCAATTCGTTTATTTGGTTGATTCCGCTTCAGAACTGAAGCTGCCAAACATAATCGACCAAATAAACCAATTGTTGCCAAATTAAATTTCTCCTTTTGCCAATAATTAAAAACAATATTTAAAAGCTCCTTATCGTACAAAACCTCGTCAAAAACACGAGTCCAGGTCTCAGAACATCAGAACGCTGCGGAACGTTCCCAGTGGAAAAAAAATCGGGGAAACCCAGCTCGCTCTCGCTCTTCGGGATTCGAGCTTTAAGGAAACTGAACTAGTGGTTATAAACGGTTCTTTTAAGGATCTTTTAAAGGTTCTTTTAAGACTGTTAAGTTCTTTTAGTCCATTTTCAAACCAGGAGCCAGTGCGGTTCTGTCCAATCACACTGAAAGTCTGGGCTTGTGGGCGGAGCCTCGTACTGCCGACCATAAGGAGGGTTTGAACAGAGATCTCTAGATGACTCAAACAGGCATGGAGGACTCTAGAACCTCTTCAGGCGGGTTCTTCATGGATAAAAAAGCAATTTATAAACGTAGAAAATTTCAACCAGAATGGGTCAAATTTGAACTTTTGGCCAAAGGAAAACATTTTTATTGACACGTTTTAGCTCCTAAGTGGAAAAGCGTCGGATGTGGCGTTGGAGGATGTGGCGTTGGAGGATGTGGCGTTGGAGGATGTGGCGTTGGAGGATGTGGCGTTGGAAGTTGTGGCGGTGATGTTCTCGGCCCTGGCTCCTGGTTCTTCTCAAACCTTTCTCGAGTTGCTGCTGTGAGTTTTCGCCCCATTAAAGCGAAGTCAAACGTAAAAACGTGGAGTTCTGCGTCGGGCTGGTCTCGGCCTGGTTTGTCCCCACAAGGCTCCTGTAGAACGGCGAAGGCGAAGCTCCCGAAGGTCAGAGGAGGAGGTGGAGGTCAGCGAGAGAGGAACCGTTTTACCGTTCATCATTTTCACCGTTTTATTTCCAAAAACGCAAAATCATAAAGTTAGTTTGAAACATTTTGGCATTTCATCTACAGAACGGCAACGGAGGCTTGAGTCCTGGTCCAGTCCCTGGTCTAGTCCCTGGTCCAGTCCATGGTCCAGTCCATGGTCCAGTCCATGGTCCAGTCCCTGGTCCAGTCCCTGGTCCAGTCCATGGTCCAGTCCATGGTCCAGTCCATGGTCCAGTCCATGGTCCAGTCCCTGGTCCAGTCCCTGGTCCAGAGTTCCCGGTATGGTCTAGTCCAGTTTTAGTCCTGGTTTAGATTCCTGGACTGCTCGACAAGTTCGATGAAAAAAGTCTTTACAAAGACTCGACTTTTCCAAAAACGAGGTCCTCGTTTGTGTTTTTCTTTAAATTTTAAATAAATATATTTTGGCAGTGAAAAGTTCTGAAAACATGAAATTATTTAGTCGCTAAGTCCTCGGTTTGGTCTTCAGTAAGTCCTGCTTCAGACCTGGTTTAGACCTGGTTTAGACCTGGTTTAGCCGTGTCCGTTCTCCTTTTGAACGTACTAACTTTATGTATAAAACCGTCGGCACAAACGCGCCTAAGCCCCGCCCCCTCTCTCTCTGTGACCCCTCCCCCTCCTCCTCGCCCGCCCCTCTGCTGCCCCTGCTGGCCCCCGGCGGTCATTGCAGCATGAGTTGTTTGAGATTATCATGGAGAATGGTGTCCTTCACGTCTCGGAACACGAGGCGTATGTTCTCGGTGTTGATGGCGGTGGTGAAATGGTGGTACAGGGGTTTTTGGGTGGCGTCGCGGCGTTTGGCCCTGAAACATTCCACCATGAACTTCTGCACATCCTGCAGGCTGTGCTCCGGCCCGCTGTACTCCGGGAAATAGTCCTTCAGCGGCACCAGCTTCACCTTCTCCTCCAGCAGATCCGTCTTGTTGAGGAAGAGGATGATGGAGACGTTCAGGAACACGCGGTTGTTGACGATCGTCTCAAAAATGTTGAGCGATTCCCGAAGGCGGTTGGTCTGACGATCCTCCATCAAAACCTGAGACAGAAAAGGGTTTTTACTCGAGGTATTTTGGATTAAACGATCGTTCTTCTGACGGGCATTTACAGAAACACAGAAGCAACAGCGAGTCACAATAACACACCCCTTCCCCTTTATCTACGTCTTTGTCTCGCACCTCGATACAGAGAGGGCTCGGGGTACGAATCTTCCCCTAAGAAATGGGACGACGCACGATTACCGTTTGCGCCATCGTCCCTCGCCTCTACCTGAGCCGCTACGTTTACAGAGGCGACAACGACTGACGCAAACAAACAAACAAATATCGAGGATTATCGGGTACCTCAGCTCCACAAAAAACTCACTCGTTTATACGTGAAAGTTCGATAAAAACGATAACGTCGACTAAACAGACGCAGCGACAACAGTTCAGTAAAAGTAACGTAGAACATCAGCGTCATAATTGTAAACCTGCTAAACTGTTAATCGATAATTACAACGGCTGAAAATACATTTCGGCTGGTCCATGTGACGCTGCCATCCTGATCCCAAAAGTCCTGGTTTAGTCCCGGTTTAGTTCCGGTTTAGTCCCGGTTTAGTTCTGGTTCAGTCCCGGTTTAGTCCCGGTTTAGTCCCGGTTTTGTTCTGGTTCAGTCCCGGTTTTGTTCTGGTTTTGTTCTGGTTTAGTTCTGGTTTAGTCCCGGTTTTGTTCTGGTTTAGTCCTGGTTCAGTCCTGGTTCAGTCCTGGTTCAGTCCCGGTTTTGTTCTGGTTTAGTCCCGGTTTTGTTCTGGTTCAGTCCCGGTTTAGTCCCGGTTCAGTCCCGGTTTTGTTCTGGTTTAGTCCCGGTTCAGTCCCGGTTCAGTCCCGGTTTTGTTCTGGTTCAGTCCCGGTTTAGATCCGGTTTTGTTCTGGTTCAGTCCCGGTTTTGTTCTGGTTTAGTCCCGGTTTTGTTCTGGTTCAGTCCCGGTTTAGTCCTGGTTTAGTCCTGGTTTTGTTCTGGTTCAGTCCCGGTTTTGTTCTGGTTTAGTCCTGGTTCAGTCCTGGTTCAGTCCCGGTTTTGTTCTGGTTCAGTCCCGGTTTTGTTCTGGTTTAGTCCCGGTTTTGTTCTGGTTTAGTCCCGGTTTAGTCCTGGTTCAGTCCTGGTTCAGTCCCGGTTTTGTTCTGGTTTAGTCCCGGTTTTGTTCTGGTTTAGTCCCGGTTTAGTCCTGGTTTAGTCCCGGTTTAGTCCCGGTTTAGTCCCGGTTTAGTCCCGGTTTAGTCCTGGTTTAGTTCTGGTTCAGTCCCGGTTTAGTTCCGGTTCAGTCACGGTTTAGACCCGGTTTTGTTCTGGTTTAGTCCCGGTTTTGTTCTGGTTCAGTCCCGGTTTTGTTCTGGTTTTGTTCCGGTTTAGTTCTGGTTTAGTCCCGGTTTTGTTCTGGTTTAGTCCTGGTTTAGTCCTGGTTCAGTCCCGGTTTTGTTCTGGTTTAGTCCCGGTTTTGTTCTGGTTTAGTCCCGGTTTTGTTCTGGTTTAGTCCCGGTTTAGTCCTGGTTCAGTCCTGGTTCAGTCCCGGTTTAGTCCTGGTTTAGTCCTGGTTTAGTCCTGGTTTAGTCCTGGTTCAGTCCCGGTTTAGTCCCGGTTTTGTTCTAGTTTAGTCCTGGTTTTGTTCTGGTTCAGTCCTGGTTTTGTTCTGGTTCAGTCCCGGTTTTGTTCTGGTTTAGTCCTGGTTTAGTCCTGGTTTAGTCCTGGTTCAGTCCTGGTTCAGTCCTGGTTCAGTCCCGGTTTTGTCCTGGTTTAGTCCTGGTTCAGTCCTGGTTTAGTCCCGGTTTTGTTCTGGTTTAGTCCTGGTTTTGTTCTGGTTCAGTCCTGGTTTTGTCCTGGTTTAATCCTGGTTTAGTCCTGGTTTAGTCCTGGTTTAGTCCTGGTTTAGTTCTGGTTCAGTCCCGGTTTAGTCCCGGTTTAGTTCTGGTTCAGTCCCGGTTTAGTCCCGGTTTAGTTCTGGTTCAGTCACGGTTTAGACCCGGTTTTGTTCTGGTTTAGTCCCGGTTTTGTTCTGGTTTAGTTCTGGTTTAGTCCCGGTTTTGTTCTGGTTTAGTCCCGGTTTTGTTCTGGTTCAGTCCCGGTTTTGTTCTGGTTTTGTTCTGGTTTACTTCTGGTTTAGTCCCGGTTTTGTTCTGGTTTAGTCCTGGTTCAGTCCCGGTTTTGTTCTGGTTTAGTCCCGGTTCTGTTCTGGTTTAGTCCCGGTTCTGTTCTGGTTTAGTCCCGGTTTTGTTCTGGTTTAGTCCTGGTTTAGTCCTGGTTTAGTCCTGGTTCAATCCTGGTTCAATCCTGGTTCAGTCCTGGTTTAGTCCTGGTTCAGTCCTGGTTTAGTCCTGGTTTAGTCCTGGTTTAGTCCTGGTTTAGTCCTGGTTTAGTCCTGGTTTAGTCCTGGTTTTGTTCTGGTTCAGTCCCGGTTTTGTTCTGGTTTAGTCCTGGTTTTGTCCTGGTTTAATCCTGGTTTTGTCCTGGTTTAATCCTGGTTCAGTCCCGGTTTAATCCTGGTTCAGTCCCGGTTTTGTCCTGGTTTAATCCTGGTTTTGTTCTGGTTTAGTCCTGGTTTAGTTCTGGTTCAGTCCCGGTTTAGTTCTGGTTCAGTCACGGTTTAGACCCGGTTTTGTTCTGGTTTAGTCCCGGTTTTGTTCTGGTTTAGTCCTGGTTTTGTCCTGGTTTAATCCTGGTTTAGTTCTGGTTCAGTCCCGGTTTAGTTCTGGTTCAGTCACGGTTTAGACCCGGTTTTGTTCTGGTTTAGTCCCGGTTTTGTTCTGGTTCAGTCCCGGTTTTGTTCTGGTTTAGTCCTGGTTTTGTCCTGGTTTAATCCTGGTTTAGTTCTGGTTCAGTCCCGGTTTAGTTCTGGTTCAGTCCCGGTTTAGTCCCGGTTTAGTTCTGGTTCAGTCCCGGTTTAGTCCCGGTTTAGTTCTGGTTCAGTCACGGTTTAGACCCGGTTTTGTTCTGGTTTAGTCCCGGTTTTGTTCTGGTTTAGTTCTGGTTTAGTCCCGGTTTTGTTCTGGTTTAGTCCCGGTTTTGTTCTGGTTCAGTCCCGGTTTTGTTCTGGTTTTGTTCTGGTTTACTTCTGGTTCAGTCCCGGTTTTGTTCTGGTTTAGTCCTGGTTTAGTCCTGGTTCAGTCCTGGTTCAGTCCTGGTTTAGTCCCGGTTCTGTTCTGGTTTAGTCCCGGTTTTGTTCTGGTTTAGTCCTGGTTCAGTCCTGGTTTAGTCCTGGTTCAGTCCTGGTTCAGTCCTGGTTTAGTCCTGGTTTAGTCCTGGTTTAGTCCTGGTTTAGTCCTGGTTTAGTCCTGGTTTAGTCCTGGTTCAGTCCCGGTTTTGTTCTGGTTTAGTCCCGGTTTTGTTCTGGTTTAGTCCTGGTTTTGTCCTGGTTTAATCCTGGTTTTGTCCTGGTTTAATCCTGGTTCAGTCCCGGTTTTGTTCTGGTTTTGTTCTGGTTTAGTCCTGGTTCAGTCCTGGTTCAGTCCCGGTTTTGTTCTGGTTTAGTCCCGGTTCTGTTCTGGTTTAGTCCCGGTTTTGTTCTGGTTTAGTCCTGGTTTAGTCCTGGTTTTGTTCACGCGTCATTAACAGAAGATGTTGATGGGAGATGTGGGATCTGGATATCAGATCAATGGGAAGTGGATAAATGTGATTAAATGTGATTATTGAGGATCGGACATGGACGGATGTGTGTGGTCAGTAATCTGTGGCAGGAATCTGACCGCAAGACCAAAATGAGATATTATAGAAGCCCTTTAATCATTTCAACAAAAACATGTCCCCATTATGATGGAGAAACTGTGGCGTGGAGGCGGAACACTCGCCCGTTTTCTGGGATTATCCAGGAAAAGATCATGTCCTGTGAACTCTCTCTGGATCCGCTGATGTGAGGAGCACCATCAGATCATGTCCTGTGAACTCCCTCTGGATCCGCTGATGTGAGGAGCACCATCAGATCATGTCCTGTGAACTCTCTCTGGATCCGCTGATGTGAGGAGCACCGTCAGATCATGTCCTGTGAACTCCCCTTGGATCCGCTGATGTGAGGAGCACCATCAGATCATGTCCTGTGAACTCCCTCTGGATCCGCTGATGTGAGGAGCACCATCAGATCATGGACGTGTAAAAGAGCGACAGTAAACCCCCCCGATAAGGACAGAATGGACAAAGACTAAAAAGTGGATATCATGGAACTAGTGCGGTCAGGCGATTTTTAAAAAATAATCTAATTAATTACAGGAGTTCTAATTAATTAATCTAATTAATCGCATTTTTAAGGATAGATTGATAGCTTTGGTGATCGGAAAATTATTTTTTACAAAACCTCCAAATCAGTTCTTGTCTTCGTTCTTTTCATAAATAAAGTCGCCGTTCTTGGGCCCTGGCGGTGATTCGCTCCTCGCCCCCTGAGTCGAGTCCAAGTCAGTTTCCTCCAGGATTTATTTGTTTGAGCGACGCAGGTGGAAGTGACGCCACTGCCGAGTCGCCTACAGGTCCTTCAGTGGGACAAAATGAACGCGCATTCAATTTCCTCATCATTAATCGCGTTCATTTTTATAACGCTTTAATTTGCAGTGTAATTGATGAATGCGTTAAACATGGAACAGTTAAAGTCTGGACTTGTTCCTAGAAAGATGGTCTCTGTGTACCTGAGTAATGGATATAATATAATAATACATAATAACCCTTTGTCAAGGATTGTTCTAAATCAGGGGTGTCAAACTCATTCTGGTCCGGGGGCCGTATCCAACCGACTCTGATCCCAAAGGGGCCGGATCACAAAACTCATGGCAAATAAACCCCAAAAATAGCAAGAAATCCAAATATTTGTGCAGAGAAACACAAATCTATTACAGAAGTCTTTTTTATTTGATGAACTCTTTTACAAAATATCATGAACAACCTGACAACCAAACTTTAAAAGGTCCCATGGCATGACATTTTCACTTTCTGAGGTTTTTGGTTAAAAGTTGCGAAATGTCTAAACTGAGCATTTGTGATCCTTTTCTGCGTTAGAAAAAAAACACAGCTCAAACGGGCGATTCTCAACAAGGAAACTATGTGACGTTGCATCGAAAAATGCAGCTCCACCCCCCGTCTGGATGTCTACCCACCGTCTCTGTAAATCATGCCCAGAGAGTTTGGACCGCGAAGGAGCTACACAATGCGAAATGCGTTTTTTTATTTGCCTGGAGGCACGTGCGAGTGTTTCCAGGCTCGGAAGTCCTTTACCCGACCCTCTGGACCTCTCAAACAGCAGTGGTTTCATTTTATTTTCTGTGAAAATGTGTTTTTTTTCCATTGAAATTCCTCTTTCTTCCTACGCGCTTAAAACACAGAAGTGGAAGACAGCGCACCGCTAAAACAAGGAACCAGCGCCCCCCGCTCCTCTAACCTATCTGTGTCCTCTAACCATTTTGAAGGATTCATTTACAGTATTAGGGAACCATTAAGGAGCCGTATAAAAGCATCAAGAAGTTCCATGTCATGGGATCTTTAAAAAAAAATGCAATTTCAACACAATGTTTAACATTAACTTGTATTTTCTACTACATAGTACAAATGTGCAATATTTTTCCCATACTCTCCTAGTTACTGTTTTTATTATTATTACTTATTTTATTCTTGCTGCATGCACTTTCTTTCTTGTTCAAACTGTCTCTGCCTGGAGCTACTGTGGCAAGTACATTTCTCCTGTGTGAGATCAATAAAGTCTGATCTTAGGGTATTCACAGAATTTAGTCGTGCTTTATCTTCATTTGTGCTGCTCTGGTGGGAGGGGCCACGCACAGAGGCGCTGCAGATGCTGCTATGCTAAACTGCGCAGAAAATTACCAATATTTGAATAGAAAATTAAAATATAATTAAAATATTTGAATAGAAAATCAGTCGAGGGCCAGATTAAAGGTCTTGGAGGGCCAGATCAGGCCCCCGGGCCGCATGTTTGACACTCCTGTTCTAAATGCTTATTTACTTTGCTGATCTTAATAAACTAAAGTAAAAAAAAACTCAAATTCTACATAAAATCTGAAACATCTGAATGCCCCTTCTCATCTCCTTTGTGTTTTCTGAACTATGCAGATGCACCTTTATGTTTTATTCTTATTCTTATATAATGTGGTGTTTCTGTTCCTCCGTCCAGACGTGGAACTGCTGACCACACTCAGCCACGTTTGTCCATCAGGTTTGTGTGCCCAGTTGTGTGGAATTCAAACAAAGCAAAACAATTTCAGTCCTGGAGTCACGGATATCGACTGCACTAAAGGGAAAAGTTCACTGTTCACCTGATGACATCACGAGGTGGAACAGAGCGTCTGGAGCTTTGGAGATGTTACAGACGAATAATAAAGAGTTCCTCAAACATGAGAATGAAACAAACACGACTCCAGGTGTGTTTTTGAAGCGTTAGAACACGACTTACACTCACAGGAGTCGGTTTGTGAAATATAAACTTTATTTTTTCACATTTTGTTCTTTCTAAAGTGTAAAGTGGATCTAAAACTGCTCAGGAACAGAAAGAGGTCTGTTCACTTCCTGTTCAAAACTGCTGAAGTGCTGTGAAATGTTTTTACCGCAGAAAAACGATTCCAAAACATTTAAAAACCTGGAGTCTGGGTGTATTCTAGTCTCTGATCAGCTGCAGATCGAAACACTTTCAGGAAAGGTTCTGCTCGGTTCTGTCAGTGGGACTGTTTGGGACAGATCGTATCAAACAGGCCTGTCCTCCTGTTGAACTTTAGAGTCTGCTAAAGGTCCTGATGGTCTCTGGAGTTTATCAGAGAAACTGATAAGAAAACACTTGGAACATCAGAACACAGACACGTGCAGGAGCCACAACAAACCACAACATAGACACAAAGAACGAAGGAACGAACATGAGCTGGGATCAGTGTGATCCATCTCCAGATCTTGGTCTGGTCTTGGTCAGGACCTGAGCTGGAGGTTCTGATCACGAATCTGTTCAAACCTCTGGAGAGTGTTCCCGTTTGTTTCTGTCTGGAGTTCACTGGAACTACAGCCAAAAACCCTCCTGCCCTGAAAGGATTTTCCCCACAGAGCGAATCAGAATCACACTGCAGCCGACAGGTCTTTCTCACAAAAATCTTTCAGTTGTCTTAAAAACAGGTTTTTAATCATTTTCTCTGGCTCAGCTCCAGTCCAACGACCTGAGGCCAACGATGTCAGAAACCCAACGACCTGAGGCCAAAGATCTCAGAAACCCAACGACCTGAGGCCAAAGATCTCAGAAACCCAACGACCTGAGGCCAAAGATCTCAGAAACCCAACGACCTGAGGCCAACGATCTCAGAAGCCCAACGACCTGAGCCCAACAATCTCAGAAGCCCAACGACCTGAGGCCAACGATCTCAGATGCCCAACGACCTGAGGCCAACGATCTCAGATGCCCAACGACCTGAGGCCAACGATCTCAGAAGCCCAACGACCTGAGGCCAACGATCTCAGGTGCCCAACGACCTGAGGCCAACGATCTCAGGTGCCCAACGACCTGAGGCCAACGATCTCAGAAGCCCAACGACCTGAGGCCAAAGATCTCAGGTGCCCAACGACCTGAGGCCAATGATCTCAGATGCCCAACGACCTGAGGCCAAAGATCTCAGATGCCCAACGACCTGAGGCCAACGATCTCAGATGCCCAACGACCTGAGGCCAACGATCTCAGATGCCCAACGACCTGAGGCCAACGATCTCAGATGCCCAACGACCTGAGGCCAACGATCTCAGATGCCCAACGACCTGAGGCCAACGATCTCAGGTGCCCAACGACCTGAGGCCAACGATCTCAGGTGCCCAACGACCTGAGGCCAAAGATCTCAGGTGTCCAACGACCTGAGGCCAAAGATCTCAGATGTCCAACGACCTGAGGCCAAAGATCTCAGATGTCCAACGACCTGAGGCCAACGATCTCAGATGCCCAACGACCTGAGGCCAACGATCTCAGATGCCCACTCTCTGCACTGATCCGACAGTTTCAGTGTTGAGGTGGAAACATGGAGAAGCGGCAGAAAGGACGTGTGGAGAAGTTACGGGATAAAAGATTTTAAAATCTCACTATAGACGCTGCAAAATGTTCTAAAATAACATGAAAAACATGAAAATAAAATGACATATTCTCTGGAGGGGCTGGAGCCTCCACAACCTGGTCTATACCTGGACTAAACCTGGTCTAAACCTGGACTAAACCTGGACTAAACCTGGTCTAAACCTGGACTAAACCTGGTCTAAACCTGGTCTAAACCTGGTCTAAACCTGGACTAAACCTGGTCTAAACCTGGTCTAAACCTGGTCTAAACCTGGTCTAAACCTGGTCTAAACCTGGACTAAACCTGGACTAAACCTGGACTAAACCTGGTCTAAACCTGGTCTAAACCTGGTCTAAACCTGGTCTAAACCTGGTCTAAACCTGGTCTAAACCTGGATTAAACCTGGATTAAACCTGGACTAAACCTGGACTAAACCTGGTCTAAACCTGGTCTAAACCTGGTCTAAACCTGGTCTAAACCTGGACTAAACCTGGTCTAAACCTGGTCTAAACCTGGTCTAAACCTGGACTAAACCTGGACTAAACCTGGACTAAACCTGGACTAAACCTGGACTAAACCTGGACTAAACCTGGTCTATACCTGGTCTATACCTGGTCTAAACCTGGTCTAAACCTGGTCTAAACCTGGTCTAAACCTGGACTAAACCTGGACTAAACCTGGTCTAAACCTGGTCTAAACCTGGACTAAACCTGGTCTAAACCTGGTCTAAACCTGGTCTAAACCTGGACTAAACCTGGACTAAACCTGGTCTAAACCTGGTCTATACCTGGTCTATACCTGGTCTAAACCTGGACCCGAGGGACAGAGTGACCAGGGAAGTGTGGCACAGGTCAGCAGGTCAGCAGCAGTAATGTTTGGATAATACCGGGACTTTTAAACGGAAGCCGACCATGTTCGTAATGATTATTTTCCACCTTAATAATGACAAAATTATTCCGTGATCTCGAGAAAACACTGTATCTCCGTCGGTAAAGACGAAGCCGGACCAGTCTTCTGCGGAGGTGCCGCGGACTAATCTTGAAATGATCCCGAATTAAAAGACGTAATCACTCTCCCCCTGTGTCGACCCCTGATCAATATATTGCCTTATCAGCTGATCGATTATTATTCCAGACATTCTAATGACCAAAAGCGCGTCTGTTCAGAATGAGAAATAGCCCCGAAGTCAGACTGTCACAACGTGGCCGTAAACGTTTCAGTTGTTTTCTCGAGATCGTGAAAGCACCACTTGATGACATCACGAGGTGGAACAGAGCGTTTGGATGTGGACAGACGGTGTGGACTGACCTGGTCATATTCGGAGGAGGACACCACGAACAGGATGGAGGTCACCGAGTCGAAACACTCGAACCAGCGCCGCCGCTCCGACCGCTGACCGCCCACGTCCACCATCTTGAAAGGCACGTTCTTGATCTCGAAGTCGTACTCGTGGATTCCGCGGGTGGGTTTACGCGCCAACAAGATGTCCTGCTGACTCGGGAGGTAATCCTGACCACAGGGAGAGACAGACGAGCGAAGAACCGCCGTGAGAACGAGAACGCCACAGGGTCAGAGGAGCAGAGGAGGAGAGGGTCAGAGGAGCAGAGGGTCAGAGGAGCAGAGGGTCAGAGGAGCAGAGGGTCAGAGGAGCAGAGGGTCAGAGGAGCAGAGGGTCAGAGGAGGAGAGGAGGAGAGGAGCAGAGGGTCAGACGGTCAGAGGAGCAGAGGGTCAGAGGAGCAGAGGGTCAGAGGAGCAGAGGAGCAGAGGGTCAGAGGAGCAGAGGGTCAGAGGAGCAGAGGGTCAGACGGTCAGAGGAGCAGAGGGTCAGAGGAGCAGAGGAGGAGAGGAGGAGAGGAGGAGAGGGTCAGAGGAGGAGAGGGTCAGAGGAGGAGAGGGTCAGAGGGTCAGAGGAGCAGAGGGTCAGAGCAGCAGAGGGTCAGAGGAGGAGAGGAGCAGAGGGTCAGAGGAGGAGATGGTCAGAGGAGCAGAGGGTCAGAGCAGCAGAGGGTCAGAGGAGGAGAGGAGCAGAGGGTCAGAGGAGGAGAGGGTCAGAGGAGCAGAGGGTCAGAGGAGGAGAGGAGGAGAGGAGCAGAGGGTCAGAGGAGGAGAGGGTCAGAGGAGGAGAGGGTCAGAGGAGGAGAGGGTCAGAGGAGCAGAGGAGAGGGTCAGAGGAGGAGAAGGTCAGAGGAGCAGAGGAGGAGAGGGTCAGAGGAGCAGAGGGTCAGAGGGTCAGAGGAGCAGAGGAGCAGAGGGTCAGAGGAGCAGAGGGTCAGAGGAGCAGACGGTCAGAGGAGGAGAGGGTCAGAGGAGCAGAGGGTCAGAGGAGCAGAGGGTCAGACGAGCAGAGGGTCAGACGAGCAGAGGGTCAGACGAGCAGAGGGTCAGACGGTCAGAGGAGCAGAGGGTCAGAAGAGCAGAGGAGCAGAGGGTCAGAGGAGCAGAGGGTCAGACGAGCAGAGGGTCAGACGAGCAGAGGGTCAGACGAGCAGAGGGTCAGAGGAGGAGAGGAGGAGAGGAGCAGAGGGTCAGAGGAGCAAAGAAGCAGAGGAGCAGAGGGTCAGAGGAGGAGAAGGTCAGAGGAGCAGAGGGTCAGAGGAGGAGAGGGTCAGAGGAGCAGAGGGTCAGAGGAGCAGAGGGTCAGAGGAGGAGAGGAGCAGAGGGTCAGAGGAGCAGAGGGGCAGAGGAGCAGAGGGGCAGAGGAGCAGAGGGGCAGAGGAGCAGAGGGTCAGAGGAGGAGAGAAGCAGAGGGTCAGAGGAGCAGAGGGTCAGAGGAGGAGAGGGTCAGAGGAGCAGAGGGTCAGAGGAGGAGAGAAGCAGAGGGGCAGAGGAGCAGAGGGGCAGAGGAGCAGAGGGGCAGAGGAGCAGAGGGTCAGAGGAGCAGAGGAGCAGAGGGTCAGAGAAGCAGAGAAGCAGAGGGTCAGAGGAGCAGAGGGTCAGAGGAGCAGAGGGTCAGAGGAGCAGAGGGGCAGAGGAGCAGAGGGACAGAGGAGGAGAGGAGGAGAGGAGCAGAGGGTCAGAGGAGCAGAGGGTCAGAGGAGCAGAGGGTCAGAGGAGCAGAGGGTCAGAGGAGCAGAGGAGCAGAGGGTCAGAGGAGCAGAGGGTCAGAGGAGCAGAGGGTCAGAGGGTCAGAGGAGCAGAGGGTCAGAGGAGCAGAGGAGGAGAGGAGGAGAGGAGGAGAGGGTCAGAGGAGGAGAGGGTCAGAGGAGGAGAGGGTCAGAGGGTCAGAGGAGCATAGGAGAGGGTCAGAGGAGCAGAGGCGCAGAGGGTCAGAGGAGCAGAGGGTCAGAGGAGCAGAGGGTCAGAGGAGCAGAGGGTCAGAGGAACAGAGGGTCAGAGGGTCAGAGGAGGAGAGGGTCAGAGGAGCAGAGGGGCAGAGGAGGAGAGGAGGAGAGGAGCAGAGGGTCAGAGGAGGAGAGGGTCAGAGGAGGAGAGGGTCAGAGGAGGAGAGGGTCAGAGGAGCAGAGGAGAGGGTCAGAGGAGGAGAAGGTCAGAGGAGCAGAGGAGGAGAGGGTCAGAGGAGCAGAGGGTCAGAGGGTCAGAGGAGCAGAGGAGCAGAGGGTCAGAGGAGCAGAGGGTCAGAGGAACAGAGGGTCAGAGGAGCAGAGGGTGAGAGGAGCAGAGGGTCAGAGGGTCAGAGGAACAGAGGGTCAGAGGAGGAGAGGGTCAGAGGAGCAGAGGGTCAGAGGGTCAGAGGAGCATAGGAGAGGGTCAGAGGAGCAGAGGAGCAGAGGGTCAGAGGAGCAGAGGGTCAGAGGAGCAGAGGGTCAGAGGAGCAGAGGGTCAGAGGAACAGAGGGTCAGAGGAGGAGAGGAGGAGAGGAGCAGAGGGTCAGAGGAGCAAAGAAGCAGAGGAGCAGAGGGTCAGAGGAGTAGAGGGTCAGAGGAGCAGAGGGTCAGAGGAGGGTCAGAGGAGCAGAGGGTCAGAGGAGCAGAGGGTCAGAGGAGGGTCAGAGGAGCAGAGGGTCAGAGGAGCAGAGGGTCAGAGGAGCAGAGGGTCAGAGGAGCAGAGAGTCAGAGGAGCAGAGCGTCAGAGGAGCAGAGCGTCAGAGGAGCAGAGGGTCAGAGGACCAGAGGGTCAGAGGACCAGAGGGTCAGAGGAGCAGAGCGTCAGAGGAGCAGAGGAGCAGAGGGTCAGAGGAGCAAAGGGTCAGAGGAGCAGAGGGTCAGAGGAGCAGAGGGGCAGAGGGTCAGAGGAGCAGAGGAGCAGAGGGTCAGAGGAGCAGAGGGTCAGAGGAGCAGAGGGTCAGAGGAGCAGAGGGTCAGAGGAGCAGAGGGTCAGAGGAGCAGAGGGTCAGAGGAGCAGAGGGTCAGAGGAGCAGAGGGTCAGAGGAGCAGAGGGTCAGAGGAGCAGAGGGTCAGAGGGTCAGAGGAGGAGAGAAGCAGAGGGTCAGAGGAGCAGAGGGTCAGAGGAGCAGAGGAGCAGAGGAGCAGAGGAGCAGAGGAGCAGAGGGTCAGAGGAGCAGAGGGTCAGAGGAGCAGAGGGTCAGGAGCAGAGGGTCAGGAGCAGAGGGTCAGAGGAGCAGAGGGTCAGAGGAGCAGAGGGTTAGAGGAGCAGAGGGTCAGAGGAGCAGAGGAGGAGAGGGTCAGAGGAGCAGAGGGTCAGAGGAGCAGAGGAGCAGAGGGTCAGAGGAGCAGAGGGTCAGAGGGTCAGAGGAGCAGAGGAAGAGAGGGTCAGAGGAGCAGAGGAAGAGAGGGTCAGAGGAGCAGAGGGCCAGAGGAGCAGAGGGTCAGAGGAGCAGAGGAACAGAGGGTCAGAGGAGCAGAGGGTCAGAGGAGCAGAGGGTCAGAGGAGCAGAGGAACAGAGGGTCAGAGGAACAGAGGGTCAGAGGAGCAGAGGGTCAGAGGAGCAGAGGAACAGAGGGTCAGAGGAGCAGAGGGTCAGAGGAGCAGAGGAACAGAGGGTCAGAGGGTCAGAGGAGCAGAGGAACAGAGAGTCAGAGGAGCAGAGGAGGAGAGGGGCAGAGGAGGAGAGGGTCAGAGGAGCAGAGGGTCAGAGGAGCAGAGGGTCAGAGGAGCAAAGGAGGAGAGGGTCAGAGGAGCAGAGGAGCAGAGGGTCAGAGGAGCAGAGGGTCAGAGGTCAGAGGAGCAGAGGAGCAGAGGACCAGAGGAGCAGAGGGTCAGAGGAGCAGAGGGACAGAGGAGCAGAGGGTCAGAGGAGCAGAGGGTCAGAGGAGCAGAGGAGCAGAGGGTCAGAGGAGCAGAGGGTCAGAGGAGCAGAGGAGCAGAGGGTCAGAGGAGCAGAGGGTCAGAGGAGCAGAGGGTCAGAGGAGCAGAGGAGCAGAGGGTCAGAGGAGCAGAGGGTCAGAGGAGCAGAGGAGCAGAGGGTCAGAGGAGCAGAGGAGCAGAGGGTCAGAGGAGCAGAGGGTCAGAGGAGCAGAGGGTCAGAGGAGCAGAGGGTCAGAGGAGCAGAGGGTCAGAGGAGGAGAAGGTCAGAGGGTCAGAGGAGCAGAGGGTCAGAGGAGCAGAGGGTCAGAGGGTCAGAGGAGCAGAGGGTCAGAGGAGCAGAGGGTCAGAGGAGCAGAGGGTCAGAGGAGGTCAGAGGAGCAGAGGGTCAGAAGGTCAGAGGAGCAGATCAGAGGAGCAGAGGGTCAGACATTTTCAGTTGGTTAAAGTTCCGTCACAGATAAGTGTTTTGTGTGGACTGGACATGATGATTCTTCAGACTCAGAATCAGATTAAGTCTGGTCTGCTCCAGGATCAGGTTCCCGTCGTCAGACTTTCCAGGATCCAAGTCTCAGTCTGATCGACCGCCAACGCTAATGCCCGGATCAGGTTTCACTGCTGCGCCTGAGAGCTCCAGGATCCACACACGTACATGTCTACGGTCCAGGTCCAGGATCCACACACATACACGTCTACGGTCCAGGTCCAGGATCCACACACGTACATGTCTACGGTCCAGGTCCAGGATCCACACACGTACACGTCTACGGTCCAGGTCCAGGATCCACACACGTACACGTCTACGGTCCAGGTCCAGGATCCACACACGTACACGTCTACGGTCCAGGTCCAGGATCCACACACGTACACGTCTACGGTCCAGGTCCAGGATCCACACACGTACACGTCTACGGTCCAGGTCCAGGTTCAGTCCAGGTCCAGGATCCACACACGTACACGTCTACGGTCCAGGTCCAGGATCCACACACGTACACGTCTACGGTCCAGGTCCAGGTCCAGGTTCAGTCCAGGTCCAGGATCCACACACGTACACGTCTACGGTCCAGGTCCAGGATCCACACACGTACACGTCTACGGTCCAGGTCCAGGTTCAGTCCAGGTCCAGGATCCACACACGTACATGTCTACGGTCCAGGTCCAGGATCCACACACGTACATGTCTACGGTCCAGGATCCACACACGTACAGGTCTACGGTCCAGGTCCAGGATCCACACATGTACATGTCTACGGTCCAGGTCCAGGATCCACACACGTACACGTCTACGGTCCAGGTCCAGGATCCACACACGTACATGTCTACGGTCCAGGTCCAGGATCCACACACGTACACGTCTACGGTCCAGGTCCAGGATCCACACACATACACGTCTACGGTCCAGGTCCAGGTTCAGTCCAGGTCCAGGATCCACACACGTACATGTCTACGGTCCAGGTCCAGGATCCACACACGTACATGTCTACGGTCCAGGATCCACACACGTACAGGTCTACGGTCCAGGTCCAGGATCCACACATGTACATGTCTACGGTCCAGGTCCAGGATCCACACACGTACACGTCTACGGTCCAGGTCCAGGATCCACACACGTACACGTCTACGGTCCAGGTCCAGGATCCACACACGTACACGTCTACGGTCCAGGTCCAGGATCCACACACGTACACGTCTACGGTCCAGGTCCAGGTCCAGGTCCAGGTCCAGGATCCACACACGTACACGTCTACGGTCCAGGTCCAGGATCCACACACGTACATGTCTACGGTCCAGGTCCAGGATCCACACACGTACACGTCTACGGTCCAGGTCCAGGATCCACAC
>JAVJIX010000309.1:490000-582500 GCA_036785185.1 Paratrypauchen microcephalus
AGGAGTCTTCTATACAGACGACTCGTTCAAACAGGGGTCTGATCAATCGAGTTGATCAGGAGTGTCTGTGGGAGCACAACTCTTACCCGTCGGTACAGGATCAATATTTATTTCACTCAGCGAAATGTAAATCAATATATTTTCTATTATGTGATCTGTTTGTCTCTAATGTTCAAATTAAAATTACACACTTCATTTCTTGGTCAGTGGACGAACAAAATGAGCAAAGAATCAAACCGTTATTTCCTCCTGAGTGTGTCAGATGCCCTCCCATCCTCCTGTGTGTGTCAGATGCCCTCCCGTCCTGTGTGTGTCAGATGCCCTCCCGTCCTCCTGGATCTTCTGTTCTAAACTCGTTTCTACATCACAAACAGCTGGAGTTTTGTTTCGTTCACGTTTCACACACAAACCTGCAGATTTACACTGACTCCTCCCTCAAACTGAAAACACTCTGTTCCACCTCGTGATGTCATTGAGGGAACGGCATTAGAAATTTTGAACTTTAAACTACAGGGAATCTACAGTAGGAATCTTCAGTCCTGGTTCAGTCCTGGTTTAGGCCCTGGTTTAGTCCTGATTCAGTCCTGGTTCAGTCCTGGTTCATCTCTGTAAGCCTCCGGGGAGCTGGCGTCTCACCAGTTGGAACTCGCGGCGGCGGTCGTAGGCGTGCTGGATCCCCGGGTCCGCCCACAGCGCTCTGATGGACGGGAGGTACTGCAGGAAGATGGCGCTCTCGAGCTGCCCGCTGACCACTTCCGCCGAGCGCGTATCGAACGACATCAGCAGCTCGCCGTGTTTCTGGTTACTCTGGTCTCCCCACGGAATGTGCAGCTTCTCCCGAGCGTCCACCAGCACACGGACACCTGCAAGAACGAGAAGAACGATAATGACCTACACCTGCAAGAACGAGAAGAACGTTCAAGACCTACACCTGCAAGAACGAGAAGAACGATAAAGACCTACACCTGCAAGAACGAGAAGAACGATAATGACCTACACCTGCAAGAACGAGAAGAACGTTCAAGACCTACACCTGCAAGAACGAGAAGAACGATAAAGACCTACACCTGCAAGAACGAGAAGAACGATAATGACCTACACCTGCAAGAACGAGAAGAACGTTCAAGACCTACACCTGCAAGAACGAGAAGAACGATAAAGACCTACACCTGCAAGAACGAGAAGAACGATAATGACCTACACCTGCAAGAACGAGAAGAACGATAAAGACCTACACCTGCAAGAACGAGAAGAACGATAAAGACCTACACCTGCAAGAACGAGGAGAACGATAAAGACCTACACCTGCAAGAACGAGAAGAACGTTCAAGACCTACACCTGCAAGAGCGAGAAGAACGATAAAGACCTACACCTGCAAGAACGAGGAGAACGATAAAGACCTACACCTGCAAGAACGAGAAGAACGATAAAGACCTACACCTGCAAGAACGAGAAGAACGATAATGACCTACACCTGCAAGAACGAGAAGAACGATAAAGACCTACACCTGCAAGAACGAGAAGAACGATAAAGACCTACACCTGCAAGAACGAGAAGAACGATAAAGACCTACACCTGCAAGAACGAGAAGAACGATAAAGACCTACACCTGCAAGAACGAGAAGAACGATAAAGACCTACACCTGCAAGAACGAGAAGAACGATAAAGACCTACACCTGCAAGAACGAGAAGAACGATAAAGACCTACACCTGCAAGAACGAGAAGAACGATAAAGACCTACACCTGCAAGAACGAGGAGAACGATAAAGACCTACACCTGCAAGAACGAGAAGAACGATAAAGACCTACACCTGCAAGAACGAAGAACGAGAAGAACGATAATGACCTACACCTGCAAGAACGAGGAGAACGATAAAGACCTACACCTGCAAGAACGAGAAGAACGATAATGACCTACACCTGCAAGAACGAGAAGAACGATAAAGACCTACACCTGCAAGAACGAGGAGAACGATAAAGACCTACACCTGCAAGAACGAGAAGAACGATAAAGACCTACACCTGCAAGAACGAGAAGAACGATAAAGACCTACACCTGCAAGAACGAGAAGAACGATAAAGACCTACACCTGCAAGAACGAGAAGAACGATAAAGACCTACACCTGCAAGAACGAGAAGAACGATAAAGACCTACACCTGCAAGAACGAGAAGAACGATAAAGACCTACACCTGCAAGAACGAGAAGAACGATAATGACCTACACCTGCAAGAACGAGAAGAACGATAAAGACCTACACCTGCAAGAACGAGAAGAACGATAAAGACCTACACCTGCAAGAACGAGAAGAACGATAAAGACCTACACCTGCAAGAACGAGAAGAACGATAAAGACCTACACCTGCAAGAACGAGGAGAACGATAATGACCTACACCTGCAAGAACGAGGAGAACGATAAAGACCTACACCTGCAAGAACGAGAAGAACGATAAAGACCTACACCTGCAAGAACGAGGAGAACGATAAAGACCTACACCTGCAAGAACGAGAAGAACGATAATGACCTACACCTGCAAGAACGAGGAGAACGATAAAGACCTATACCTGCAAGAACGAGGAGAACGATAAAGACCTACACCTGCAAGAACGAGAAGAACGTTCAAGACCTACACCTGCAAGAACGAGAAGAACGATAATGACCTACACCTGCAAGAACGAGGAGAACGATAAAGACCTACACCTGCAAGAACGAGAAGAACGATAAAGACCTACACCTGCAAGAACGAGAAGAACGATAAAGACCTACACCTGCAAGAACGAGAAGAACGATAATGACCTACACCTGCAAGAACGAGAAGAACGATAAAGACCTACACCTGCAAGAACGAGAAGAACGATAAAGACCTACACCTGCAAGAACGAGAAGAACGATAAAGACCTACACCTGCAAGAACGAGAAGAACGATAAAGACCTACACCTGCAAGAACGAGAAGAACGATAAAGACCTACACCTGCAAGAACGAGGAGAACGATAATGACCTACACCTGCAAGAACGAGGAGAACGATAAAGACCTACACCTGCAAGAACGAGAAGAACGATAAAGACCTACACCTGCAAGAACGAGGAGAACGATAAAGACCTACACCTGCAAGAACGAGAAGAACGATAATGACCTACACCTGCAAGAACGAGGAGAACGATAAAGACCTATACCTGCAAGAACGAGGAGAACGATAAAGACCTACACCTGCAAGAACGAGAAGAACGTTCAAGACCTACACCTGCAAGAACGAGAAGAACGATAATGACCTACACCTGCAAGAACGAGGAGAACGATAAAGACCTACACCTGCAAGAACGAGAAGAACGATAAAGACCTACACCTGCAAGAACGAGGTTAAAGGAGACCATTTTCTTCATGTTCTCGTCGTTTCTTCTGACCCTCTGAAGTTAAACTGAGTGATTCATGTTTAAAGAATCTTTAATCTCTTATTTTCAAGATGCCACTTTGTCCCCGCCCACTCTGCCACGCCCCCCCAGGACCCGCCCCCTCTTCCTTCTCCAGGTCGATGTTCTTCATGGTGATACTCGAAGGTTTGGGCAGCGTCACATCGTCATTTTGGTCCAAATGTAAAAAAAACAAACTCTTATCTAGTGTGAGGGGCCCACAGCCTGGATTAGTCCTGGTTTAGTCCTGGTGTAGTCCTGGTCTAGTTCTTGCCTGGTTTACACCTGACCATATCACAGTGAGATATGGTCTGGGAGCACCTCCTGAATATCTCGTAGTGGAGGTGTGGTTTACCATCGTTTATTGGGCGTTACGAATGTCTATCATTTGGCGTATACGTAGCCCAGAGCCAATCATGTCAGTTGTCAGTTCAAACTACAAGTTTCCGTTGGTCGCGTAGTACGAGTCACCGTCTTTCACCCCTCCCCGCTCTCTGATTGGCTCCCAGAATCAGGAGAGCTCGCTTAGCCTCGTTGCCACGCTGTGTTTCAGATCAGAGCAAACGAAAGCAGCCTGGGACTTCCCAGGTTAGGACTAAACCAGGACTAAACCAGGATCAAACCAAATACTGATGCAGCCTTTAACTGTACAGTCCTGAATCTGGGCCTGGTTCAGACCCGGTTCAGACCCGGTTTAAGCCCGGTTTAGACCCGGTTCAGACCCGGTTTAGTCCCGGTTCAGTCCTGGTTTAGTCCTGGTTTAGTCCTGGTTTAGTCCTGGTTTAGTCCTGGTTTAGTCCTGGTTTAGATACAGATCCACTGACACACTAAGGCCATCAAATGTTTTGACATCAGGTCCAAACTGATCCTGAGACGAAAACTGAAACGAGAGTTTTTTTTCCCCACAGGTATCGACAGTAAAAGTCCCGAGGACCGAAACCCCGAGGACCAGACTGAGCAGGACTTTGGTCCAAAACTCCAGAAAATCTCCAGAAAAATGAGAAAAATGTGAACGAACGACAAACTCTGAGACAAACTAGTTTACAGAGGACCAGAGACTAAACCGGGACTAAACCAGGTCTAAACCACGACTAAACCAGGTCTAAACCACGACTAAACCAGGTCTAAACCAGGTCTAAACCAGGTCTAAACCAGGTCTAAACCAGGTCTAAACCAGGACTAAACCAGGACTAAACTAGGACTAAACTAGGACTAAACTAGGACTAAACTAGGACTAAACTAGGACTAAACCAGGTCTAAACCACGACTAAACCAGGTCTAAACCAGGACTAAACCAGGACTAAACCAGGTCTAAACCAGGTCTAAACGATGACTAAACCACGACTAAACCACGACTAAACCAGGTTTAAACCACGACTAAACCAGGTCTAAACCACGACTAAACCAGGTCTAAACCAGGTCTAAACCAGGTCTAAACCAGGACTAAACCAGGTCTAAACCACGACTAAACCACGACTAAACCAGGTCTAAACCAGGTCTAAACCAGGTCTAAACCAGGTCTAAACCAGGACTAAACCAGGTCTAAACCACGACTAAACCAGGTCTAAACCACGACTAAACCAGGTCTAAACCAGGTCTAAACCAGGTCTAAACCAGGTCTAAACCAGGACTAAACCAGGACTAAACCAGGACTAAACCAGGACTAAACCAGGACTAAACCAGGTCTAAACCAGGACTAAACCAGGACTAAACCAGGTCTAAACCAGGTCTAAACCACGACTAAACCAGGTCTAAACCAGGTCTAAACCACGACTAAACCAGGTCTAAACCAGGTCTAAACCAGGTCTAAACCAGATCTATACCGGGACTAAACCGGGACTAAACCGGGACTAAACCAGGTCTAAACCAGGTCTAAATTAATACTAAACTAGGGCTAATCTAGAACTAAACTTAAAACTAGACTTAGACTTACTTGACCTAAACTAGGGACTAAACCGGGACTTTTTCTTGAATTTTCAGACAATCCTAAAATGTTTGTCAGTGTTTGCGGATTCTTTATGATGATTTTTAATGTTTTGATTTGTTTTTATTGTGATTTTGACGTATTTCTTGGTGTGTAAAGCACTTTGCTGTCTCCATGGTAACCGCTGAACATCCCTCCATAGACATACACGTAGAACATTCCCAGAACCCGCAGATCGGGAAGCCCGTGCTCAGACGTTTTAAGAATGTTTTTTGACAAAAGACGAAAAAAGAAAATGAGATTCTCCCAGAAAGCGTTTAAATTTAAACATTTAAATTCAGGATAAACGTCAAACTAAACCACAAAAACAGAAGTAAAACATTTCATAAACCACAACAAAACTGAGTCAGGACTAAACTACAAATACTGTGGGTCTAAACCGGGTCTAAACCGGGACTAAACCGGGTCTAAACCGGGTCTAAACCGGGTCTAAACCGGGTCTAAACCGGGTCTAAACCGGGTCTAAACCGGGTCTAAACCGGGTCTAAACCGGGACTAAACCGGGACTAAACCGGGTCTAAACCGGGTCTAAACCGGGTCTAAACCGGGTCTAAACCGGGACTAAACCGGGTCTAAACCGGGACTAAACCGGGACTAAACCGGGACTAAAACAGGTCTAAAATGGGTCTAAACCGGGTCTAAACCAGGATTAAACTGGGACTAAAGTAGGTCTAACTGCAATATTAAACCAGGATTTAAAAAGAACTAAACCAGGTCTATTTAGATCATCACATGAGAACAAAAGCACACTAAACCAGGACTCAACTAGAATTAAACCAGGACTAAGGGCAATAAATGAGGACTAAAACAGGACTAAACCAGGTCTGAAGTAGGTCTGATGTGGAACTAAACCAGGTCTAAAGTAATACTAAACTAGGGCTAATCTAGAACTAAACCTAGACTTACTTGACCTAAACTAGGGACTAAACCGGGACTAAAGCAGAACTAAACTAAACCTAAAATGAGGATTAACTGAACTAAACTCGGACAAAACTAGTTCTAAAATAGAACTAAACCAGGTCTAAACCAGGTCTAAAGTAGAACTAAACTAAAACTTTAAAAAATTAGGTCTAACTGAACTAAACTATGACTAAACTAGTTATAAAGTAGAACTAAACCAGGTCTAAACCCGGTCTAAACTAATTTTAAACCAGATCTAAACCAGGTCTAACTACAATAATAAACCAGGACTAAAACAGTACTAAACTAGAACTAAACCTAAAATAAGGTTCAAATGACCAAAATTAGGACAAGACTAGTTATAAAGTAGAACTAAACTAAGTCTAAACCAGAACTAAACTAAAACTAAACTTAAAATTATGCCTGAGTTAACTAAACTAGAATAAAACTTGTTCTAAAGTAGAACTAAACCTGGTCTAAATCAGAACTAAAGTAAACCTAAACGTAATATAAACGGTCCAATTGACCTAAATTAGGCTAGTTATAAAGTAGAACTAAACCAGCACTAAACCAGGTCTAAACTAATTTAAATCAGAACTAAACCTGGTCTAACGACAATAATAAAGCAGATCTAAACTAAAACTAAACCTAAAATTGGGCCTAACTGAACTAAAGTAGGACAAAACTAGTAATAAAGTAGCCCTAAACCCGGTCTAAACCCGGTCTAAACCCGGGTCCAGCCCCGGTCCCCAGCCCCGGTCCCCAGCCCCGGTCCCCAGCCCCGCTGCTGTGGCCGAGGCTCGGACACAAAGCTCCGGCTTAGCCCCGTTAGCTCGGCCCTTCCCGGTGCTTTTCCCGCATGTTCCCCGCTGTTCCCCGGGTCAGACCCGCTCCAAAGCCCTCACCCCGGGCCCCGGAGGCTTTACCCCGGGCCCCGGTGTGTTTGTCCCGGGGTAAATGTGCCCGGAGCCGGCGGGACGGAGGTTTTTGTGCGGGTTCGTGTTTTGGGTGTGCCTCCGTGTTTATGCGCCGCTCCACAGATGTGCAAAACTTTCCCACACGCTTCGGGCCTCCTCCATTTCGCGTCCGTCCCGCGTCCCGAAGCCGGCCCCCGCGCCCGGCCCCGGGCCCGACCCCCGGTACCTTTAATCACGTTGCTGTAGATGGTCCCGCGGAACTCCTCCCGGGCGTTTTGGTCGAAGTCCTGGCCGTGGATGATGCGCATTTGCTTGAGGAAGGTGGACTTGCCGCTCTCCCCGGCGCCCAGCAGCAGGATCTTCACCAGCCGCTTCACGTACGTCTTCTCCCGGGACAAACATCTGTCGATCTCCTTAGACTTTCGCATCTGCTCCACCTCTCCGCTGTTGAGCAGACACACGGGCAGACAAACTTTTAAGACCGAGCGGGACGGCAGGAAGTCCGCCATGTTCGATCAAACTTCATCGATGCTTTTGGAGGCGCGTTCACGAGGCTCACACACGGGGGCGCGCGCACGAGACCAAGCCCCTTCCTCAGAGTCCGGAAGTGCTCCGAGCAGGGGCGGAGCGGAGAAACGGGCAAAAAGGGCAATAAAATAACATAAAAGTACAGGAAACTTCATAATAAATGTTTTTAAAGTTACTACAATAACATCAGGAAGTGCTCCGAGCAGGGGCGGAGCGGAGAAACGGGCAAAAAGGGCAATAAAATAACATAAAAGTACAGGAAACTTAATAATAAATGTTTTTAAAGTTACTACAATAACATCAGGAAGTGCTCCGAGCAGGGGCGGAGCGCAGAAACGGGCAAAAAGGGCAATAAAATAACATAAAAGTACAGGAAACTTAATAATAAATGTTTTTAAAGTTACTACAATAACATCAGGAAGTGCTCCGAGCAGGGGCGGAGCGGAGAAACGGGCAAAAAGGGCAATAAAATAACATAAAAGTACAGGAAACTTAATAATAAATGTTTTTAAAGTTACTACAATAACATCAGGAAGTGCTCCGAGCAGGGGCGGAGCGCAGAAACGGGCAAAAAGGGCAATAAAATAACATAAAAGTACAGGAAACTTAATAATAAATGTTTTTAAAGTTACTACAATAACATCAGGAAGTGCTCCGAGCAGGGGCGGAGCGCAGAAACGGGCAAAAAGGGCAATAAAATAACATAAAAGTACAGGAAACTTCATAATAAATGTTTTTAAAGTTACTACAATAACATCAGGAAGTGCTCCGAGCAGGGGCGGAGAGGAGAAACGGGCAAAAAGGGCAATAAAATAACATAAAAGTACAGGAAACTTCATAATAAATGTTTTTAAAGTTACTACAATAACATCAGGAAGTGCTCCGAGCAGGGGCGGAGCGCAGAAACGGGCAAAAAGGGCAATAAAATAACATAAAAGTACAGGAAACTTAATAATAAATGTTTTAAAGTTACTACAATAACATCAGGAAGTGCTCCGAGCAGGGGCGGAGCGCAGAAACGGGCAAAAAGGGCAATAAAATAACATAAAAGTACAATAATAAATGTTTTAAAGTTACTACAATAACATCAGGAAGTGCTCCGAGCAGGGGCGGAGCGGAGAAATGGGCAAAAAGGGCAATAAAATAACATAAAAGTACAGGAAACTTAATAATAAATGTTTTTAAAGTTACTACAATAACACACAGCGACTCATGACCCCCAGAGGCCCAAAAAAACTGGTCTGAGGGCCACATTTGGACCCTGGGCCACAGTTTCAACACCGTGTTACGACATTCCACCATCTCTGCAGCAGAAGAGACCTGATGAGAGGTAAAATGTAAAGAAATAAAATAAAAAATGGAGAAAAAGAAAGAAACATGTGTCTAATTGACAAAGTAAGATAGCAGAAAAAGTTACATGTTGCACCTTTAAATATGAGGTCATTATTTATGAAACTTTACTTTTTACTTTCTGCTCTTTTTTTAATGAAAAGTTTCCCCTTCAAGTTGATAAACTAAATCGAACTGAGCTGAGCGGGTTGAGAGACAGCGCAGTGCCTCCCTCTAGCGGCGCGTCCTGTTATTGCACAAAGGCTGAACACTGAACAGAGGGACGCACATCCTCTGGGTGGCGCTGTTGTTGTTGTCACTTGTATTTTGGTTTCAATTGGGCATTTTTCAGGCATTATAAAAACCAAACTAACTGAAACTAACTGAAATGATAGATACATTTGATCAGTTTCAGAACATAACTTTCTTTTTGAATCCTGCACTTGGCAAATGACCCAAAGTATAAACCAAAAACTACAACTAAAACCAAGAAAAACTAAACTAATAAACTAATAAACTAAACTAAAACTAATAAAAAAATAACTAAAAATAAACTAATAAAAAAACTAAAATAAAAAAAACTAAAACAAACTAAAATAAAAAAAATCCTAAACTAAACTAATAAAAAACTAAAAAAAAAAAAAAACTAAAACAAACTAAAATAAAAAAAATCCTAAACTAATAAAAAACTAAACTAAAACTAATAAAAAAAACAACTAAAAATAAACTAATAAAAAACTAAACTAAAATTTAAAAAACTAAACTAAACTAATAAAAACTAAACTAAAACTAAATTAATAAAAAAACTAAACTAAAACTAATTTTAAAAAAAACTAAATTAAACTAAAACTAAATTAATAAAAAACTAAATTAAACTAAGCTAAAAAAAAAACTAAACTAATAAAAAAACTAAACTAAAACTAAACTAAAATTGATAAAAGGAGAAATTCAATTTGTCAACTGGACAAAGTTTGTTAAAACTAAAATTAATACTAAATTAATAAAAAACTAAATTAAACTAAACTAATAAAAAACGAAACTAAAACTAAAATTAAAAAACTAAACTAATAAAAAACTAAACTAAAACTAAATTAATAAAACACTAAACTAAAACTAAAGTAAAATTAATACTAAAATAAAATAAAAATAAAAACTTAACTAAAACTGAGCAGTTAGAAGAAAAAAAAACTAAACCCATCAGAGCCGCTCTAAAAACAAATTAAAACTGAATTAGAGTTTTAAAAAAAGTCAAAACTAACTAAAAATAAAATACAGTGGTACCTCACCTTACGAATGACCCAACAAACGAAAATTCCAAGTTACGAAACGCGAAATCTCAAAAATTCAAATAATGCGCGCTCAGCCACACACATTATACGCTTTTCTCAGACTGGATTTAAACTTTTCTCACATTTGTCTCTGTTTAAACACTCAAACTTTCATAGATTTTCAACAAAATTATAAATAGTGAAGTGTGGGGGGAAGGGGGAGGGGGGACACGTGTGATAGACGGCGCGGGGCTGCGAGGACGGGACCCGTGCTCAAACCGTGCCAGGTCTAAACCAGGTCTGAACCAGGTCTGAACCAGGTCTAGACCACCGTGGCTCTTACCTGCGTTCGTTCATGCGCTCAGAATGCGTGGGGTCCCGTGGGGAGTCCTCGCTGCTCGCCTCAGCTGTGACTCGAAACGAAACCAGGAAATGGACCCGCACGCCGTGGTTTAGACCTGGTTCAGACCTGGTTTAGACCTGGTTTAGACCTGGTTTAGACCTGGCACGGTTTGAGCACGGGTCTCTGCGCGCAGCCCCGCGCCGGGTCATGCTGCTGTTGTGAGATGTGTCTATCTTGTGTCTATAGCTCAGTGCAGAAGAGAGAGTGTGCGAGTGTGTGCGCGTGCTGGATGAATGTCTCGGCGGAGCAGTGGAGCCGGGCCTGGCTGTGTGTGTGTCGGCGTGTGCTGGTGACGACCGCAGGGAGAGACAGAGACGGCGATCGGGGCAGTTAGAGAGTAAAAAGTGCTACTCGTACAGTGCAGTGAGACAATAAAGCCCCACTCCACTCTGCAGCAAAACTGCCTTTTTTTTATTTGCATTCTCCACCACTGTAAGCGCGCGATGTCCACAAGGGAGTTAACCCCGGAGGGAAAGCTATCTCCGGCCCTAACCCTAACCCTAACCCTACTAACCCTAACCCTACTAACCCTAACCCTAACCCTACTAACCCTAACCCTACTAAACCTAACCCTACTAACCCTAACCCTACTAACCCTACTAACCCTAACCCTACTAACCCTAACCCTACTAACCCTAACCCTACTAACCCTAACCCTACTAACCCTAACCCTACTAACCCTAACCCTAACCCTACTAACCCTAACCCTACTAACCCTACTAACCCTAACCCTACTAACCCTAACCCTACTAACCCTAACCCTAACCCTACTAACCCTAATCCTACTAACCCTAACCCTACTAACCCTAACCCTAACCCTGGACTAGACCCTAACCCTACTAACCCTACTAACCCTAACCCTACTAACCCTAACCCTACTAACCCTAACCCTAACCCTACTAACCCTAACCCTACTAACCCTAACCCTAACCCTAACCCTAACCAACCCCAACTGCCTGGTCTAGACCTGGTATAGTCCACGTTTAGTCCTGGGTTTAGTCTCTACACAGAACACAATGTTACACTATAAAAAATGTTACACTATAAAAAAAAAAAACTTGGATCGGGGCCTTGGAACGGATCAGGCTTTTTCCATTGAAATAGCTACTCAACTTACGAATTTTTCACGTTACGAAACCACTTCTGGAACAAATTAATTTCGTAAGGTGAGGTACCACTGTATTATGAAAATCCCAAACTGTTGGAACCCTGGATTGTAAATGTAAACTTCACAAAACAGAAAAAAGATTCGAAAGATTTTTAGTAAATTTTTGGTCTCGTCGTGAAACTTCGAAGCAAATTTTGTTAAATAATAAAATTCAAATTTCTTGCGACACCTTTTAAAAACTGTCCTTTCAGGTTTAAAAACACATTTGAGAAATCTCAAAATGATGACTCCAAGTGTGTCCTCAGCGGGGCTCCGTAGACGTGAGCGCGGCGTCACCCGCGGCGTTCAGCTCCAAATGAAGCTCATCGAGGGCAGCGGTTCCACGAGCGGAGTTCCAGATCGGGAAGAGGAATTTATTTACGGACAAAAAGTTGAAATAAAAGCCCAGGATGATGTAGAGCAGCTTCATACGAAGAGAAAAACCAAACCCAAGAGGCCCAAGAACCGCCCCCTCTGCGGCGGTTCTTCAGCGGAAAGTGAACTGGAGTGGATGGTGTTCACTTCCTGTTTGGATCGCGGCGGTGAGTTCCCAAACAAAAGAAAAGACATGAACTTGTCTCTCTGACGTCTGTGGAGCGACAAACACGAGCTGAAATCTAAAACAACTTTTATTTTCTGAAGGCAGCGTCACATTTTAGTGCAAGTTTTCCACGGTTTTACTGAGACAAAAAAACGAGAATCTAAGAGCGAAAACATGAAAGTAAATTCTCTCCCTGTAAACAATAAACTTAAACAGAGGTGAAGTCACACCCGCCAAGTCCCGCGCAAATATTCAACTAACTCCGCCCACAATCATACTTCAAACTAAAATGGGCGGGGCCTGGAGGGTTAAAGGGGTGGGGCCTGAAGGAGGTGGGACCTGAATGAGGGGCGGGGTCTGGAAGAGGGGCGGGGCCTGGAGGGTTAAAGGGGCGGGGCCTGGAGGAGGGGGCGGGGTACGGAGGAGAAGGCGGGGTCTGGAAGCGAGGCGGGGCCTGGAAGGTTAAATGGGCGGGGCCTGGAGGAGGGGGCGGAGCCTGGAGGGTTAACAGGGCGGGGCCTGGAGAGTTAAAGGAGTGGGGCCTGAATGAGGGGCGGGGTCTGGAGGAGGAGCCTGAAGGAGGAGGGGGGGGGGGTCTGAAGGAGGGGGCGGAGCCTGGAGTAGAGGCGGGGTCTGGAGGTATAAGGAGCCTTGTGATTGGTGTAACAGGTCTCCAAACTCCGTGACCAGGACAGTGTACGAACAGAAATGTTTAATGTTCCACAGTATGGCATTAAAAATGGACATCTCCATGGAGACAAGCAGGCCACACATCCAAGTA
Source organism: Paratrypauchen microcephalus (assembly GCA_036785185.1). Classification (NCBI taxonomy): domain Eukaryota; kingdom Metazoa; phylum Chordata; class Actinopteri; order Gobiiformes; family Gobiidae; genus Paratrypauchen; species Paratrypauchen microcephalus. The sequence goes on from JAVJIX010000309.1 coordinate 503,215, forward strand.
AAGTTACAGGACAGATCTGTGGAGAGGCGAGCCCGCACACGAGTAAATGCATCAGTACAACGTGGATGAGTTTAATGCCACACTGCGGAACATTCAAGGCAAAGTAAAGACCATCTCCACGGAGACGAGCACATGACGAGTTCCACCACAGAGCGGGCTGAAGTTCTGACCGTAAATCTGACCACGTCCCACACACTCGGCAGTTTGAATCAGGCTCAAAACGATCGCTGCTGAAGGACTTTAAAAACACAGAGGAGCACGTATGCAGTACCACCTGATGATGTCACAGAGTGGAACCAAGCATCTCCAGTTCTGGGACGAAATACTGAAGAAAATCAAAGAGGGAGTATTAAAGGGGGTATTTGACTTGTATGGGGTATTAAGGGGGGGTATTTGACTTGTATGGGGTATTAAAGGGGGGTATTTGACTTGTATGGGGTATTAAGGGGGGTATTTGACTTGTATGGGGTATTAAGGGGGGTATTTGACTTGTATGGGGTATTAAGGGGGGATATTTGACTTGTATGGGGTATTAAGGGGGTATTTGACTTGTATGGGGTATTAAGGGGGTATTTGACTTGTATGGGGTATTAAGGGGGGTATTTGACTTGTATGGGGTATTAAGGGGGTATTTGACTTGTATGGGGTATTAAGGGGGGTATTTGACTTGTATGGGGTATTAAAGGGGGGTATTTGACTTGTATGGGGTATTAAAGGGGGTATTTGACTTATGGAATATTAAGGGGGTATTTGACTTGTATGGGGTATTAAGGGGGTATTTGACTTATGGAATATTAAGGGGGTATTTGACTTGTACGGGGTATTAAGGGGGGTATTTGACTTGTATGGGGTATTAAGGGGGGTATTTGACTTGTATGGGGTATTAAGGGGGGTATTTGACTTATGGAATATTAAGGGGGGTATTTGACTTGTACGGGGTATTAAGGGGGTATTTGACTTGTATGGGGTATTAAGGGGGTATTTGACTTATATGGAATATTAAGGGGGGTATTTGACTTGTACGGGGTATTAAGGGGGGTATTTGACTTGTACGGGGTATTAAGGGGGGTATTTGACTTGTATGGGGTATTAAGGGGGTATTTGACTTGTATGGGGTATTAAGGGGGGTATTTGACTTGTACGGGGTATTAAGGGGGGTATTTGACTTGTATGGGGTATTTGACTTGTATGGGGTATTTGACTTGTATGGGGTATTAAGGGGGTATTTGACTTGTACGGGGTATTAAGGGGGTATTTGACTTGTATGGGGTATTAAGGGGGTATTTGACTTGTATGGGATATTAAGGGGGGTATTTGACTTGTACGGGGTATTAAGGGGGGTATTTGACTTGTATGGGGTATTTGACTTGTATGGGGTATTAAGGGGGGTATTTGACTTGTACGGGGTATTAAGGGGGTATTTGACTTGTATGGGGTATTAAGGGGGTATTTGACTTGTATGGGGTATTAAGGGGGTATTTGACTTGTACGGGGTATTAAAGGGGGTATTTGACTTGTATGGGGTATTAAAGGGGGTATTTGACTTGTATGGGGTATTAAGGGGGGTATTTGACTTGTATGGAGTATTAAGGGGGTATTTGACTTGTATGGAGTATTAAGGGGGGTATTTGACTTGTACGGGGTATTAAAGGGGGGTATTTGACTTAAGTACAGGGGTATTAAGGGGGTATTTGACTTGTACGGGGTATTAAGGGGGTATTTGACTTGTACGGGGTATTAAAGGGGGTATTTGACTTGTATGGGGTATTAAAGGGGGTATTTGACTTGTATGGGGTATTAAAGGGGGTATTTGACTTGTATGGGGTATTAAGGGGTATTTGACTTGTACGGGGTATTAAGGGGGTATTTGACTTGTACGGGGTATTAAGGGGGGTATTTGTCTTGTATGGGGTATTACCAGGGGGGTATTTGACTTGTATGGGGTATTAAGGGGGGTTTTTGAGTTGTACGGGGTATTAAGGGGGGTATTTGACTTGTACGGGGTATTAAGGGGGTATTTTACTTGTATGGGATATTAAGGGGGGTATTTGACTTGTACGGGGTATTAAGGGGGTATTTGACTTGTATGGGGTATTAAGGGGGTATTTGACTTGTATGGGGTATTAAAGGGGGGTATTTGACTTGTATGGGGCATTAAGGGGGGTATTTGACTTGTATGGGGTATTTGACTTGTATGGGGTATTAAGGGGGGTATTTGACTTGTATGGGGTATTAAGGGGGGTATTTGACTTGTATGGAGTATTAAGGGGGGTATTTGACTTGTATGGAGTATTAAGGGGGTATTTGACTTGTATGGGGTATTAAGGGGGGTATTTGACTTGTATGGGGTATTAAAGGGGGGTATTTGACTTGTATGGAGTATTAAAGGGGGTGTCAGGTTTGTGGAGTTGCTGTACAGTTTTGTATCATGTTTTTGTACATTTAAAGAGAATTGGCTTGTGGGCGGAGCCTCGTACTGCTGGGTTTGAATAGGGGAGAGATCACTAGATGACTCAAACGCGCACGGATGAATCTAGAACGTCTTCGGGCAGTTTTGTGACGAGGAAGAGAGACAAAACTAGTAAAACGGCAGGTGTGACTCCACCTCTTCGTCGTAGGCGCCTTTTCCCTTCTTTTCCGTTTGAAATAAACAGGCACAAAACAAAATACAGAAATGTTGAACAAACCAAAAATACAGATTTCTCAAACTGCAGATTCTTCTTTTCCTTATTATTTATTTTGGCAGCTCGAGGCCTCCGTACTCGTAGTTTCCGTCCGCCTTCATTGCACACGGTCCCGTCGTTTCTCAGGTCAAGCGCCGGCGTCGAGGTGGCACTTTGGTACAAATTTAATTTAAATAAAACTAAGCTAAATGCTACATAGAAAAATGGCTGATTGGACAGACCTGAAGTTCATTTTCGTCACAGAAATATAAAAAAAACAAAAACACAAGAGTCGGGAAACACTGAACTGTCCCAGAATCCTCTGCTCTGTCCCGTTTCCTCATCACAACCACCGGGAGTTTTGTTTCATTCACGTTTCACACAAAAACCTGCAGATTTAACATGAGTTCTTCTGTTCCACCTCGTGATGTCATCATGTGGTGAAACAGGAAGTGCTCCACTGTGTTTTTAAACTCCACACACCTTCACTAGAATCATTTGGATCATTTCAGTCCTGGAGTCGCCGATCTCGACTGAACTGAAGTCCTGGTTTAATCCTGGTTTAGTCCTGGTTCAGTCCTGGTTCAGTCCTGGTTTAGACCTGGTTCAGTCCTGGTTCAGTCCTGGTTCAGTCCTGGTTCAGACCTGGTTTAGACCTGGTTTAGTCCTGGTTCAGTCCTGGTTCAGTCCTGGTTTAGACCTGGTTTAGTCCTGGTTCAGTCCTGGTTCAGTCCTGGTTTAGTCCTGGCTCAGTCCTGGCTCAGTCCTGGCTCAGTCCTGGTTTAGACCTGATTTAGTCCTGTTTTAGACCTGGTTTAGTCCTGGTTTAGTCCTGGTTTAGACCTGGTTTAGACCTGGTTTAGTCCTGGTTTAGACCTGGTTTAGACCTGGTTTAGTCCTGGTTTAGTCCTGGTTTAGACCTGGTTTAGTCCTGGTTTAGACCTGGTTTAGACCTGGTTTAGACCTGGTTTAGTCCTGGTTTAGACCTGGTTTAGTCCTGGTTTAGTCCTGGCTCAGTCCTGGCTTAGACCTGGTTTAGACCTGGTTTAGTCCTGGTTTAGACCTGGTTTAGTCCTGGTTTAGTCCTGGTTTAGACCTGGTTTAGACCTGGTTTAGACCTGGTTTAGTCCTGGCTCAGTCCTGGCTCAGTCCTGGCTTAGACCTGGTTTAGACCTGGTTTAGACCTGGTTTAGACCTGGTTTAGTCCTGGTTTAGACCTGGTTTAGACCTGGTTTAGACCTGGTTTAGTCCTGGTTTAGTCCTGGTTTAGTCCTGGTTCAGTCCTGGTTCAGTCCTGGTTCAGTCCTGGTTCAGTCCTGGTTTAGTCCTGGTTTAGTCCTGGTTCAGTCCTGGTTTAGTCCTGGAGTCGCCAATCTCGACTGAACTAAAGGTAAAAGTTCAGTGTTCACTTGATGACATCACGAGGTGGAACAGAGCGTTTAGAGCTTTGGAGATGTTACAGACGAATAATAAAGAGTTCCTCAAACATGAGAATGAAACAAACACGACTCCAGGTGTGTGGAACATCAGGACATCAGAACATCAGGACGTGGATAAATCTCATACGGGTCCATTTTGTTTAGGACTTTTTAAACCAACTTGAATTCAAAATAATAATTCTGCACATTTATGAACTCGATAAAACGAATGACTAAAAAAGCTGAAATGACCCACTGGATAAACTCGGAAAAGTGAAGCTGGAACTTTTCTGAGTCCTGCTGCCGCCTGCTCGTCTCCATGGAAACAGTGTGGCTTTACCTGAAGGTTCCACAGTGAGACATTAAAACATGCCACAGTCACAGGTCCTGGTCTAGTCCTGGTTTACACCAGGTTTACACCTGGTTTGACCTGGTTTAGTTCTGGTTTAGTCCTGGTTTAGTTCTGGTTTAAACCTGGTTTAGTCCTGGTTTAGACCTGGTTTAGACCTGGTTTAGACCTGGTTTAGTCCTGGTTTAGTCCTGGTTTAGTCCTGGTTTAGTCCTGGTTTACACCAGGTTTACACCAGGTTTAGACCAGGTTTAGACCTGGTTTAGACCAGGTTTAGTCCTGGATTAGACCTGGTTTAGACCTGGTCTAGACCTGGTTTAGTCCTGGTTTAGACCTGGTTTAGACCCGGTTTAGTCCTGGTTAAGACCTGGTTTAGTCCTGGTTTAGACCTGGTTTAGACCTGGTTTAGTCCTGGTTTAGACCTGGTTTAGTCCTGGTTTAGTCCTGGTTTAGACCTGGTTCAGTCCTGGTTTAGACCTGGTTTAGTCCTGGTTTAGTCCTGGTTTGGACCTGGTTTAGACCTGGTTTAGTCCTGGTTTAGACCCGGTTTAGTCCTGGTTTAGACCTGGTTTAGTCCTGGTTTAGTCCTGGTTTAGTCCTGGTTTAGACCTGGTTTAGACCTGGTTTAGTCCTGGTTTGGACCTGGTTTAGACCTGGTTTAGGCCCGGTTTAGTCCTGGTTTAGACCTGGTTTAGACCTGGTTTAGTCCTGGTTTGGACCTGGTTTAGACCTGGTTTAGGCCCGGTTTAGTCCTGGTTTAGACCTGGTTTAGACCTGGTTTAGTCCTGGTTTAGACCCGGTTTAGTCCTGGTTTAGACCTGGTTTAGACCTGGTTTAGTCCTGGTTTAGACCCGGTTTAGACCTGGTTTAGTCCTGGTTTAGACCCGGTTTAGTCCTGGTTTAGACCTGGTTTAGACCTGGTTTAGTCCTGGTTTCTGTGATTACATAAATGTCGGATAAATCGGCTCAGTGTTGTACTGTGGAACATTCAAACAGACAAAAACAAAGCTTTAGTATCTCCATGGCGACGAGCAGGCGGCAGACCCTCACCAGAAAAGTTCCGCAGTGTGTGAGCAGAACCGAGCGAACAGAAGTGAAGCCTGTGTAGTGATTCCGTGGAGTTTTTTAACATTCTAGGATGCTGTTGACGGCGGCCTCCAGAGCCGAGTCCTCGTTCTGCGCCGGCGAAGAAAAACTCGGGTTTGAGGGAACAAAATGTCCGGGCGAGAAGGACGAGGCGTGAAATTTGAGTTTTAAATCGTTTTTGGGGCGTTTGTGGGCTCCTCCTCCCGGGTCGGCGTACGGAGGCTGCAGGGGGTCTGTCCTGAGGGAGGAGGGCGAGTCCGGGGAGGGAGCGTCCGGGAAACGGCGCTCGTGTGCGGGGGCGGGGTCAGGGGGCGCGGGGGGCGGAGCCGAGAACACGCCAGATCTGACGCCACAGCAGAAGTCCTCCAGGAAACCGTCTGAGGAACACGAGAAGAGACAGTGTCAGATCAGTCCTGGTCTAGTCCTGGTCTAGACCTGGTTTAGACCTGGTTTAGACCTGGTTCAGTCCTGGTCTAGTTCTGGTCTAGTCCTGGTTTAGACCTGGTTTAGTCCTGGTTCAGTCCTGGTTCAGTCCTGGTCTAGTCCTGGTCTAGTCCTGGTCTAGTCCTGGTCTAGTCCTGGTCTAGTCCTGGTCTAGTCCTGGTTCAGTCCTGGTCTAGTCCTGGTCTAGTCCTGGTCTAGTCCTGGTTCAGTCCTGGTTCAGTCCTGGTTCAGTCCTGGTCTAGTCCTGGTCTAGTCCTGGTTCAGTCCTGGTTCAGTCCTGGTTCAGTCCTGGTTCAGTCCTGGTTCAGTCCTGGTCTAGTCCTGGTCTAGTCCTGGTCTAGTCCTGGTCTAGTCCTGGTCTAGTCCTGGTCTAGTCCTGGTCTAGTCCTGGTCCAGTCCTGGTTCAGTCCTGGTTCAGTCCTGGTTCAGTCCTGGTCTAGTCCTGGTCTAATCCTGGTCTAGTCCTGGTTCAGTCCTGGTCTAGTCCTGGTCTAGTCCTGGTCTAGTCCTGGTCTAGTCCTGGTCCAGTCCTGGTCCAGTCCTGGTTCAGTCCTGGTTCAGTCCTGGTTCAGTCCTGGTCTAGTCCTGGTCTAGTCCTGGTTTAGTCCTGGTTCAGTCCTGGTTCAGTCCTGGTCTAGTCCTGGTCTAGTCCTGGTCTAGTCCTGGTCTAGTCCTGGTCTAGTCCTGGTTCAGTCCTGGTCTAGTCCTGGTCTAGTCCTGGTCTAGTCCTGGTCCAGTCCTGGTCTAGTCCTGGTCCAGTCCTGGTCTAGTCCTGGTCCAGTCCTGGTCTAGTCCTGGTCTAGTCCTGGTCTAGTCCTGGTCCAGACCTGGGTCCAGCACCACGGTGCGTTTGTCCTGGGTCAGGCCGCTCCGCTCCTCCTGGTTGAAGGTTCGATCGATCATGACGATTTCAGACGAAGGACTCGACCTCTGGAGCAAAAACACAAACATAAGAAATGTGCCACGTCAAATCAAATATCAAAGAAATCAAAGAAATCAAATGTGACATGTCAAAATGTCAAATAAAATATCTTCAAATCAGACCTCAGACCTCTGACCCTGCAGATCCTTCTGTTCTGTGACATCAACCAGGACTGAACCAGGACTAAACCAGGACTAAACCAGGACTGAACCAGGACTAAACCGGGACTGAACCAGTACTAAACCGGGACTGAACCAGTACTAAACCGGGACTGAACCAGGACTAAACCAGGACTGAACCAGTACTAAACCAGGACTGAACCAGGACTAAACCAGGACTGAACCAGTACTAAACCGGGACTGAACCAGGACTGAACCAGGACTAAACCAGGACTAAACCAGGACTGAACCAGGACTGAACCAGGACTAAACCAGGACTGAACCAGTACTAAACCGGGACTGAACCAGGACTGAACCAGGACTAAACCAGGACTAAACCAGGACTGAACCAGGACTAAACCAGGACTGAACCAGTACTAAACCAGGACTGAACCAGTACTAAACCGGGACTGAACCAGGACTAAACCAGGACTAAACCAGGACTGAACCAGGACTGAACCAGGACTGAACCAGGACTGAACCAGTACTAAACCGGGACTGAACCAGGACTAAATCAGGACTGAACCAGGACTAAACCAGGACTAAACCAGGACTGAACCAGTACTAAACCAGGACTGAACCAGTACTAAACCGGGACTGAACCAGGACTAAATCAGGACTGAACCAGGACTAAACCAGGACTGAACCAGGACTGAACCAGGACTGAACCAGGACTGAACCAGGACTAAACCAGGACTAAACCAGGACTGAACCAGGACTGAACCAGGTCTGAACCAGGACTGAACCAGGACTGAACCAGGTCTGAACCAGGACTGAACCAGGACTAAACCAGGACTAAACCAGGACTGAACCAGGACTAAACCGGGACTGAACCAGGACTGAACCAGGACTGAACCAGGACTAAACCGGGACTGAACCGGGACTAAACCGGGACTAAACCGGGACTGAACCAGTACTAAACCGGGACTGAACCAGGACTGAACCAGGACTGAACCAGGACTGAACCAGGACTGAACCAGGACTAAACCAGGACTAAACCAGGACTGAACCAGGACTGAACCAGGTCTGAACCAGGACTGAACCGGGACTAAACCGGGACTGAACCGGGACTAAACCGGGACTGAACCGGGACTAAACCGGGACTGAACCAGGACTGAACCAGGACTGAACCGGGACTAAACCGGGACTGAACCGGGACTAAACCGGGACTAAACCGGGACTGAACCAGTACTAAACCGGGACTGAACCAGGACTGAACCAGGACTAAACCAGGACTAAACCAGGACTAAACCAGGACTGAACCAGGACTAAACCAGGACTGAACCAGTACTAAACCGGGACTGAACCAGGACTGAACCAGGACTAAACCAGGACTAAACCAGGACTAAACCAGTACTAAACCAGGACTGAACCAGGACTGAACCAGGACTGAACCAGTACTAAACCGGGACTGAACCAGGACTGAACCAGGACTAAACCAGGACTAAACCAGGACTAAACCAGGACTGAACCAGGACTAAACCAGGACTGAACCAGGACTTCTTGAAAATAAGAGATTAAAGTTTCCTCAAACATTAATCACTCCAAATCCAACTTCAGAGGGTCAGAGAAGAAACGACTAGAACCTGGAGAAACATCTGAGGAGAACAGTTTGAGGAACATCTGAGGAGAACAGTTTGAGGAACATCTGAGGAGAACAGTTTGAGGAACATCTGAGGAGAACAGTTTGAGGAACATCTGAGGAGAACAGTTTGAGGAACATCTGAGGAGAACAGTTTGAGGAACATCTGAGGAGAACAGTTTGAGGAACATCTGAGGAGAACAGGTCTGATTTAAAGATCTCACCTCGGCCTCCACCATCAGCAGCTTCCTGTACTTGTCCACCATGGCTTCAGTTTTATTCACGATCTGAGTAGCGACCAGCTCGAACTCCTCGTCCACTGAAACAAACGAGGTCAGGGTGAGATGATGTTCTCCTGCTCTGGGAGAACCTGGTGTTGTAGTGGAGAAGATCGGACTGAAGGAATCACACACTTCAAGAGCTTTGGGTTTTATAGAAAGTTTTTTTTGTTTTGTTTATGTTTATTTTGTACAGTTTAGACACACGGAATTCATCAAAATATTCTATACGATATATGGAATTATGTCGTCGAGTTCATTTTTTGACATTTTTCTCTCTCTGTCGTGGGGAGCAGACACGTTTTCTTCTTCCTCCCTTATCTTTGCTCTGTCTGATGTTTTATTTCTCTCATCTCGTCATTTTTCTCCTGTTGTTTATCCTGTTGTTTATCCTGTTTAAATTATAAATTGTATAAAGCTGGTCCCGCAACGCTATTGGCATACTTTTTTTTCCACCGAGGAGCGCTGGTCTGGAGAGCCGGACAATCCTGAGGGACACTTGCTGCCGGATACATAAGGGACGCATCGTGCGCCTGCCACCGCTGTTACTGGAGGACGCGGAACGATTTACTATTGGAATTTTGATGGCAGGACATCTGGAATGGCCTGGGGGATGTTTTCTGACCCATCACTAATTGGAGCTGAGCGGATAAAAAGAGCCCTGATCCGCCGGCCGGTCATTTTACATCATGGGGGGCTGCGTTTGACTAGGGAGGACGAGATCAGAAGAGAAACACAGATTGAAGTGTAACATCCAATCTGTGGAAATCTGTCTGGCACAGGATAACATCGTGGATAATGGATGTGGAACTGTGGGGAACAGCGACAGTCCGTATTCATTATCATACGTGCAGGGGGAGGATTGCGAGTCGCACAGTCCTGCTTGGTGGCATGAAGTTGGGGGCCTGGCAGAAACCAGGGTTCTGGCAAATGGTCTGTTCGCCTGGTTTCTAAAAATGTATCGATTATGTTAAATTTCCCCTTTGGTGTAATCAATTCTCCTGAAAATGTGATTCAACTGGACTCTTTGTTTTGACTGCACCTTCTGCACAAACACGTCCAAGGTCGACAGCTGTGGCCTTATCACTGCACTCTACAAAACAAGACACTCCACATTCGGCTCACACTGATATGTTTTATGTAAAACACTGTGCCCTGTCTATTTAGTAGTGTCTGCCTCTGCTTCAGTTTTCAATCAGTTTCATTGATTTTTCTGAACTGCTCCCCTTCCCACCCGCCCGTCTGTCACCGACGAAAAAAACGCCGTGTGTTTTACCTGTCCAATTGTTGTTGTCGTAATATGTTTGTGAATATTGTTATTGTACTGCACTTTTCATCTCTGTATCTCCGAGTCGGCGGCCCTTCCCCTGGACGTCTCTGTCCTGATTGGTCAGGGGGAAACGGAATTTTGATTTTCTATGTGTCGTGTACATATGGTTTTTCGACAATAAAGCAAACTATGAACTATGAACTATGAATAAATTATGAACTTTTTTAAAAACCTAAAGCCAGTTTTGAGTTGATTTTTGTTTCCATCGTTCCACATGTGTCGTTCGAAGTTCAGACGTGTCCAAACTGTCGTCTGCTCGTGTGAGTGTGGATCAGGTGAAGTGTGGATCAGGTGAAGTGTGGATCAGGTGAAGTGTGGATCAGGTGAAGTGTGGATCAGGTGCAGTGTGGATCAGGTGAAGTGTGGATCAGGTGCAGTGTGGATCAGGTGAAGTGTGGACTTTCTTCAGTTTCAGGAGAAGAACCTGGACCGCTGCTGCTGGAGACGCGTGTGATTTAAACCCTGAAGGATTCTTAAAGGGTTTTTACCTTGTGAGAACTCCTCTGAGCTCGGCGGCGCCCCCTGGAACACGTTGTACGGCAGCAGTCTGTTCAGGACGTCCTCAAAAGAACTGAACCGGGTTTTTTCTGGTCCCAAGGCGCCCAGGTGGTCCTTCCTCACCTGCTGCAGCAGCCTGACAGAAGAGAAACCAGGACTGAACCAGGACTGAACCAGGACTGAACCAGGACTAGACCAGGACTAGACCAGGACTAGACCAGGACTAGATCAGGACTAGATCAGGACTAGACCAGGACTAGACCAGGACTAGACCAGGACTGAACCAGGACTAACAGAGTTTTTAAAGAGAACAGAGGACACGTACATTCCTCCTCGAGTGAGCGGCGCTGCACGCTGGAGTCCGACCTGACGACAAACACAAGGATTTTTATTTACAAAACTGAAGTGTGAGAAAAACAATAAAACATTTACGGCTTTAACTGAAAACAAAAGTTCTGTAACGGTTTCCCCAGTGTAACGGTTCAGCTCAGGGTCCTTGGCGGCACCGCGGAAATGCTGTTACTACCGTAGGTTCTTTACCTTTAGCCGATCCAAGTCGATTTGGAGGCGGGTTTGTAAATATTAATTTAATTATTATGCAAAGTTCTCACGTTAATTAGCTTTATTGGCATGATTAATTTACATATTTTGGTGGATTGTTGATGTTATTCATAGGCTGATTTATGCGCGTCATTTCAGTCATGTGATTTAAATGTTCTTATCGATAACCAGATGAAAGGATCAATAACCAGACAGAACGACAGAAGACATTAAAGCTCTGCAGATCCATTCAGGTGTCTTCACCCTCGGACCGGAGTCTGGTTTTGGAGGAAGTGTCCGAGTCCGTCACCCTCTACAGTCTCCAACAGTAACTGTGGTTCTATGAATCTCTGAGGTGGTCATGTGATCTCTGAAGTAGTCATGTGATCTCTGAGGTGGTCATGTGGTTCTCTGGGGATTGTTTCTGCTCACGGAGAATAAACAAATGGAGATCGATCAATATGAAGAACGTTTCTGATCAATATGAAGAATGTTTCTGATCAATATGAAGAACGTTTCTGATCAATATGAAGAACGTTTCTGATCAATATGAAGAATGTTTCTCAGAGGCTCCGGGCCTGATCACCGCACATGTGCAGCCTGAGGTCCTGAGGTCAGACGTCCTGAACCAGAACTAAACCAGGACTAAACCAGAACTAAACCAGAACTAAACCAGGACTAAACCAGGACTAAACCAGGACTAAACCAGGACTGAGGCCAGAGGTCCTGAGGTCTGCACGCAGCACAACAATGACACTGAAGGGTGAAAGTATCTTTGTTTTTTTTTCATAGCATCAAGATCGCTATGAAAATTGATAGATTTTTTTTTCCTTATTAAAAAAAGTAGTATTTTTTCCTCCAAAGTCTGAACTCCAGACCGAGAGTTCTTACAGAGGATCAGCTGTGGACTGACCAGTGACCGTCACACTGGAATCTGAACTGAAAACAGAAGAACGGGAGGTACCTGAGAGTTTAGCGTTGAATCTACAGTGATGGTTTTTGTGGCTGAAAAAACAAAAGCACAAGTTACAGCACAATATAAAAACAGATTTAAATAAACGATAAAACTCATGAGTTACCGTGAAGGGGAGTGAGTTTCAAGGCCGGAGACACAGAGCTCTGAAAATAAAAACACAACGTGAACAAACTATTCTCCCACCTGGTCTAAAACTGGTCTAAACCTGATCTAAACCCGGTCTAAACCCGGTCTAAGCCTGGTCTAAGCCCGGTCTAAAACTATTTTAAACCTGATCTAAACCCGGTCTAAAACTGGTCTGAACCTGATCTAAACCCGGTCTAAAACTGGTCTAAACCCGGTCTAAGCCTGGTCTAAGCCTGGTCTAACCCCGGTCTAAACTTGGTCTAAACCCGGTCTAAACTTGGTCTAAACCTGGTCTAACCCCGGTCTAAACTTGGTCTAAACCCGGTCTAAACTTGGTCTAAACCTGGTCTAAAACTGGTCTAAGCCCGGTCTAAACCCGGTCTAAACTTGGTCTAAACCCGGTCTAAACTTGGTCTAAACCTGGTCTAAAACTGGTCTAAACCCGGTCTAAAACTGGTCTAACCCCGGTCTAAACCCGGTCTAAACCCGGTCTAAACCCGGTCTAAGCCCGGTCTAAACCCGGTCTAAACCCGGTCTAAACCCTGTCTAAACCCGGTCTAAACCCGGTCTAAGCCCGGTCTAAACTTGGTCTAAGCCCGGTCTAAACTTGGTCTAAACCTGGTCTAAAACTGGTCTAAACCCGGTCTAAAACTGGTCTAACCCCGGTCTAAACCTAATGTAAACCTGGTCTAAACCCGGTCTAAACCCGGTCTAAGCCCGGTCTAAACCCGGTCTAAACCCGGTCTAAGCCCGGTCTAAACCCGGTCTAAACCTGGTCTAAACCCTGTCTAAACCTGGTCTAAACCCGGTCTAAGCCTGGTCTAAACTTGGTCTAAGCCCGGTCTAAACTTGGTCTAAACCCGGTCTAAAACTGGTCTAAACCCGGTCTAAAACTGGTCTAACCCCGGTCTAAACCTGGTCTAAACCCGGTCTAAACCCGGTCTAAACCCGGTCTAAGCCCGGTCTAAACCCGGTCTAAACCCGGTCTAAACCCTGTCTAAACCCGGTCTAAACCCTGTCTAAACCTGGTCTAAACCCGGTCTAAGCCCGGTCTAAACTTGGTCTAAACCCGGTTTAAAACTGGTCTAAGCCCGGTCTAAAACTGGTCTAACCCCGGTCTAAACCTGATGTAAACCTGGTCTAAACCCGGTCTAAGCCCGGTCTAAACCCGGTCTAAGCCCGGTCTAAACCCGGTCTAAACCCTGTCTAAACCTGGTCTAAACCCAGTCTAAGCCCGGTCTAAACTTGGTCTAAGCCCGGTCTAAACTTGGTCTAAACCTGGTCTAAAACCGGTCTAAAACTGGTCTAACCCCGGTCTAAACCTGATGTAAACCTGGTCTAAACCCGGTCTAAACCCTGTCTAAACCTGGTCTAAACCCTGTCTAAACCTGGTCTAAACTTGGTCTAAGCCCGGTCTAAACTTGGTCTAAGCCCGGTCTAAACTTGGTCTAAACCTGGTCTAAAACCGGTCTAAAACTGGTCTAACCCCGGTCTAAACCTGATGTAAACCTGGTTTAAACCCGGTCTAAACCCGGTCTAAGCCCGGTCTAAACCCGGTCTAAACCCTGTCTAAACCTGGTCTAAACCCGGTCTAAGCCCGGTCTAAACTTGGTCTAAGCCCGGTCTAAACTTGGTCTAAACCTGGTCTAAAACTGGTCTAAGCCCGGTCTAAAACTGGTCTAACCCCGGTCTAAACCTGATGTAAACCTGGTCTAAACCCGGTCTAAAACTGGTCTAACCCCGGTCTAAACCTGGTCTAAACCCGGTCTAAACCCGGTCTAAGCCCGGTCTAAACCCGGTCTAAACCCGGTCTAAACCCTGTCTAAACCCGGTCTAAACCCTGTCTAAACCTGGTCTAAACCCGGTCTAAGCCCAGTCTAAACTTGGTCTAAACCCGGTTTAAAACTGGTCTAAGCCCGGTCTAAAACTGGTCTAACCCCGGTCTAAACCTGATGTAAACCTGGTCTAAACCCGGTCTAAGCCCGGTCTAAACCCGGTCTAAGCCCGGTCTAAACCCGGTCTAAACCCTGTCTAAACCTGGTCTAAACCCAGTCTAAGCCCGGTCTAAACTTGGTCTAAGCCCGGTCTAAACTTGGTCTAAACCTGGTCTAAAACCGGTCTAAACCTGGTCTAAAACCGGTCTAAAACTGGTCTAACCCCGGTCTAAACCTGATGTAAACCTGGTCTAAACCCGGTCTAAACCCGGTCTAAACCCTGTCTAAACCTGGTCTAAACCCGGTCTAAGCCCGGTCTAAACTTGGTCTAAGCCCGGTCTAAACTTGGTCTAAACCTGGTCTAAAACCGGTCTAAAACTGGTCTAACCCCGGTCTAAACCTGATGTAAACCTGGTCTAAACCCGGTCTAAACCCGGTCTAAGCCCGGTCTAAACCCGGTCTAAACCCTGTCTAAACCTGGTCTAAACCCGGTCTAAGCCCGGTCTAAACTTGGTCTAAACCCGGTTTAAAACTGGTCTAAGCCCGGTCTAAAACTGGTCTAACCCCGGTCTAAACCTGATGTAAACCTGGTCTAAACCCGGTCTAAGCCCGGTCTAAACCCGGTCTAAGCCCGGTCTAAACCCGGTCTAAACCCTGTCTAAACCTGGTCTAAACCCAGTCTAAGCCCGGTCTAAACTTGGTCTAAGCCCGGTCTAAACTTGGTCTAAACCTGGTCTAAAACCGGTCTAAAACTGGTCTAACCCCGGTCTAAACCTGATGTAAACCTGGTCTAAACCCGGTCTAAACCCGGTCTAAGCCCGGTCTAAACCCGGTCTAAACCCTGTCTAAACCTGGTCTAAACCCGGTCTAAGCCCGGTCTAAACTTGGTCTAAGCCCGGTCTAAACTTGGTCTAAACCTGGTCTAAAACCGGTCTAAAACTGGTCTAACCCCGGTCTAAACCTGATGTAAACCTGGTCTAAACCCGGTCTAAACCCGGTCTAAGCCCGGTCTAAACCCGGTCTAAACCCTGTCTAAACCTGGTCTAAACCCGGTCTAAGCCCGGTCTAAACTTCGTCTAAGCCTGGTCTAAACTTGGTCTAAACCTGGTCTAAAACTGGTCTAACCCCGGTCTAAACCTGATGTAAACCTGGTCTAAACCCGATCTAAACCTGAACCACCCACCGTATATCCAAACACACCACACCGGGAGGGCATCTGACACAGGGGGAGGGCATCTGACACAGGGGGAGGGCATCTGACACAGGGGGAGGGCATCTGACACACCGGGAGGGCATCTGACACGTTGCTCACCTGCTCTTGCGTCATCGCTGAAGGCAAAGGCGACAATGATGTGCAGTTTGCCGTTTGCGTCACCAGGAGGCGCTGCACTGGGCTCCCGGACACTTGGTTCTGCCCGGCGACCAGCGTGAGCCGCCCCGACGCAGACGCGGCTTGTACCGTTGTGGGCGTGGCACTGGAAACTCCGCCCACCTGATTCAAAATGAGCTGCCCGCCCGCCGTCGCCGTGAAACTCTGCCCGGCGACGATCTGCACGGCGTTCTGGGTGGTGATTAGCGTGTTAGCGTTAGCGTCTGTGGGTCCGTTTTGACTGGTGGTGGCTGGCGTTAGCGCTAACGACCCGGGGAGGATGAACTGCCCGGGCGTGGCAGCGTTCGCCTGCTCCAGATTCGACTGCACGACGATCGATCCGTTAGCGGCGTTAGCTGTGGAGGTAGCCGGCTGCAGACCCACGCTGTACACCGTCTGCGCCCCAGTTTGGAGGGGCTTGGGCTGGATGGGCTTCACCAGCGCCTGGGTCCCGCCTGGTCCTCTCTGGATGATGATGTTCTGCAGCGGGATGTTTTTAAAGCCGCTCACTTGGGCTTGCGTTGGCGCTAAAACCTGCTGCCCGGACGTGGAAGTCGCTAAAGGAGGTCGAAGCACGATCTGAGGAGTTCTTTCAAGGTTACTTAAAGTCATAACTCCTCCTGTGGTTCCAAACGATCCCAAAACTTGTATATGTGGAGCGGCACCATTTTGTAACTGTGAAACGCCTTGGATAAACTGTCCGGCGGGGGTCACTACGCCAACAGTGCTGCTGATGTTCCCGGAGACGATGGAGGGGAACGTGACCGGGGGCTGGACTAAACCGGGAGCGGGCTGGGACTCGAGGAGCGCTTCCTGGGCCAAAGTCTGCTCCGTGATGTCCGCCTCCAGGAGAGACTTCTGCAGGATGTCGAAGGGCTGCTCATCGCCCCCTGGAGGAGACGGAGGGGACCCCAGCTCGTCCTCGATAAACGACAGACTCCCCGACAGAGGCTGGAGAGACGAGTCCACGCTGAAGTCCGAGACATCTTTAAGACCAGGGTTTGAGACGGGCTGCGGAGACACGGATTAAACTGTGAGGTTACGACGGTTGTAGTTTATTGATACGGCGCAGTGACGTCACACTGGGGGTGTCCTGCATGTCGCCTCTGTCTACGGCAGAAAGTCACAGTTAGAGATGAACCGATATGGGGTTTTTCATGGCCGATCCCGACACCGACTGTTTAGAATCCAGAGCAACTGTCTAAACCCGGTCTATACTTGGTCTAAACCTGGTCTAACCCCGGTCTAAACTTGGTCTAAACCCGGTCTAAACCCGGTCTAAACTTGGTCTAAACCTGGTCTAAACTTGGTCTAAACCTGGTCTAACCCCGGTCTAAACTTGGTCTAAACCCGGTCTAAACCCGGTCTAAACTTGGTCTAAACCTGGTCTAAACTTGGTCTAAACCTGGTCTAAAACTGGTCTAAACCCGGTCTAAAACTGGTCTAACCCCGGTCTAAACCTGATGTAAACCTGGTCTAAACCCGGTCTAAACCCGGTCTAAGCCCGGTCTAAACCCGGTCTAAGCCCGGTCTAAACCTGGTCTAAACCCTGTCTAAACTTGGTCTAAGCCCGGTCTAAACTTGGTCTAAACCTGGTCTAAAACCGGTCTAAAACTGGTCTAACCCCGGTCTAAACCTGATGTAAACCTGGTCTAAACCCGGTCTAAACCCGGTCTAAACCTGGTCTAAACCTGGTCTAAACCCGGTCTAAACCCGGTCTAAACTTGGTCTAAACCCGGTCTAAACCCAGTCTAAACCTGGTCTAAACCCGGTCTAAACTTGGTCTAAACCCGGTCTAAACTTGGTCTAAACCTTGTCTAAAACTGGTCTAAACCCGGTCTAAAACTGGTCTAGCCCCGGTCTAAACCTGATGTAAACCTGGTCTAAACCCGGTCTAAACCCGGTCTAAACCTAGTCTAAACCTGGTCTAAACCCGGTCTAAACCTGGTCTAAACCCGGTCTAAAACTGGTCTAACCCCGGTCTAAACCTGATGTAAACCTGGTCTAAACCCGGTCTAAACCCGGTCTAAACCTGGTCTAAACCTGGTCTAAACCCGGTCTAAAACTGTTTAGAATCCAGAGCAACCGATGGTCAACAGGCTCTGCGGACATCTTTAGCCGATATGTAAAGCCAATTCTGATTAAACGGTAAAATTTGGGGGAAACAACCGGCTCCTACAGCTCTGCTCAAACAGTGACAGATACAGGACTACATTCATACTATAATACTCCCTACAACTGTACACAGCTGTGATTTCTTATTTTATTTGATATTTTATTACTTATCTTTCCATTTTATTCTGATTTATACATATACACTTATTTTTCATTTTTATAATTATGTCTCATTTGACTCCGGTCTCTGAAGAAAAAAAGTGTATCTAAATTATTATTATTTTAATTTTCTATTTAGAGGTAAATGAACACTTTAGCATTTACATTTTGCTGTAACACGTCCTCTGTAACGGTGTGAAGTTAACAACCTCACAAAAACATTTTTTCAGTCGGTTCTACAGTCGCCTCAAAAAGTTTTAAGACTCCCTTTTAATTTCTTATTTATTTATAATTTTTTAAAGTTTTATTTTTATTGTTTATGTATTATTTATTTACTTATTTATGTATTTTATTATTATTATTATTATTTATTTTAAATCATAGAGCAGCCACAAACTAGAGTCTATCTCAAAACTTAAAAGCCAGACTGCTTAACTCCGTGTCCACTATAAAGGACACAAATGGGCGGGTCTCAGGAGGATATATTACTGTATATTGACGAGTGAGCGACTGGACCCAAATCATTTTTTATTTTTATTTATTTATTTATTTATTTATTTGAATGGGACAGCATGTATTAATGAACGACTAGTGCCGTAAATACACCGGATTTAGCTAGGAGCTAATTTCCATCCGTAGTCCCATTGGAAGGGGTAAAACAGGATACAATAAAAGAGCAGAACATGCAGTGACAGACAATAATAAAAACACACTCTAGATTAAGACAATACAACAAACATTATACACATGGTTGGACAAGACATAAAACAAATCTGTACAATCACTTAAAATGCCATGAGGTAGTTCTAATACTAAGGTGCTTTTAGTTAAAGTGCCTATGATAGTGCTCATGCACTCACTCACTACAACTTACATACACACACTCAGCTTCATGCACTCACATTCACTCTCACACTAGTCTAAAAAGATTAAAAGATTAAAATGATTTTTAGTGATCACATCTTTGATTATTAAATAGCCAACCCTTTAGTTATTTTTTAAAAGACCCAAAGGTGGCGCTGTCCCTGACTGCAGCAGGCAGAGTGTTCCAGCTCAAACAGCCCTTTATAGAAAGAACGTTTTGGGCAAAGATGCACTTTCTAAACTGGACTTCACAGTCTCCCCTCATTGTGGATCTCGTGCTGGACTCACGGTTCCTTTTTTTGATGAATTCTACCATAGGTGGTGGGGCAATGCCATTTAGGACTTTATATACAAAACAACAATATTTAAAAGATTTTAGATTTTCGAAATTTAAAAACTTATATTTGTCTAAAAGTGGACATATGTGATAGGATTGGGGCTTCCGATCTAATATCTTTATTGATTTTTGTACAGTTGTTCAATTGGCTTGAGAGCAGTGACACCAGCAAATGACCACACTGTAAAACAATAGTCAGTATGAGAGAAGAGCATAGAATGGAGGTAAGACTTTGCTGCCTCTGCTGTAATGAATGGCCGAATCTGTTTGAAATTTTGCATATTAAATTTGATGGTAATCATTTCCCTTGTGGATCAATAAAGTTTGTCTAAGTCTAAACTATGTTTTTACAAACGTGTCCATAGCTCTGTTTACTACAAACGGGATTAGACGGCAGCGTAGGCGCTCTTTGTGCACCCTCCTCTACACAGCACGGCTTAAAGGAAAAGTAACTTTTTTTTACAATCTGAGCCTTCTTTCGGCAATAAAACAAGTAGTTTTACTCACCCATAGCAGTTTGGTGTCAATTGGAGCAGTATCGCAGAAGTTATGTTGAGCCATTCTGTTCTACTAATGATCCCGTATCCGTTAGCGTGAGTGCTCGGGGCATTACTTTGCGGTGTCCAAATAACACAAACTTTAGCACTTTTCAAATCACAGAAGATCGCTGTGTCAGGGTAGACTTTTAGTGGATTCCAAAACGGCCTGAAACCCGATATGCAGCTATAGTTTCATTTGATGACGTCATCAGAGAGGACAGTGCGCATGCGTGAACTCAGCTGTTTTGTAAACACCGCTAGTCCGAAAGAAGCTAACACCGCTCTGAACTTTACTTTTCTGTTGCGATATCGGGTTTCAGGCCGTTTTGGAATCCACTAAAAGTCTACGCTGACACAGCGATCTTCTGTGATTTGAAAAGTGCTAAAGTTTGTGTTATTTGGACACCGCAAAGTAATGCCCCGAGTACTCACGCTAACGGATACGGGATCATTAGTAGAACAGAACGGCTACAACATAACTTCTAAGAAACTGCTCCAATTGACACCAAACTGCTATGGGTGAGTAAAACTACTTGTTTTATTCCCGAAAGAAGGCTCAGATTGTAAAAAAAACGTTACTTTTCTTTTAAATGTCGTCACGATATATCGGTTCTATCTCTCGTTACCATGGAGACACAATTGACACATTAGCAAACACAGCTAACAGCCCGAATAACCGTATCTTTAACCGTATCGTTTGTACTTTAATACTTTTCCTTAAGTAGATTTTTTCATGTATACTTTTGCTTTTACTTTTTTGTGCTGCGATATCTGTACTTTTACTTAAAGCTGCACTGTGTAACTTTTCTGTCAGAGGATTCCATTTACTCAATAATGGGTTTTTATTGATTTACGAACTTGAAACGTGCATTTTTACTGTTCGTGGGCTCCCCTTTCCGCACATCGAACATGTAACTCATATGTAACGTGTCACCTGTAATGCCATACTGTGGAACATTGCAGGTTACATCACCATGGAGAGAAGCTGGGGACAGTCCCTCTACCAGAAAGGTTCCACACTGCACCTTCAAGTAACTAAATCAAGTACTTCTTCCAGCTGAAATAAAGACTCTTCTGACAGATTCATGTATTTTTCCAGTTCTGGTTTGGTGAACATTCATCATCATTTTATATCACTTACATGTCAGTTTGTAAAGAAATTTCAAAAACAAAAGTTGAAAAATACAGGAAGAAGCGCTGAGTTCTAAACCAGAATCCCTGCGTCTGTGTCATCCACTGTTTACTTCATCCAGACACAATTTACGACAAAAAAAAGACGTTTTCTGACTATTTAAACGTTCACGTCACTAAATAAAGCTGTGGGGTTTAATTTTTACGATCACAACGGATGTACTTTAGACTCGTTTTGGGTCTTGTTTACATTATGGTTGCTAAGGAACAGTTCTGGAATTACTGCTGCTGTGTCCAACCAGGAAGTACCTTTAGAAAAGAGTAAAATGTTAAATATCATGAGGTTAACCATGTTTTAGAAAAGCGTCGTATGCCTGGAGTTTAATTTCACAAGACTTTCAAAAAGCAATAATGTCTCACGATAAAAATGAGGATGTAATCGAAAGATAAATATAAAGAGAAAGAACAGAGAAGTGAAACAAACCGTGTCTGTAGAAAAGAAGGAACTGTCCGAGGTGTACGCAGCGCCGCTCACATCCTCCTCTCCGATCTGAAACACAAACACGCTTTAAGGACACACAAATGACATTTTAAAGCTCCCGTGTCACAAAACTGACTGAGCTTTAAAAATTAAACTAAACTAAAACTAAAGAAATGGTATTTGATCCTAAAGGGGCGGTGAAGGACAAAGCCCAGAGCAAGTGGTGTCCTACAAGGACCTGGAGACACTTCTGGATCCCCAGGTTCAGGGGGTCGCACACGTGGAGGCTCTCAAACATCAGTCAGCGCCTGCATTTTTAAGGCGGCTGAGAGTCCACACTGTAGATAAAAGTGTTCTGCTGCTTTTCTTTAGAACTTGCATTGATCCATGATCAGATCTGGGATCACAACATGGGCTGGGAACCCGTCAGTCAAACTCAAGTCACAAATAAACGGGAAAATAGAGCGGGAAAAGAAATTCACTTTCAATGTCACTGCAGGACAGGGCATTGGAGAACAAGCAGTTCTTCATTTGGCTGAGTCTGTTCCCAGAAGTTCTCACCTGTTCTTTGACAGGTACTTCACTACAGTCAAACTTCTAGACATCCTGGCAGAGAAAGGGCTTGCAGGCACTGGGACTATAATGAAAAACAGAATCCCCAGGGATTGCAAAATAATAGAAGATCAGGCTATCAAAAAGAAAGGAAGAGGAGCAACTGAGATGGTGGTCAGAAGAAGTCCTGAACTTGCGATCATTAAATGGTTTGACAACAAGCCAGTGGTTATGTGCTCCTCTGCCTACGGCATTGAGCCTCAGGACCTATGCAGAAGATGGTCCAAGAAAGAAAAAAGGTTTGTCCAAGTTTCAAGACCAGTGTCAATTGCTGAGTACAACAACAACATGGTGGTGTGGATCTTGCTGACAGGATGCTTAGTTTCTACAAGATGGCCTCTCGTACTCGGAAATGGACAGTCCGGGTAATTTTCCACTTCTTTGATGTCGCAATCAGCAATGCATGGCTACAATACAAAGCAGACTGTCAGCTTCTGGGCAAGAAACCACTGAAGTTCCTGGATTTCAAACTTGTTCTTGGTGAGTCAATGATAAGTCAAGCCCAAGGAGGAATCTTGGATGAGAGTGAAGAGAGTGATGGTGACTACACCCCTCCACGTCAAAAGTGGAAACCTCAGCCAAACAAAGCCCTGAGACACTATGGAGCGCTACATCTCGCAAAAATGGTGGATGAACCACATGCATCAAGGTGTCGTAGATCTGGCTGTAACAGCAAAACCTACGTGATGTGCACTAAGTGCCAAATTTTTCTGTGTGTTTCAAAAAGGGGAATTGCTTCCTAAAATATCACACAAAGTAAACAAGAAAAAGTTCAAAGTTCAATGTTCCAAAATAAATGCACTACAGATCTGTATTGAGGTTGCTGAGGGACATAAATCCCAAGTTCACTTACTGTCTATGGAGTTGAATTGTATGGAAATTGTTAAATTTGTACGTCAATAAAGTTCCGATGTACACTACAGTGGATATGCTGTATTTTTCAAATAAAAACTTGAAAAAGAAAAAAAAAGTTTTCAGTGTAGTCATTGTCCTCTAAATAACTGGGGAAACCAAAAAAATTAAAAATTGGAATACATTTTTTTCTCTGGTAGTCAGGAGGATATAAAAGTGCACTTTAGGGGGAGAGTGCAATATAAAAGTGCACTTTAATGGAAAAGTGCAATATAAAAGTGCACTTTAATGGAAAAGTGCAATATAAAAGTGCACTTTAATGGAAAAGTGCAATATAAAAGTGCACTTTAAGGGTACAGTGTAATATAAAAGTGCACTTTAAGGGTACAGTGTAATATAAAAGTGCACTTTAAGGGTACAGTGTAATATAAAAGTGCACTTTAGGGCCAGTAGGGCTAATGCAGTTCTTGCTGTGCTTTTGGTTTTAAGATGTTTATTGTATGAAATGTGCAATAATAAATATCATTTATTCCCTGTAATGTGTCTTTTGGTTGATTTGAGGTGTAAGTTTGTTGTTTTGTGTTGTTGTTGTGTCCAAAAAGAATTTCACAATAAAGGCTAATCTAATCTATGTCGTGTTCTAACTCCGTTCCCTCGTCAAAAACACACCTGGAGTTGTGTTTGTTTCATTCACATGAGGAACTCTTTATTATTAATCTGTAACATCTCCAAAGGTCTGTTTGTAATGAGGAAACTCCATTAGAACAGAGATCAACAAATAAATAATGTAATATGGACTTTTTAAGAGAAAATGAAGATGGAGTTTTTAATACTCACGGATTTACTGTTGCTGCCGTGGAGATAGTCGTTTAACGCGTCTACATCTCTGTCGGGAAAAACAAGGGACATTTCAGACTTAAGAATCTCTACGATTTTCAGGTTTAAAATAAGTTTTGCACATTATTGATCAGGGCTGGATACAGAAGTGTTCTGAGTGTGACGTCCCCCACAGCAGCTCCAAATGAAGCTCATCGAGGCCAGCGGTTAAAAGGTCCATATTAGGAAGAAGAAGTATTATTTATTAGGGCTGTCAGTTCAACGCATTAATTAGATTAATTAATTACACTACAAATTAACACATACAAATTAATGCAATTAATTATGAGCGGCGTGTTTTAAATTTGTCCCACTGAAGGACCTGTAGGCGACTCGGCAATGGCGTCACTTCCACCTGCGTCGCTCAAACAAATAAATCCTGGAGGAAACTGACTTGGACTCGGCTCAGGGGGCGAGGAGCGAATCGCCGCCAGGGCCCAAGAACGGCGACTTTATTTATAAAAAGAACGATCGACAAGAACGCCGTGATTTGGAGTTTTTGTTGCACTTCGCCAAACCACGCTCGCAGAATTTGGGAAACGAAACATTTTTAAAACACACTTCACCAATAGAAATGTGGAATTCAAATCTTTTCTTCTTATTCAATTGATTCCCCAAACACTACAATTTTGTAATGTTCGAATTCGAATTCTTTATTTGGGACCTTTAGCAGATATCAGATTAAAATGTGATTAATTTGATTAATTAATTACAAATCATGTAATTAATTAGATATTTTTTAAATTGCCTGACAGCACTAGTATTTATGTGAAATAAAAACCCCAGGAGTGTGTAGGTTAAACCAGGCTCACAGCAGCAGGTACAGTTTTTAGTGTAAAGTAAAGAAAGACCACCCAATGATGTCACGAGGTGGAACCGAGCTCTCGAGAGGGACAGAATCCTCAAAGCATCTTACAGGACCTTTATGTTTAAAACAGCGCAGAACAAACGTGTAGATTTAACTTATTTTACCCCAAAATATCCAGCAGCTGGCGATCGTCCTCATCATCCATGACATCTGAAACATACAGAGCAGAACGTTTACGGAAATGACATCTGAAACATACAGAGCAGAACGTTTACGGAAATGACATCTGAAACATACAGAGCAGAACGTTTACGGAAATGACATCTGAAACATAAAGAAACGTTTACGGAAATGACATCTGAAACATACAGAGCAGAACGTTTACGGAAATGACATCTGAAACATAAAGAAACGTTTACGGAAAAGATCCAAAACCAGGAAACATGCAGAGAAAATATGAATATTGGCAAAAGGAGAAATTCAGTTTTTTATTTGGTCGAATACGGTTTACGGCTCATCCAAGCTGCTTCTTCAGAACTGAATTTCTCCTTTTGCCGTGGATTTTACCGGGACGACTGAGGGATTCTTCAAAATATGATTAAAGACTTGTGTGGGTTTTTCACTCTAACACGTCACATATTTACATCTCCATGTTCCTTTTACTGTTTTGAAAATGTTATATTCACCCAAAACAATGAACATATAAATTTCGCCCGTGTTTTTGCCGCTCTGAATGTCCCCTCCCTTTGCTCTCTGTGCTGACTCACTCCCCCTTCAGAGCGCCATCACATCACTCTGAACGTCCTGCATCACAGCAGGTTTGTCCAGATGTTCTGTTCAGTTTCGTCTCATGTTTTTGTAGATTTATGGAGAATTGTCGTGTGGAGCCTGGGGGCGGAGCCTCGTACAGACTCGTAAGACTGCTAACCATAACGAAGTTTCTACAGGCAAAGAAAAAAAAATTGCATAATACCAACTCTTAAAAAGAATTTAAGACCTAATAGAGGTAAAGAAGTACCGGTACATTTTGTGTACAGTGGTCTCTATCGCGGTTCACTTTTCGTGGCCTCGCTGTTTGGCGGATTTTATTTTATTTTTCTAGTGTCTGAACATTGTGTTGTGCGTCCTGATTGTTTCTCCTCCGTGTCTCCTGTACAGAACAGAATGTGTTCAGTTTGACACATTTATATAGATGTTATAGAGGGGGGACCCGGGGGGGCTCCGGAGCGGCTCCGGGGGGGCTCTGGGAGTCCCGCTGGATGCACGAGGAGCCCAGACATGAGTCACTGGATCTGTAGGAAGTCCAGACCGGGACTAAGACATGAGGACCAGACCGGGACCAGACCGGGACCAGACCGGGACCAGACCGGGACTAAGACATGAGGACCAGACTGGGACCAGACCAGAACTAGACCGGGACCAGACCGGGACTAAGACATGAGGACCAGACTGGGACCAGACTGTGACCAGACCGGGACTAAGACATGAGGACCAGACTGGGACCAGACCAGGACCAGACCGGGACTAACACATGAGGACCAGACTGGGACCAGACCGGGACCAGACTGGGACTAAGACATGAGGACCAGACTGGGACCAGACCGGGACTAGACCAGGACTAGACCGGGACCAGACCGGGACTAAGACATGAGGACCAGACTGGGACCAGACCAGGACCAGACCGGGACTAACACATGAGGACCAGACTGGGACCAGACCGGGACCAGACCGGGACTAAGACATGAGGACCAGACCGGAACTAGACCAGGACTAAACGTGGACTAAACCAAGTCTAAACCAGGATTAAACCACCGCATGCGACTCTTTGCCTTGTTTCGTGCGGTTCTTGTGCGTGTTCGTTTCGACTGCATCGTTGGACGCGGTCCTGAGGGGGAGGCACGGTCCGGGCGCTGCCGGCCTCGGTCTCGTGCTCACAGCCCCGGGTGGGACGCACGGTCTCGCGCCGGTCATGCTGCTCACGGATTTGACCACGATGAGCAGGTGCACGTGTCCGTGCGCACACTTCTCCGGTCCCAGGACTAAACCAGGTCTAAACCTGGACTAAACCAGGACTAGACCAGGTCTAAAACACCGCATGCAGCTCTTTGCCTCGGGTGCACGTGTCTGCGTGCTTTCCCCCCACGCTTCACTATTAATACATTTTGTTGAAAATCTATGAAAGTTTGAGTGTTTAAACACAGGGATGAAAGTGGCCAATCATGAAAAAAGCGCAGCGCGGGGCGTGCGGTGTCCGCAGCACCAGAAGAGCACACAAGCTCACGGCCCCGCACACATGTACAAGTTTAATACGAGACATGTACTTTTGTTTCTGAATACGGGACGATTACATTTTTCAACGGACGGTTGGCAACCCTAAACACAATTATACATATATAATACACACCCAAAATTTCAACGTATTTGGAAAAAAAAAAAAAAATTACCACGCGGCTAAAAAAAAGTGGAGATCCACTAAAAAGCGGAACTCTTTCATCCCTGTAAACAAGAGACAAATGTGAGAAAATGTTAATTCCAGTCTGAGAAAAGTTTATAATGTGTGTGGTGAGGCGTTTACAGCCTTAAAACACGTATAATAATTGTAAAATTAAGATTATCCTTTATTGTCTCCCTTAGGAGAAATTGGTCCTCTGCATTTAACCCATCCTGTTATTAGGAGCAGTGGGCAGCACATTACTGCGCCCGGGGACCATCTCCATGATCTTCTTGCTTCGGTTTGGTCAGGACCTAAGCTGGAGGTACCTATGGTGCATGTCACAACGGGCCTTGATGTTTCTTCTGCCATGGGGGCTACCAGTGTCCGCAGACACTGGGGGCGAGGTGGGGTTAAGTGTCTTGCCCAAGGACACAACGGCAGCGCTCATCTGTGGGAGCTGGGATCACACGCGGTCAACCCGTCAAGAGCGGGATCGAACCCAGACCATGCATGCAAACTCCACACAGAACACACACGGAAAGGTCTGGGCGGATCTTCACGGATTTCACTTATTACGGGTTATTTCTGGAACCTAACCCCGCGATAAACGAGGGAACACTATATTTATTATCTCATCTGATTATGTCTTTGTACTTTACCATGAAAACGGTAAATTCACAAATATTGAACCTGATCATTACTATGAGTGACTGCTGACTGCTCAGTCTGTATTAAATACGCCTTTTTGGCCTGTAGAATGTTGTGATGTCGTCTGAAACCCAGCAGTAACCCAGTGTGTGGTGCTGGAATACGATTATTCCAGGTCTAAAAGATAATAAGCTTTGCTATAGGTGGTGTAACCAAGAACTAACCCAAAGGAGGAGAGTAATGTGGGTAAAATGTTAACCAAACACTAAGAGCAGATGAGCAGAGTACCCCGAGGGAGCGAGCGTACCGTAATCCAGAACCACAGCACCGATCACGTGACTTCTGCCTTTATTTACGAGGATCAAATTACTGATGGTTAATGGTCAAAGCCAATACAGCGTGGAGGCCCGATGCTTCTGAGAACAAGACAGTATTTACTTGGTTTAAACAAACGTGAGCTTTAAAAAACGTGACCTTCTCAAAAACAAACCTGGAGTTGTGTTTGTTTCAGTCACATGTTTGAGGAACTCTTTATTATCCGTCTGTCTACATCTCCAAACCTCAGAATGCTCCTCAGATTGGAAATTCTTGCACTGAAATGATCCAGATGATTCTCCTGAAGGTGTATGAAGTTTAAAAACTGACGTGATAAGGTGGAAGTGTTTGTGGAAAGCCTAAATACGCAGGATTTTTGTGTTAAACATGTGCGAATGAAACAACAACAAAAAACTCCAGGTATATTTTTGATAAGGAAACAACATTATAGCATAGATCAGAAGAGTAATATGGCCCTTTAAGAGTAAGTCAACATGAAAATATCCCGTCTGAATTGTAGGAATTGAGTTTTATTATGGTACAAAGCTGCTCAAGGTTAAACGCAGGATGGGCCTGTTCCTTCTACAGGCAAATCCCCACCCATCCACTACCGCTCGTGTGACAGGCCCGAGCCTCGGACGCCTAGAAAGACTGAAAGGAAATGGAAATGTACAACGGTCATTGAAATCCATTGAATTTTCTTTCATTTTTCTAATTTTAAATATACAATTGCTTCGTGTTGCTGCCATCACAACTACAACAACAGAAAACATTTAAAGTCATCGATTATGGGCCTAAAACAAAAGATTTGGGTGTGTTTGGAGATCTTTTCCATCTGTATTTTCCTTGTTATTAAAGATAAGAGTGGAAAGTTGGCGTGTGGGCCTGACATCTGCAGTTACTCGCTGGTGATTGCATGGGTTATTCTCACGAGTTTATTGAGTAATATGAGGAAACGTGGGAGGAATAGCTTTGTATTCCTGACAGTGCAGCTTGTTTTACGACTCAAAATGGAGGTAGAGGCCACAGAGGCTGTCTTTAGAGCCCTGTCGTGTCCTGCCTCCATGTTTGCCTCAGTAAGAACAAAGACAACAGGGACTGCAGCCTCTCAGCCACTTTTAACACCGAATTTATGTCGGTTTTACGAGTTTAAACGCCAAAACGAGCCTTAATCTGGTTGGATTTTAATATTTCAACATTTCCAGTGGTGTACAAATGGATTTTAAATGGTGTTTGTGGTTAAACGTGCAGCAAATACGACTTAAAACGTCATTAAAGTGCTTATTTTATACAAAAAATTGTCATTTAAACAGAAAACTGTTAAAACGGTTATTGCCTGGTTCTTTTTGACGTTTTTCTGACGACGTCGAATGGAGGCAGCCCCGTGTTCAAACTGAAATGGCGAATTTAAGACGAAATAACGTCGGGTTTCTTTGGTAATTTCAAATAGTGTTAGAAAAAAATAATCCGGTGACAATAAACGCGTCGAAAAGCGCATTAAATATACAAGTATTCGTTATGTTTTAGCGTTTTTGAGTGTTTCGGATTCGACCTATCTTAACTGCTTTGAAAAAAAACGCAGCTAATTCCAGTTTAAAATCAGTGTTTTATCAAATTCTAACACAATTTTCGACTAAAACACAAAAAACGAGCACGGTGTAAGGTTTAAAAAGCGGATTATATATAAAACTATTCTTTATTTTTGGCGTTTTCGAGCGTTTCCGACTCGACCTAGCATAACCGCCTAGAAAAAAAGGCAGGCTAATCCCAGTTCAAGTCAATTTTTAATCAAATTTTAACACAATTTTCGATTAAAACACAAAAAACGAGCAGGGTGTAAGGTTTAATCCCCAAAAAACAGCCCGTTTGTGAGACTATCTGACATTTGAGGGGGAAAAAAACACCTCCGTGTCTCGGGTTTGTGTCGGTGCCTGGACCAAAATGGAAGCTTCGCGAAGGTTTGTCCCGTTTAGGGCTCGAAAACGCTCATTTTTGTCTCGTTTTGTCCGACCCCCGCGGTTGTTTTCGGGGGGGATTTGTACCCGCAGCCTCGTTACAGCTCGGGCTTCCCCCACAGCCCTCGGCCTGGTCGGGTTTAGCCGCGGTAGCTCCACCGTCACCACCGCCGCCATCACCACCACCACCGGCGCAGCGGCTGTCGTCTGCGCCTCGGGAGGATTTCTACGGGGAAAACGCGACGGAAAGAGCCGCGGTTATAAATGTTTATCCGGATTAACATCGCATAAAGCCGGGGGAAAGAGGCAAACCCAACCGTCCCATCTCTCTGCGCCTGTAACCCAATATCTGCTGCATTTGGCAACTTTTAATTCGCTCCCTCCTCCCGTGCAGAACCTACTCCTCCTTCCTCTCCCTCTCCCACTCAGATGGCGTTTTCTCGCCGCTCCTGCTCAGTCTCGGATAGATTTTGCTCTCCTTCCCTCCCTGAAGGATGGAAGGGAAGGGAGGCAGGAGCGGCGTGTGTTTTTTCCGTGAAATTTTTATCACTAAATTAGAATTCACTCGAAGCGAACTCACCGTCTGAAAAAGCACTGCCGCGTCCACGGGGTTTCCCAGCCATCAGCGCACGGGCTGGCGGGGGAGCCCGAGCCCCGTGCCACTCCAAATGCGTAAAAGCGCACCGAAACACACACCGACGCGCCACAAAACACTTTCATTCACTCATTTTACTGTGTTTATATTTAGTTTATTTTTAGAAGTTACGCCGGAGGGGAAATTAAGGTTATTGTCACGTAATTTCATCAGAGGGCGGGACTCACTTTTGGCCACACCTCACAGCTCAGGTATGAACATTTAGGCTCGTTCAGATATGACATGTCACTTATCTCACATGTGACTGTCGCAGGACCGTGTGACTTTTTACACATATTTTATTGTCGGGATTCAAAATACTCAAAGAAATGTAGCGTTCTGTGTGTGCCACTCCAAATGTGTAAAAGCGCACCGAAGCACCCACCAAAACACCACAGAAACCACCAAAACACCCACCAAAACACCACCAAAACACCCACCAAAATGCCACCGAAACCACCAAAACACCCACCAAAACACCCACCAAAACACCTCCGAAACACCACCAAAACACCCACGAAACACCCACCAAAACACCCACAAAACACCCACCAAAACACCCACCAAAACACCACCGAAACACCACCAAAACACCCACGAAACACCCACCAAAACACCCACGAAACACCCACCAAAACACCCACGAAACACCCACCAAAACACCCACGAAACACCCACCAAAACACCCACCAAAACACCACTGAAACACCACCAAAACACCCACGAAACATCCACCAAAACACCACCGAAACCACCAAAACACCACCGAAACACCCACCAAAACACTTGCCTTGAAGAATCCATGACTCATCGCTGTACCAGCGGTGAGTCTGGTAACGCTTGGTCCAGAATACGCTGCGGTTGCGCGTAGACAGACAGCTAAGTGAACCAATCAGAGATTGCGCCATCTTGATTCAAAACTGAGGCGGAACTTCCGCTGCCTAAGAGTGACTTTGCGGGAAAAGGCGGGTGCACTGACGTCACCATCTTTGAACGAATCAGAATCGCGGAGTTCGTTTGTAACCGGGGGAGCGAGGGTGGAGCGAGTGTGTCCAAATGGTATCGCGCTGTATAGGAAATACAGAGAGATATCATTTGGCTGGCCAGGTAACCAAAACACCACCGAAACCACCAAAACACCACCGAAACCACCAAAACACCACCGAAACCACCAAAACACCACCGAAACCACCAAAACACCACCGAAACACCCACCGAAACACCCACCGACGCGCCACAAAACACTTTCACTCATTTTACTGTTTATATTTAGTTTCTTTTTAGAAGTCACGCCCGAGGGGAAATTAAACTACACAATCACATTCTCGCCGCTTTCCTTAGAATTAAATGAGTATAATGACCTATTCTAAAGAAAACAAGGACCTTAAAGTGCATAAAAATCATCACAAATGACCTCACATCATTCTGCAGACCAATAATACTGAATAAACTTAGATTTAGACAAACTTTATTGATCCACAAGGGAAATGATTTGGACACAGGAGTTTATCCTCCTGAGGTCCCGAGGTCCCGAGGTCCTGAGGTCCTGAGGTCCCGAGGTCCCGAGGTCCCGAGGTCCTGAGGTCCCGAGGTCCCGAGGTCCCGAGGTCCCGAGGTCCCGAGGTCCCGAGGTCCCGAGGTCCCGAGGTCCTGAGGTCCCGAGGTCCCGAGGTCCTGAGGTCCTGAGGTCCCGAGGTCCCGAGGTCCCGAGGTCCTGAGGTCCTGAGGTCCCGAGGTCCCGAGGTCCTGAGGTCCTGAGGTCCCGAGGTCCC
The DNA here is from genome assembly GCA_036785185.1 of Paratrypauchen microcephalus. Lineage (NCBI taxonomy): Eukaryota > Metazoa > Chordata > Actinopteri > Gobiiformes > Gobiidae > Paratrypauchen > Paratrypauchen microcephalus. The sequence goes on from JAVJIX010000309.1 coordinate 535,420, forward strand.
GAGGTCCCGAGGTCCCGAGGTCCTGAGGTCCGCCCTTCATCTGTGTCCTTTATACATGGACATGGAGTTAACCAGGCGACCATCAGGCCAAGTGTTTTCACATACACTCCAGTAATAGTGATACAATAATAATAATAATAATAATAAATAAATAAAAATAATAATAATAATAAATAAAAAATACATAAATAAGTAAATAAATAAAAAAAAATATAAATAAAATAAAAAATACATAAAAATACATAAATAAATACATAAATAAAAAAATAAAATATAAATATAAATAAAAAACCTAAACAGGCATAAATAAATAAGAAATAAATAAAAAAAATATAATAAAAAAGAAATAAAAATACATAAATAAGTAAATAAATAAATAAAAATATACATAAAATTTAAAAAATGAATAAAAATACATAAATAAATACATAAATAACTAAATCAATCAATCAATAAGAAATTAAAAGGGAATCTAAAAGCTTTTTGAGGTGACTGTAGAAGTCTGTCAGAGACGTCATCAAAACAAAACAAAAAATCATGTTTTTTCACATGGATTTAACACTGTTCCATTACAGACGACATGTTACAACATTATGAATAATAATAAATTTAACAATGTAAATGCTCAGCTGTTCATTTACTCCAAATAGAAAATTAAAATAATAATAATAATAATTCAGATCCCAGGAGGATATGATAATAACAGAGAAATAACATCATAAATTCTAAATAAGTATTTAAAAAGTGAGGATATAATTTGGGGGCAGATTTCTTTTGATCGTGTCGAGTCGTCACTGATAGAAATGATCAGGTTTAATATTTATGGACTCTCTGAAACAGGTCCAGATGTTTTTCTACCCACGGCTCCAGAATGAGGCAAAATCAGGGCCGTTGCCATAGCGATGAACGATTTAAAACAAAATAATATGGATTTTGAAAGAGGAAAAAGGCTCAAAATGCAGCATAAAACAATAAGTAAAAATAAAATATCGATCAGGCGGTTTAATGAACCCTGTGCACGTGACTTACACAAACTTTATTGATCCATATTTTCATCTGCAAATCTGAAACAGAATATGAACCATCTCCAGTCACAGCTGCTCCTCAGCCCCTCCTCTGCTCCTCCTCAGCTCCTCCTCAGCCCCTCCTCTCCTCCTCTGCTCCTCCTCTGCTCCTCCTCTCCTCCTCTGCTCCTCATCTGCTCCTCCTCTGCTCCTCCTCTGCTCCTCTGCTCCTCCTCTGCTCCTCCTGTGCTCCTCCTGCTCCTCCTCTGCTCCTCCTCAGCTCCTCCTCTGCTCCTCCTCTGCTTCTCCTCTGCTCCTCCTCTGCTTCTCCTCTGCTTCTCCTCTGCTCCTCCTCAGATCCTCTGCTCCTCCTCTGCTTCTCCTCTGCTTCTGCTCTGCTCCTCTGCTCTGCTCCTCTGCTCAGCTCCTCTGCTCTGCTCCTCAGCTCTGCTCCTCAGCTCCTCTGCTCTGCTCCTCAGCTCCTCTGCTCAGCTCCTCTGCTCTGCTCCTCAGCTCCTCTGCTCTGCTCCTCAGCTCCTCTGCTCAGCTCCTCTGCTCCTCTGCTCTGCTCCTCAGCTCCTCTGCTCTGCTCCTCAGCTCTGCTCCTCTGCTCCTCAGCTCCTCTGCTCTGCTCCTCTGCTCTGCTCCTCTGCTCTGCTCCTCAGCTCCTCTGCTCTGCTCCTCAGCTCCTCTGCTCTGCTCCTCAGCTCCTCTGCTCTGCTCCTCTGCTCTGCTCCTCTGCTCCTCAGCTCCTCTCCTCTGCTCTGCTCCTCTCCTCTGCTCCTCTGCTCCTCAGCTCTGCTCCTCAGCTCCTCAGCTCCTCCTCAGCTCCTCCTCTCCTCCTGTGCTCCTCCTCTGCTCCTCCTGCTCCTCCTCCTCTGCTCCTCTGCTCCTCTGCTCCTCCTCTGCTCCTCCTCTCCTCCTCAGCTCCTCCTCTCCTCCTGTGCTCCTCCTCTGCTCCTCCTCAGCTCCTCCTCTGCTCCTCCTCTGCTCCTTTGCTCCTCCTCTCCTCCTCTGCTCCTCCTGTGAGTTTTTTACGCTGAAAACGGTGCGGTGCATAACTAACTCTTCTGAGCCACAGACTGATTTTGTGGCCACAGAAGCGCTTGAATTGTGTAACTAAATTTCAGTGTGTGAAATCCCATGTGAGCGTGTGACGTGTGAACACGCTGAAGTGTGTGTGTCACACTCTCAAAGCGGGAGGTCAAGGCGACTGGTCTGTAGTGGGCCGGTTCCCTGGCGTTTGTTGTTTTGGGAACCGGGACCACACAGGAGGTCTTCCACAGGACGGGGACCTTCTCCAGGCTGAGGCTCAGGCTGAACATGTAGCAGAGAACCTCACAGAGCTGGTCTGCACAGGTTCTCAGCAGCCTGGGGCAGATACCGTCAGGTCCTGTGGATTTCCCCTGTCTGAGACGCCTTAGCTCCCTCCTCACCTCGTCTGGTGTGGTGGACTGCAGGGGGTGGTGGAGGTGGGGGTGGAGGGGGGCTGGTGCTGGGTTGGGTCCGTGTGAAGGGGAAGTGGGATGTGGCCCGGGGAGGTGTGAAGATTCTACTAATGTTATTGTCGTATATTAAATTGAATATTTGAAAGAAAAATACAAAATGCTGTAACTTTGCTTTCTTGCCAATTCAATCCAAGTTTCTGACTTTCTGTCAGTTAAATCAAGAATTTTGTTTGGATTGTACAAAAATAAACTGAATTGAAAATGTAAATAATAAAAATGAGTTTAACCTCCACGGACCCAAAAAGTGCATCTAAATTATTATTATTATTATTATTATTATTATTATTATTATTATTATTATTATTATTATTATTATTTTAATGTTCTATTTGGAGGTAAATGAACACTTTAGCATTTACATTGTGTTAATTTTATGTTTATTCATATTTTTGTAACATGTCCTCTGTATTGGACTGTAATGTGTTAAATCCATGTCAAATTAACCTAAACCTCACAAAAACATTTTTTTGGGCGGTTTTACAGTCGCCTCAAAAAGTTTTTAGACTCCTTTTTAATTTATTATTTATTTATGTACTTTTATTTATTATTTTTGTATATTTTATTTAAAATGTTTAAGTATTATTTACTTATTTATGTATTTTATTTATATATATTTTTATTTTTTTATGCATTATATGTGTCCACTATATAAAGGACACAAATGAATGGGCGGGTGTCAGGAGGATAAACTTATCGACAGTGAGAGTGGAAGTCCAGCAGGTGGCTTTATTTTTTATTTTTTTCAAAAATACAATGTAATATTGCTGATGACTCCGCTGCGAGGCGGCCTACAGGAGGGAGGTGGACAGTCTGGTGACCTGGTGCGGAGACAACAACCTCACTCTGAACACAGACAAGCAACAAACAACCCTAACCCTAACCCAAGGAGATGATAGTGGACATGAGGCAGGAGAGGAGACTTCATCAGCCACTGTTTATCCGGGACCTTGAGGTGGAGAGGATGAGCAGCTTTAAATACCTGGGGTCCACATCAGTGATGACCTCACCTGGACACTCAACACTACACAGGTGGTGAAGAAGGCTCAACAGCGGCTGTACTTCATGAGGAGGCTGAGGAAATTTGGCATGTCGCCCAAAATCCTCAGAAACTTCTACAGCTGCATCACTGAGTCCATCCTGACCAGCTGCATCACTGTGTGGTACGGCAGCACTACTGCGAAGGACCGCAAACGCCTGCAGAGAGTGGTAAAGACGGCCACAAAGATCACCAGGACTCCTCAACCGTCTCTGCAGAGCATCTACCACCGCAGAGTCCACAAGAGAGCTGCCTCCATCATCAAAGACCCCACCCACCCCCAACATGGACTATTCACACTCCTACCTTCAGGCCGGAGGTACAGAAGTGTGAAAAACAGGACTACTAGACTTAAGAACTCTTTCTTCCCAACTGCTATCAGACTCTGCTATCAGACCGCTGAGCAAGAGGGACGGAAATACAAATTTGGGTTTATGACTAGAAAATATGAAATTTTGACAGGATGAGGAACAAGTTTACCACATGTTTTTTTCACAGAAATATCTTTCTCAAAGACACTGAAAAGTCCATGTTTTACATTCAGTGGCAGGTTTGTATCGAGCGTTCTATTCACAAACAGAAATCTGTCATTCCAGAAGGTTTGAGCGTACGAGCGTTCCCAGAACACATGGGCGACTGTTTCTTCAGCGCTGTGACAGAACGAGCAGAGATGATCCACGTTTAAGTGAAATCTGGAGATTACAGCGTTAACAGGGGAACATCTATGTGGGACTTTCAGACCGCACGAGTCTTATTCGTTATCAAATATTTTCTAAGCAAAAGCCAAACATTGTTCCAGTTAATGTCTGTAAATGTTCCAGATAAAAACAGATGATGTTTTTTTAGGTTTAAGTTTATTTGAGCAACTTGCAGGTTCCATTTAAATGAACTTTCACAAATACAAACTTATGTCACATAACTGCACTTCCTTTTGCTCAAAATGGAGCAGTTGGAAGAATAAACTGATTTACTCCTGCTCCACATTCTCACACATTCCACACTGACAACTGTAGTAATATATATAATATATATCATACAATAATATAATAATATACATTTCTCATCATTGTCCTGTACAGCTCTAGGATTTAAACATTTAACTTAAACACTTTTACTGTGTGACATTTTAATTCTATGATTGAAGTATGTTAATTACTTCAGGTCATCAGCACAATACTACATATCCATCCATTCATGTTCTTCCTCTTATCCGGGGCCGGGTCGCCGGGGCAACAGTCTAAGCAGGGATGCCCAGACCTCCTTCACCCCGGACACTTCCTCCAGCTCCTCCGGGGGGACTCCAAGGCGTTCCCAGGCCAGCCGGGAGACATAGTCCCTCCAGTGTGTCCTGGGTCTTCCCCGGGGCCTCCTCCCGGTGGGACGTGCCCGGAACACCTCCTGAGGGAGGCGTCCAGGAGGCGTCCGGAACAGACGCCCGAGCCTCCTCAGCTGCTCCTCTCCACGTGGAGAAGCAGCGGCTCTACTCCGAGCTCCTCCCGTGTGACTGAGCTCCTCACTCTATCTCTAAGGGAGCGTCCAGCCTCTGTGGAGGAAACTCATTTCGGCCGCTTGTATCGGCGATCTCGTCCTTTCGGTCATTACCCAGAGCTCATGACCATAGGTGAGGGGAGGAACGGAGATCGACGGTAAATCGAGAGCTTTACCTTTCGGCTCAGCTCCCTCTTCACCACAACGGTCCGGTACAGCGACCGCATCACTGCCGACGCTGCACCGATCCACCTGTCAATCTCACGCTCCATCCTCCCCTCACTCGAGAACAAGACCCCGACATACTGGAACTCCTCCACCTGAGGAGGACTCTCCACCCACGTGGAGAGGGCAAGCAATACTATATATATATATATATATATATATATATATATATATATATATATATATATATATATATATATATATATATATACACACGTATACCATGACTCATCGCTGTAACAGCGGTGAGTCTGGTAACGCTTGATCCAGAATGCGCTGCTGTTGCGCGTAGACAGACAGCTTCTGCTGCCTAAGAGTGACGTTGCGGGCAAAGGCGGGTGCACTGACGTCACTATCTTTGAACGAATCAGAATCGCGGAGTCCGTTTTTAACCGGAGGAGCGAGGGTGGATGGAGAGTGTCCAGATGGTATCGCGCTGTATAGGAAATACAGAGAGATATCATTTGGCTGGCCAGGTAACCCCTTTAACTCATCCTATGTCAAAATAATTATCAAGTATAGTATGACAAAGTTGAGAGTTGCCAAAATGAATATCTTTTTAAATATAATGTTTTTGATCAGATATTTAAAACAATATTTATTTGGGCAACTCTTCGTCATTTAAATTATTCCACAAATCCACTCCACGTCTTGTGATGCACATTTTTCTGCATGTCGTACGGAAAAATAATTTCATAAATTGAATTCATTTCTTAAGTTATAATTTCCTTCTCTGTTAAATAATATTTGAATATTTCCTGGTAGTTTTTTATACCAGGCTTGATACATAATTTGAGAAATCTTCAAACTTTAAAATTCTGGATTTGGAAAACATATTTGTAAGTTCTCTATGTTCGGCCCCATGGAGAATTCTCACGGCCTTTTTTCTATTTTAAATCATGAATCAGCGAGTTACCAATAAACAGCTCTGTAAATAGGTATTTATTTATTCTGTTGCACTGATTTATATTTTATATTTTTGTCTTAGACACTTTTTGTTTAGTCTTTATATTGTATTTGATTCACTGTTGAACACACACGGCAGAACTGACAATAAAGCAGAACTTTGATCTTTGATCTTTGACATACGTGGACATAAGTGGACATAAGTGGACACAAGTGGACATACGTGGACATAAGTGGACATAAGTGGACATAAGTGGACATAAGTGGACATACGTGGACATTAACATTTTCACTCCAGAAGGAACGGCATCAAACACAATTCCATATTCTTTACTGGAAAATTATAAACGTTGAGAAATTCACTGACGTCTTTGTTGTTAAACAGTCGGTGCACAAAGACCCTGATCAATAGCCTGATCAATCCCCTGATCATCCCCTGTTCAACAGTCCAGCAGGTGGCGCTGTGGCCTGAACTCCACTTCCTCCTGTGGACAACATGGCGACTGTGGAGGAAAACACCGCTTCAAAAGTCCAAGAGCGGCTCCAGAAGCGGCACCAAAGCCGCCTGGAGGACGCGGAGAGGCGGAGAGAGGCGAAAGAGAGCCACAAACCTGCGGAGGAGCACACGGACTACTTTAAAAGAGAGTTTAACCGGGAGCGGGCGGCGGTGGAGGAGCTGCTGCGCGCCTGTCCCGGTGCGCACCGAGCCGAGGCCGCCGAGCTCCTGGAGCAGGCCACGGCCCAAACCGCGCTCGTACAGAAGTTTGTCAACGACAGTATGCTCTTTCTGACCCAGTACGACCTGAGGCAAGCCCAGGCCGCCTTACAGAACCTGCAGAGTGCGCTGAACGAGGCCAGACAAGAGGCGATGCCCAAGAAGAAGTTCGCGTTCCGAGCGCGCACCAAAGCGACGGAGACAACGCCCACAGAAGCTTCAGATCCGGAGAAAACACCCACAGAAGCTTCAGATCCGGAGAAAACACCCACAGAAGCTTCAGATCCGGAGAAAACACCCACAGAAGCTTCAGATCCGGAGAAAACACCCACAGAAGCTTCAGATCCGGAGAAAACACCCACAGAAGGTTCAGATCCGGACACGACGACAGACGGTGGACGGGGTAAAGCAGAGACTGGACAATGTGGGTTTTGTCATTTAACTGATGCGAGTGTCACCAAAAGCGCAGAGGAGATCCAGCAGCGAGACGTCCTGCTGACCCACCTCCAGAACTGCAAAGTGAAGCTGTTGGGTTCGCCGAGCACGCTGCACCTGAAGCACATCGAAGGCTGCGAGATCCTCTGCGGGCCCGTGTCCACCTCGGTTTTCGTAGATGATTGCAGAAACAGCGTGCTGTCGTTCCCGTGTCAGCAGTTACGCACGCACAGAACGAGCGGCACGCAGGTGTACCTCCACGTGACGAGCCGGGCCATCCTGGAGGACTGCACCGGGGTGGGCTTCGCCCCGTTCTCCTGGTCGTACCCCGGGCTGGAGCGGGATTTCCAGGTGTCCGGACTGGATAGAAGCAGGAATAACTGGAGCGACGTGGATGATTTTGACTGGCTGGCCGCAGGGACGCCGTCTCCGAACTGGACCGTGATCCCGGAGGACGAGAGGCTCACCTGGGACACCTAAAATACCAATCAATACCAAATAGATCAATGTATCGATCAATGTTGAACAGTTAAAGCACTAAATGTCCCATTAGGCCTGTCGCAGGAATCACTCTGGTTTAGACCTGGTTTAGACCTGGTTTAGACCTGGTTTAGACCTGGTTTAGAATTGGTTTAGTCCTGGTTTGATCCTGGTTTAGTCCTGGTTTAGTCCTGGTTTAGTCCTGGTTTGATCCTGGTTTAGTCCTGGTTTACTCCTGGTTTAGTCCTGGTTTAGTACTGGTTTGATCCTAGTTTAGTCCTGGTTTAGTCCTGGTTTAGACCTGGTTTAGTCCTGGTTTAGACCTGGTTTAGTCCTGGTTTAGACCTGGTTTAGTCCTGGTTTGATCCTGGTTTACTCCTGGTTTGATCCTGGTTTACTCCTGGTTTAGTCCTGGTTTAGACCTGGTTTAGTACTGGTTTGATCCTAGTTTAGTCCTGGTTTAGACCTGGTTTAGTCCTGGTTTAGACCTGGTTTAGTCCTGGTTTAGAATTGGTTTAGTCCTGGTTTAGACCTGGTTTAGTCCTGGTTTAGAATTGGTTTAGTCCTGGTTTAGTCCTGGTTTGATCCTGGTTTAGTCCTGGTTTACTCCTGGTTTAGACCTGGTTTAGTACTGGTTTGATCCTAGTTTAGTCCTGGTTTAGACCTGGTTTAGTCCTGGTTTAGACCTGGTTTAGTCCTGGTTTAGAATTGGTTTAGTCCTGGTTTAGTCCTGGTTTGATCCTGGTTTAGACCTGGTCCAGACCTGGTTTAGTCCTGGTTTGATCCTGGTTTAGTCCTGGTTTAGAATTGGTTTAGTCCTGGTTTGATCCTGGTTTACTCCTGGTTTAGTCCTGGTTTAGACCTGGTTTAGTACTGGTTTGATCCTAGTTTAGTCCTGGTTTAGACCTGGTTTAGTCCTGGTTTAGACCTGGTTTAGTCCTGGTTTAGACCTGGTTTGATCCTGGTTTAGTCCTGGTTTAGTCCTGGTTTAGTCCTGGAACTTTTTCTTTGTGGTTGAATATTTGTTTGTAAAAGTGCAGGTTCGGGTTGTTTCTGTTCTCGTCACATTTCAGCTGTAAAAGTTTAAATAAGTGACTTCTATGGATATTTAAGGCTTTAATGATGCGATCTACTTAAAAATGAGATTATTTAACATTAGACTATTGCAAAGACGTGGAAAATGTATTCCAGGGATAAAATTAAAATAAATTAAAAATGATCATCTGTGAACTAATAACGTTTGTCACAAAAATAATTTAAGAAAGAAAGAGCTGACTCTTTCTGCATGCATGGTCTGGGTACGATCCCCGGGTCGCCTGGGCCTTTCTGTGTGGAGTTTGCATGTTCTCCCCGTGTCTGGGTGGGTTTCCTCCACCAACCCAAAACATGCACCAGGTAAAATCCTCCAGCTGAGGTCCTGACCAAATCGAAGCAAGAAGATCATGGAGATGGTCCCCGGGTGCAGTAATGTGCTGCCCACTGCTCCTAATAACAGGATGGGTCAAATGCAGAAATGGAATTTCCCCTCTGTGGGACTAATAAAGGCATAGCATGGTATGGTATGGTTTGGTTTATTTATTTGCACAGGGACAGTGCACAACATTTAATTGACCTTTGAAATAAACAAAAGAAAGATGCAGGTGCAGGTTATATTTCCACCTGTCGTCCCGGGACAGGATGATGTTAATGAAATATACTATGACAGATTGTAAATGGGTGATAGACCAGTGCATAAGAATAATCACATATGTGCAGACATATCAGATAAAATTACAACCATCACTATGCCATTTCACATTCAAAAAAATTCCATCATTATACATCATATACTTTTAATGCATCACATACACCAACAACACAACTTCACATTAAGTTTTATTACCATCAGCACCAATACTTCCAATAAACATAATTTTCATGCAGATATAATAAGGGTAACACTTTAAGAAATTACATAAATAGTGATAACCAGAGGTAAAACATACGAGCAAAATGATGCCGATGATGATGATACTAATAAGATATCAATAAGATAAGATATATTTTTTTCTTTCTTATTTTTTTCCTGTCTTAATGTAATTGCTTTACACTGTAGAAATATTCAAGTATTGGCAGCCACTGTCACCGGTTAACTGTAAAAACACAAAAATAAGGATCACTACTAACTTTGGGAGAAGGGGTGGGATTTAATAAGTTTTACTTCTACCCACTCCTTTTCGGGCATGTACATATATGCAAAAAAATAAATGTATTTGTGTCTATATATTCTTTCTTTTTTATGATCTTTTTTGTTGTTTATTTAAATTGTATGACACTGTACATTTTCTGTGCACTACAAGTATCATATGCTCGAAATAAATTACTACTACTACTACTACTACTACTACTACTACTACTACATCCATACACACACTCACCAGTCCTAACCTCTCACACACACATTCATCACTAATGAGCGCAAATTTGATATTAGCCATTTCTTTGTTTGATGTGCAAACGTTTGAAAACTTGTACATGTTATAATCTCATTTGGCAAACGATTCCACTGACTCATGGCAATAAAAGAGAAAGCAGTTTGACTAAAAGAAGTCGCTGCACTTCTCCTCTAGAGGTCGCCCTGGTGACTGGAGTTGTTTTTTCAGAGCTCAGCGTAACAAACCTTCTCAGAGGAGGGGCAGCAATACCATGAATCATTTTAAAAATTAGGCAGATGTTTGCGTACATTATTTGGTTATCAAAATTTTAAAAATTCTATTTAGAAAGAATATGACAGTGGTGATACTGTCGAGACTTGTTGTCGTGAATCTTTAGAGCGTTTTTGTAAATTGACTCAAGGGGCTTTAAGGCTGTTTTGTGCCTGAGACCAGCTTGTCATGCAATATAGAAAGCGAGAGAGAATCATGGAATTTAAATACATGTGTGATACCTCAATAGTCAGAAATCCTCGTATGTACCTAAAATTTGCCAGATTAAATTTGAGAGAATTTCTGAGCTTTTTACGTGGTTTTTAAAAGTCAATGTTGAGTCCAACGTGACGCCTAAATATGTAAATTCATTGACATTTTTAATTTTCTTCCCATTTATATGAATGACTGGATAATTTAGAAGTTTTCGTCTGTTTGTAAAAAACATTGCAACTGTCTTTTCTGCATTTAAAGTGAGACTAGAATTTTGCAACCAATCAGCCACCTTCTTCAGTTCCCCTGTTAATCTCACGGCCACTTCTGCAGCATTTTCCCATGAGTAAACAGGACTGTGTCGCATACATGATGACATTGGAATCACACACCGAGGGGAGATCGTTAATATACAGACTAAAAAGCAGAGGCCCTAATATAGAGCCCTGCGGAACTCCCATGGTGCAGTCTTTAAAGGGCGATATTGTGCGATTTACCCTAACACACTGCTTTCTGCCACTCAGGTAAGATTTAAACCAGTTTATTGTTTGATTAGACAGTTTATAATTTGATAATTTATGCAATAGTGTACGGTGATTTACGGTGTCAAAGGCCTTTCGTAAGTCCAGGAAGACTGCTCCTACTACCCCTCCTTGGTCTAAACTTGATTTAATTTCTTCTAGGAAGTAGGAGCAAGCCGTTTCTGTGGAGTATTTCCTTCTAAAACCAAACTGTAAAGGATTTAGAAAAGCGTTGGTATCTTGGTGTTCAGTTAGCTGCTCCTTTACAACTCTTTCATACACTTTGGAGATGGCAGGGAGGATGGTAATAGGCCGATAGTTACTGACCTCTTGTTTGTCTCCAGACTTATACACAGGTGTAACAATTCCAGATTTTAATGCAGCAGGAAATACAGTATGTCTTTAATGGAGTGATTTATTACTTCTGTTATGACTGGAGCCAGAGTTTCTTTATGATTGAATGCACTGTCCAGCCCATATAAATCTTTTGCTTTGCTATTGTTTAATTTACCAATAATGCTTTTTATGCATAATGCATAGCTTCTTCTTCTTCTGCATGTGAAACCTGATGTCACAGAAACGACGAAGAATAAACGAGGACTTTTATGTTGTGATACTTTTGTCTGGAAAGTTTAAAGTTTATTTCTTCAGTTTTAATCAGACTCAGTGACGGCCAGAAGCTTCATGAATTTACTGTAGGACATTTACTGTAGGACGTCTGCTGTAGGACGTCTGTAGGACGTCTGCTGTAGGACATTTACTGTAGGACGTCTGCTGTAGGACACATAAATTTGAAGTTTGGCATTTTGCAGACGCCTGTGAATAAAAGTGTCGGCAAAATAATGAATCAAACTGTTTTAATGAATTCATTTAATCCATAACATTTATACGTCGTCTTTCATGACGCCCAAACTTCTTTACAGTTCATGGTTCATTCACTCCACACTTGGTGGGGGTAAGATACTTTCTGTAGCCACAGCTGCCCCGGGGCAGACTGAGGGAAGCGAGGCTGCCAATCTGCACCATCAGCCCCTCCGACCACCTCCAACACTCATGCACACACCACTTTCATACTAGGCAAATGTGGGTGAAGTGTCTTGCCTAATGACACAACAACACTTTTTGTGACTGGCGCCCCCCTGTGGCTCCTGGTGTTCCCAGTGTCTCCGAGTCCTGACCATCTGAGTCCTGACCATCCGAGTCCTGACCACCTGAGTCCTGACCACCTGAGTCCTGACCATCCGAGTCCTGACCATCTGAGTCCTGACCATCTGACTCCTGACCATCCGAGTCCTGACCATCCGAGTCCTGACCATCTGAGTCCTGACCATCTGAGTCCTGACCACCCGAGTCCTGACCATCCGAGTCCTGACCACCTGAGTCCTGACCACCTGACTCCTGACCATCCGAGTCCTGACCATCCGAGTCCTGACCATCTGAGTCCTGACCATCTGAGTCCTGACCACCCGAGTCCTGACCATCCGAGTCCTGACCATCCGAGTCCTGACCATCCGAGTCCTGACCATCTGAGTCCTGACCATCTGAGTCCTGACCACCCGAGTCCTGACCATCCGAGTCCTGACCATCTGAGTCCTGACCATCTGAGTCCTGACCATCCGAGTCCTGACCATCCGAGTCCTGACCATCTGAGTCCTGACCATCTGAGTCCTGACCACCCGAGTCCTGACCATCCGAGTCCTGACCATCTGAGTCCTGACCATCCGAGTCCTGACCATCCCAGGCCCTGGAGCTTCTGAGATTTGACGAGATCAGGCTTTGACAGGCAGGTATGGACACGGCCATGGGTTTAGTCCTGGTTTAGTCTTGGTTTAGACCTGGTTTAGTTCTGGTTTAGTCCTGGTTTAGACCTGGTTTGTCCGGTAGTTTGTGGTTTGTTAGGTAGTTTGTGGTTTGTCCGGTAGTTTGTGGTTTGTCCGGTAGTTTGTGGTTTGTCCGGTAGTTTGTAGTTTGTTCGGTAGTTTGTAGTCTGTTCGGTAGTTTGTGGTTTGTCCGGTAGTTTGTGGTTTGTTCAGTAGTTTGTGGTTTGTCCGGTAGTTTGTGGTTTGTCCGGTAGTTTGTGGTTTGTCCGGTAGTTTGTGGTTTGTCCGGTAGTTTGTGGTTTGTTCAGTAGTTTGTAGTTTGTTCTGTAGTTTGTAGTCTGTTTGGTAGTTTGTGGTTTGTCCGGTAGTTTGTGGTTTGTCCGGTAGTTTGTGGTTTGTTCAGTAGTTTGTGGTTTGTCCGGTAGTTTGTGGTTTGTCCGGTAGTTTGTGGTTTGTCCGGTAGTTTGTGGTTTGTCCGGTAGTTTGTAGTTTGTTCGGTAGTTTGTAGTCTGTTCGGTAGTTTGTGGTTTGTCCGGTAGTTTGTGGTTTGTTCAGTAGTTTGTGGTTTGTTCTGTAGTTTGTAGTCTGTTTGGTAGTTTGTGGTTTGTTGTGTAGTTTGTGGTTTGTCCGGTAGTTTGTGGTTTGTTCAGTAGTTTGTAGTTTGTTCTGTAGTTTGTAGTCTGTTTGGTAGTTTGTGGTTTGTTCTGTAGTTTGTGGTTTGTTCAGTAGTTTGTAGTTTGTTCTGTAGTTTGTAGTTTGTTCTGTAGTTTGTAGTCTGTTCTGTAGGTTGTGGTTTGGGCGGTAGTGTGTGGTTTGTTCTGTAGGTTGTGGTTTGTTCAGTAGTTTGTAGTTTGTTGTATAGTTTGTAGTCTGTTCGGTAGTTTGTGGTTTGGTTGGTAGCTCGTAGTTTGTTCGGTAGTTTGTGGTTTGTTCGGTAGTTTGTAGTTTGTTCTGTAGTTCGTAGTTTGTGGTTTGTTCTGTAGTTCGTAGTTTGTGGTTTGTTCGGTAGTTTGTGGTTTGTTCAGTAGTTTGTGGTTTGTTCAGTAGTTTGTGGTTTGTTCGGTAGTTTGTTTGGTAGTTTGTGGTTTGTTCTGTAGTTTGTAGTTTGTTCGGTAGTTTGTGGTTTGTTCGGTAGTTTGTTTGGTAGTTTGTGGTTTGTTTGGTAGTTTGTGGTTTGTTCAGTAGTTTGTAGTTTGTTCTGTAGTTTGTAGTTTGTTCGGTAGTTTGTGGTTTGCGTGCGACCTGGCAGTGCTCCGTGAATGGGCCGCTGAGGTCGGGCTAATGAAGCTAACTCACTCAAACTAACCCTGGTCTGAACTCTGCACCAGTAAACGCTAAAACGGCCACTCTGCTTTCGCCCCATTATCTCTTTATGTCCTCCACGAACCATGTGACCCGCGCTCGTCCAATGGCAGGACGGGCGCGGGCTTACCCGTCCTGTGGCAAACGGATTTACGCTAATTGGCTGTAGCTACTTACCGGAGATTAGCGTGACGTGTTCTGACTTCTGCTCTAATCATTCGGATCCTTTGCAATCCTCCTGCGCTCGGGACGGACGACAGCTCCTCAACCTGACGGAAAAAACAAGAAATATTTGCTTTTCGAAAAATGGAAGACGATTTAAGACAGCAGTTTTGATTGCGATGGATTATGAGCGTTGCTAGCTTGGAATCTGACGTCTTTCGTAGCTTTTAAGGGCATCTCGAAGCCCTAAACCTTTTACATAAAGTTTTTATTTAAAATTAAAAAAAAAAAAAAAAAAAAAAGGACGATTTAAAATATTCAAAATGGCGTTGATGACGGTGAAATTCGACTTGAAGAAGCGCGTGAAGCTGGCGCAGACGGTGTGGTTCATGTACTGGTTCGCGGTGATGGCGGGAATCCTGGTGTTCAGCATGGGGCTGTTTTTCAAAATCGAGTTACGAAAACGCTCCGAACTCATGGATAACAACGAAAGCCACTTCCTGCCGAACCTGCTGATCGTCATGGGGCTCGTGATCTGCTGCATCAACGCTCTCGGGGGTAAAATCTGCTACGATTCACTCGACCCGTCCAAATTCCTGAAATGGAAGCCGATGCTGAACATGTTTCTAACGGGGTGCATGGTCTTCAACGCGCTGCTGCTCTTCACGGCGTTCCTGTGTTTCCTGATGAGGATTCCGCTGCAGTTCACGTTGGCCGAGGGTCTGAGGAGCGGGATGAAGTTTTACAAAGACACGGACACGCCCGGACGCTGCTACATGAAGAGGACCATAGACCTGATGCAGATGGAGTTCAGATGTTGCGGCACCGACAGTTTCAGGGACTGGTTCGAGATCCAGTGGGTCAGCAACCGATACCTGGACTTCAGCGCCAAGGAAGTCCGAGAGTGAGTACAGCGGGGTGCAGGTTCTAGAAGGCGATGGTTTCGTACTTCAGATGGAGGCAACAGGCACATTTGTCGTGAATGATCAATTAATCAAACTTCACCAAACTTATTTGTGTAGCACTTTTCAATTCTGGCAGATAGAGACACACTGCAAAAACAAATGCCGTACTTTTCGGACTATAAGCCGCTACTTTTTTCTCACACTTCGGACCCTGCGGCTTATAGTTCGGTGCGGCTTATGTTTGGATGAATTCTTTATGAAGGAAGAAGAAGATAGCAATCAGGGACTTTTCTGGTCGGTGAAAATACCTACGGTAAATAAGTGAGGAGAGTTCATGAATGAATGAAGTCTTGTTTTAGCCACTTAAAATCTCCTACAGGCGTCAACAGTTCTGTGAGGTCGAGTTCAGGGGGTTTAACCTTTAAACTTCAACTTTATTTTAAGGCTTCCAGAGGCGATAGCCTGGACATTTTACAGAAAAACTAACCCCAAAACAGAAAAAGAAACTAAAAAAAAAACAACAGAAAAAACCCAAAACAGAAAAAGAAACAAAAAAAGAAAAACCAAAAACAGAAAAACTAACCCCAAAACAGAAAAAGAAACTAAAAAAAAAACAACAGAAAAAACCCAAAACAGAAAAAGAAACAAAAACAAACAAACAAACAAAACAGAAAAACTAACCCCAAAACAGAAAAAGTTTGGGGGGTTTATCCTTAAAGTTTAAAGTTTAAACTTTATTTTAAAGCTTCCAGAGGCGACAGGATGGACATTTTACACTTGTTTTACCGCCGTGTTTCCGCCGTGTTTCTGCCATGTTTCCGTCTGTTCGAAAAAAGCACATACCAGTATTTATGTTTAATTAAAATTAAAAAAAATCCTTGTGTGTGTAAATATCTCGTTACCATGTGCACACCTGCGGCTACAGTCAGGTGCGCTCTATAGTACGAAAAGTACGGTGGCCAAAATGTAAGATCGAAACACTTAAATCTGTAAGAAAATGACTTAAACGTAGTGAAATAATCTGTCCCTGCAGCAGAGGTGGGACAAAGTCATTGCTGAGCAAGTCCCAAGTAAGTCCAAGTGAAGTCCCGAGTCAAGAGTATCCAAGTGCTGAGTCAAGTCCGAAGTCAAAGCTCACAAGTCTCAAGTCGAGTCCAAAGTCCTAGCATTTTAGTTTCGAGTCATTTCGAGTCCCCTTTACAAAGAAATAAAATTTCTACAAATCATATAATGTCTGCAAGATCTGTATTCATGATTGGATGTTGTGCAAGCCGCGCGCACATGCTCTTTGCAGACATTTTCGCAGATTCACAAGTACGAGTGCGCTCTTTATCAACATACTTTTAGAGTTTTTTTTTTTTTTCCATTGGACGTAGCAAGTCACAAGTCAAAAGGCCTAAGTCCAAGTGAAGTCACGAGTTACTGATATTGAAGTCCAAGTCGAGTTGCAAGTGTTTGTACATTTTGTCGAGTCTAAAGTTATCAAACTCGTGACTCGAGTCTGACTCGAGTCAAAGTCACATAACTCGAGTCCACACCTCTGCCCTGCAGCACCATCTTTTTACTTGACAAATTCTCTTCAAATAAACTCCCTCTAGACCAGAGTGAAGCGACTCTGAACTCGTAAACTGATCATAAATCTGAAAACCAGATTTTAAACTTTTAAAATCTTGGCCAGATCAGAGAAATTTGCAGTTCATGCCGTCCATTTAGCAACAACCCCATCGCTTCTTCCACAGACACAGAAACACAAGACGTAGACGTAGCTCCTGAAGGCTACAGGACTTTTACGGAGAGCTAAAAGTAAAATAAAAATAATCATTTCAGTTAAAACAAGTAAAATTTTCAGTTAAAAGCTAAACTTATGGGTTGAGTTTACTTTAAAAAAACAACGTAATATCTACAAAATAAAAATATAAACATTAAAGATGAAACTGTATTTTGTGAAGTGAAAACATCATCATCCACCAGTGACTCCAGGACTCACTTTACTCGAACAAAAGACAGAACGTCAGAGGATTCGTTTCAGTAAAAGTCCACAACGGTTACCGAGCAACCGCAACGTAAACGAGGCTCAGAGCTCGTTGAACGTAAACGTGATCAGACTCGTTCAAATAAAAGAAACGAAGGTGAAATGAAGGTTTAAAGAGTCCGAAAAAGTCCTTCCCTGTGCCTGGACGGACTTTTCCTCTCGATGACATAAACAGACGGGTTCAGAGCTACTTCCTGTATTTTTGGGCTTTACTTCTCAAAGTTTTTCCACAAAATGATACAATTCTGATAAATTCTGATAAATGTTCAGCGCAGGGACGGTCCACCAAACCAGGAGGAAGTAGAACCACCTGAAACGTGTCACGTGGACTTTAACGAGTAAAAGTCAAGCTCCTAATAGTTTGGGATTTTTTATTATCGTTTAGTTTTAGTTTTGACTTTTTTCTTGAATTCAGTTTGTTTTAATTAGTTTTTAGAGCAGCTCTGGTTGGTGACGGACAAGTCCTGGTTTAGTCCAGGTTTGGTCCAGGTTTAGTCCAGGTCTGGTCCAGGTTTAGTCCAGGTTTAGTCCAGGTCTGGGCCAGGTTTAGTCCAGGTCTGGTCCAGGTTTAGTCCAGGTTTAGACCAGGTTTGGTCCAGGTTTAGTCCAGGTTTAGTCCAGGTTTAGACCAGGTCTGGTCCAGGTTTAGTCCAGGTCTGGTCCAGGTTTAGTCCAGGTTTAGACCAGGTTTAGTCCTGGTTTAGTCCAGGTTTGGTCCAGGTTTAGTCCAGGTCTGGTCCAGGTTTAGTCCAGATTTAGTCCAGGTCTGGTCCAGGTTTAGTCCAGGTCTGGTCCAGGTTTAGTCCAGGTTTAGACCAGGTTTGGTCCAGGTTTAGTCCAGGTTTAGACCAGGTTTGGTCAAGGTTTAGTCCAGGTTTAGTCCAGATTTGGGCCAGGTTTAGTCCCAGGTTTAGTCCCAGGTTTGGGCCAAGTTTAGTCCTGGTTTGGTCCAGGTTTAGTCCAGGTTTAGACCAGGTTTAGTCCAGGTTTAGACAAGGTTTGGTCCAGGTTTAGTCCAGGTTTAGACCAGGTTTATTCCAGGTTTAGACCAGGTTTAGTCCTGGTTTAGTCCAGGTTTGGCCCAGGTTTAGACAAGGTTTAGTCCAGGTTTAGACCAGGTTTAGTCCTGGTTTAGACCAGGTTTAGTCCTGGTTTGGTCCAGGTTTAGTCCAGGTTTAGACAAGGTTTAGTCCAGGTTTAGACCAGGTTTGGTCCAGGTTTAGTCCAGGTTTAGTCCAGGTTTAGTTCCAGGTTTAGTCCCAGGTTTGGTCCAGGTTTAGTCCAGGTTTAGTCCAGGTTTAGTTCCAGGTTTAGTCCCAGGTTTGGTCCAGGTTTAGTCCAGGTTTAGTCCAGGTTTAGTCCCAGGTTTAGTCCAGGTTTAGTCCTGGTTTGGTCCAGGTTTAGTCCAGGTTTAGTCCTGGTTTGGTCCAGGTTTAGTTTAGTTTTTCTTAGTTTTAGTTTTTGGGTTATACTTTGGGTTATTTGTCAAGTGCAGGATTCAAAAAGAAAGAACAGAATTTTAAAACATTTCTTCAGGTTTCCCCCCACAAGCTGCAGCCTTAAGAACAAAAACAAATCAAAACACACCAAAACCTCCACACTGTCGTTTTATTTATGTCACTTTATGAAAAAGTGAGTCGTGTTGTGGTGAGTAGAACCTGTGAGCTGGACAAAGTGGGTCTCTCACCTCACAGCGAGAGGGTCCTGGGTGGTGCTCTCTTCAGGGGCCTCGACTCCAGGCTGAATTATGGACCCACTTTTATTTATTTGTTTATTTGTTTTTATTTTGGGTAATAAAGCAGTTTACATGAGGACAATCGTAACAGGAACATGAAGAAGAAAGACTTTAGTTTATTTATACTACCTGAGAAGACCAGGACTAAACCAGGACTAAACCAGGACTAAACCGGGACTAAACCGGGACTGAACCAGGACTGAACCAGGTCTAAAGCAGGACTAAACCAGGACTAAACCAGGACTGAAACCAGGACTAAACTAGGACTGAACCAGGACTAAACCGGGACTAAACCGGGACTGAACCAGGACTAAACCAGGACTGAGCCAGGACTGAACCGGGACTGAACCGGGACTGAACCGGGACTGAACCAGAACTAAACCGGGACTGAACCAGGACTGAACCAGGACTGAACCGGGACTGAACCGGGACTGAACCGGGACTGAACCGGGACTGAACCGGGACTGAACCAGAACTAAACCGGGACTGAACCAGGACTGAACCAGGACTGAACCGGGACTGAACCAGGACTAAACCGGGACTAAACCGGGACTGAACCAGGACTAAACCAGGACTAAACCAGGACTGAGCCAGGACTGAACCGGGACTGAACCGGGACTGAACCAGAACTAAACCGGGACTGAACCAGGACTGAACCAGGACTGAACCGGGACTGAACCGGGACTGAACCGGGACTGAACCGGGACTAAACCGGGACTAAACCGGGACTAAACCGGGACTGAACCGGGACTGAACCGGGACTGAACCGGGACTGAACCAGGACTAAACCGGGACTGAACCAGGACTGAACCAGGACTGAACCGGGACTGAACCAGGACTAAACCGGGACTAAACCGGGACTGAACCGGGACTAAACCGGGACTGAACCGGGACTGAACCAGGACTAAACCGGGACTGAACCAGGACTGAACCAGGACTGAACCGGGACTGAACCAGGACTAAACCAGGACTAAACCGGGACTGAACCGGGACTAAACCGGGACTAAACTAGGACTGAACCAGGACTAAACCAGGACTAAAACAGGACTAAACCGGGACTGAACCGGGACTAAACCGGGACTGAACCGGGACTGAACCGGGACTGAACCGGGACTGAACCGGGACTGAACCAGAACTAAACCGGGACTGAACCAGGACTAAACCGGGACTAAACCGGGACTAAACCGGGACTGAACCGGGACTAAACCGGGACTGAACCGGGACTAACCCGGGACTGAACCGGGACTAAACCGGGACTAAACCAGGACTGAACCGGGACTAGTTTATTTCTCCTGACAGTTCCACAAACCCTCCTCAGACCCTCAGCTGTCTCCGCTCAGATCACACGATGTTCTTGAAGTTCTCCTTATTGATTTGTGGACGTTTGATGGTTTGGTTTTCCTGCAGGCTCCTGAACGGCTCTGCTGAAGTTTGAGCTCAGGGTTAAGTGTGTCACAGAGTCAAAGTGTGTCACGTTAACCAAGTAAATCTTCTGATCCAGATAATCTCCTGAAGAACACACTGAACTCTGGAGCCAAATATAACCCACTGCGCTCAGGGGCCAGACCAAAACATCTCCAACAAACAACAGCCCAAACATCTGTCATCATGTGCACAAACGGGACTGCACTGCCCTCTTAGACAGATACTTACGTAAAAAATTAAATATGTTGGGAAAATGATGAAAAATCTGCAAAATTTTGGCAGTATTGGCGAGAGAAGAAAGTACGACCGGTTGTGAAGACCACATTCTGGTTTTAGACCAGGTTTAGTCCAGGTTTAGTTCCAGGTTTAGTCCCAGGTTTGGGCCAGGTTTAGTCCTGGTTTAGTCCAGGTTTGGTCCAGGTTTAGACCAGGTTTAGACCAGGTTTAGTCCAGGTTTAGTCCAGGTTTGGTCCAGGTTTAGACCAGGTTTAGACCAGGTTTAGTCCAGGTTTAGTCCAGGTTTGGTCCAGGTTTAGTCGAGGTTTAGAACAGGTTTAGAACAGGTTTAGTCCAGGTTTGGCCCAGGTTTGGTCCAGGTTTAGTCCAGGTTTAGTCCAGGTTTGGGCCAGGTTTAGACCAGGTTTAGACCAGGTTTAGTCCAGGTTTAGTCCAGGTTTGGTCCAGGTTTAGTCGAGGTTTAGAACAGGTTTAGAACAGGTTTAGTCCAGGTTTGGCCCAGGTTTGGTCCAGGTTTAGTCCAGGTTTAGTCCAGGTTTGGGCCAGGTTTAGTCCAGGTTTAGACCAGGTTTAGTCCAGGTTTAGTCCCAGGTTTAGTCCAGGTTTAGTCCTGGTTTAGTCCAGGTTTGGTCCAGGTTTAGTCCAGGTTTAGAACAGGTTTAGTCCAGGTTTGGCCCAGGTTTGGTCCAGGTTTAGACCAGGTTTAGTCCAGGTTTAGTCCAGGTTTAGTTCAGGTTTAGACCAGGTTTAGTCCAGGTTTAGTCCAGGTTTAGTCCAGGTTTAGACCAGGTTTAGTCCAGGTTTAGACCAGGTTTAGTCCAGGTTTAGACCAGGTTTAGTCCAGGTTTAGTCCAGGTTTAGACCAGGTTTAGTCCAGGTTTAGACCAGGTTTAGTCCAGGTTTAGACCAGGCCAGTATTGGCGAGAGAAGAAAGTACGACCGGTTGTGAAGACCACATTCTGGTTTTATCTGGTTAGAACTTAACTCCAGCTCAACACGTTCATTCTTCTGGAGTTAAGGGTCTTCACTTCGCCTCTTCTCACCTCTCGTCTCGTTTGTGTCTTTAGTCCTGGTTTAGTCCTGGTTTAGTCCTGGTTTAGTTCTGGTCCTGTTACATAAGTGATCTGGTTCACGGTGGGATTGGCTCAGGTTAATCCTGAAGTGACACTGGTGAGAGTTAAACCTTCTCCTCTCATCGCTCAATGATGGAAAATGTTCCTTTGTTCCTATTAGATCTGGACCTCACTGTCCTCAAAGGAGTGGCCCGAGGCTTTTAGGTGGAGATGTACGGCAGACTGAGGTCCTTTTAGGTGGAGGTGTACGGCAGACTGAGGTCCTTTTAGGTGGAGTCGTACGGCAGACTGAGGTCCTTTTAGGTGGAGGTGTACGGCAGACTGAGGTCCTTTTAGGTGGAGATGTACGGCAGATTGAGGTCCTTTTAGGTGGAGATGTACGGCAGACTGAGGTCCTTTTAGGTGGAGATGTACGGCAGACTGAGGTCCTTTTAGGTGGAGATGTACGGAAGACTGAGGTCCTTTTTAGGTGGAGGTGTACGGCAGACTGAGGTCCTTTTAGGTGGAGATGTACGGCAGACTGAGGTCCTTTTAGGTGGAGATGTACGGCAGACTGAGGTCCTTTTAGGTGGAGATGTACAGCAGACTGAGTTGAGGCAGTGGGAGGTGTAGATGTCCGTCAGGGAGGGGAGAGGGCCGTCTTAACTCCCCTCTGAAGCCGCTCCCTGTCCTCCACGGTGCAGCTGCCGTACCACACGGTGATGCAGTACGTCAGCAGGCTCTCGATGGACGCAAGGTAGAAGGTCAGCAGGCTGGGGTCTAGTTCATACTTCCTGAGCACCTTCAGGGAGTGTAGACGCTGCTGAGCCTTCTTAGTGATTGCTGTGATGTTCTCAGGCCAGGAGATGTGGTAAATGGTCACATCTTTATACAGCGCTTTTCCACCTTCAAGGAACCGGAAAGTGTTGAGCCTCTCCACACACTCGCCGTTGATGTAGAGGGGCTAAGTCTGTGCGGTGCCTCCTGAAGTCGACGATGATCTCTTTGGTTTTCTTGGCATTCAGAGCCAGATTGTTCTCTGTGCACCAGGCAGCCAACTTCAGGACCTCCTCATCTTCAGGACCTCCTCTCTGTAGGTTAGGGTTAGGGTTCACTATGAGGCTGCTGTGGCTGGTTGGACTGCAGTCGTGGGTGTAGAGACAGTCCCCCAAACAAGAATGTTCACGGGTGTGACTGGGCTCCACAGACTCTGGCTCCAGTTCAGTTTGTGTGTAAAAGTGTGGCCCCTCTCTCTCTCTGCATGACCCTGGGGTTTTTGTTTCAACATTTGGCTCCTCAGAACTCGTCTTTCTTCAGGACTGAACCAGGACTAAACCAGGACTAAACCAGGACTAAACCAGGACTGAACCAGGACTGAACCAGGACTAAACCAGGACTAAACCAGGACTGAACCAGGACTAAACCAGGACTAAACCAGGACTAAACCAGGACTGAACCAGGACTGAACCAGGACTAAACCAGGACTAAACCAGGACTGAACCGGGACTAAACCAGGACTGAACCAGGACTAAACCAGGACTAAACCAGGACTGAACCAGGACTAAACCAGGACTGAACCAGGACTGAACCAGGACTAAACCAGGACTAAACCAGGACTGAACCAGGACTAAACCAGGACTAAACCAGGACTAAACCAGGACTGAACCGGGACTGAACCGGGACTAAACCGGGACTAAACCGGGACTGAACCGGGACTAAACCGGGACTGAACCGGGACTGAACCGGGACTAAACCGGGACTGAACCAGGACTGAACCAGGACTGAACCAGGACTAAACCAGGACTGAACCAGGACTGAACCAGGACTAAACCAGGACTAAACCAGGACTAAACCAGGACTAAACCAGGACTGAACCAGGACTGAACCAGGACTAAACCAGGACTAAACCAGGACTAAACCAGGACTGAACCAGGACTAAACCAGGACTAAACCAGGACTGAACCAGGACTGAACCAGGACTGAACCAGGACTAAACCAGGACTAAACCAGGACTAAACCAGGACTGAACCAGGACTAAACCAGGACTAAACCAGGACTAAACCAGGACTGAACCAGGACTCAGAACTTGTCTTTCTTCTCTGTTGACATCCAGGCCACAGGTACAAGATGTTTCCCCATAAACTCTGGGAATTCTCTAAATACGCAGCCTTTGTGGTTTGATCATTGAGCAAACTCACTCCCTGTGGTTTGGGTCTAAGTGGATTCCTGGAAAAGTCCTGGTCAGGTCCTTGGATTATCCCGGGTCTTGGTCCTGATCTGAGGGAGGAGCTTCCAGGTTTAGAGCAGATCAACCCGGTCAAAAGTTCAGGAGAGAAATCTGAAATGGAGCCATGACTTTGCGAGTGGACGCCATGTTTGTCGTCTTTAGGCTGGGTGGAAGGGGCCTCTCTTCTGTCAGTCTGCCCCAGGGCAGCTGTGGCTACACGCGAAGTTTAGGTTTTTTTTGTTTTTTTTGTACTTTTTATTTCACGTTTATTTCATTTGTTCATAAATACATTTGTGTTCCTCATGTGGAGCCTGACTCCAGATTCACTCCTGTAACTGCAGGCCTCAATGAGCTTCATTTGACTTGAGCCAACCACAGTTACAGACGTCATTAGAAATTATGCACTGTCAGTAGAAGTGCTAAGCAAAATTCTACTACTACTGCTACTCCTACTGCTATTCCTGCTACTACTACTATTTGTACTACAGGTATTACTGTTGGCATTTTCTGTTCCTTCGATGTTGAACTTTTGTTTTTGTTGTTTTTTCAAGTCACGGTCGCTTTTACAAAGTCACGGTCGTCTTTCCAAAGTCACGGTCGTCTTTCCAAAGTCACGGTCGTCTTTCCAAAGTCACGGTCGCCTTTACAAAGTCACGGTCGTCTTTCCAAAGTCACGGTCGCCTTTACAAAGTCACGGTCGTCTTTACAAAGTCACGGTCGTCTTTACAAAGTCACGGTCGTCTTTACAAAGTCACGGTCGCCTTTACAAAGTCACGGTCGCCTTTACAAAGTCACGGTCGTCTTTACAAAGTCACGGTCGTCTTTACAAAGTCACGGTCGTCTTTACAAAGTCACGGTCGTCTTTACAAAGTCACGGTCGCCTTTACAAAGTCACGGTCGCCTTTCCAAAGTCACGGTCGTCTTTACAAAGTCACGGTCGCCTTTACAAAGTCACGGTCGCCTTTCCAAAGTCACGGTCGTCTTTACAAAGTCACGGTCGCCTTTCCAAAGTCACGGTCGCCTTTCCAAAGTCACGGTCGTCTTTACAAAGTCACGGTCGCCTTTCCAAAGTCACGGTCGTCTTTACAAAGTCACGGTCACCTTTACAAAGTCACGGTCGCCTTTACAAAGTCACGGTCGCCTTTCCAAAGTCACGGTCGTCTTTACAAAGTCACGGTCGCCTTTCCAAAGTCACGGTCGTCTTTACAAAGTCACGGTCGCCTTTACAAAGTCACGGTCGCCTTTCCAAAGTCACGGTCGTCTTTACAAAGTCACGGTCGCCTTTACAAAGTCACGGTCGCCTTTCCAAAGTCACGGTCGTCTTTACAAAGTCACGGTCGCCTTTCCAAAGTCACGGTCGCCTTTCCAAAGTCACGGTCGTCTTTACAAAGTCACGGTCGCCTTTCCAAAGTCACGGTCGCCTTTCCAAAGTCACGGTCACCTTTACAAAGTCACGGTCGTCTTTACAAAGTCACGGTCACCTTTACAAAGTCACGGTCGTCTTTACAAAGTCACGGTCGCCTTTACAAAGTCACGGTCGTCTTTACAAAGTCACGGTCGTCTTTACAAAGTCACGGTCACCTTTACAAAGTCACGGTCGTCTTTACAAAGTCACGGTCGTCTTTACAAAGTCACGGTCGCCTTTACAAAGTCACGGTCACCTTTACAAAGTCACGGTCGTCTTTACAAAGTCACGGTCGTCTTTACAAAGTCACGGTCGTCTTTACAAAGTCACGGTCACCTTTACAAAGTCACGGTCGTCTTTACAAAGTCACGGTCGCCTTTACAAAGTCACGGTCACCTTTACAAAGTCACGGCCGTCTTTACAAAGTCACGATCGCCTTTACAAAGTCACGGTCACCTTTACAAAGTCACGGTCATCTTTACAAAGTCACGGTCGTCTTTACAAAGTCACGGTCGTCTTTACAACCTCAGTGTTTCTCAAACTGTGCTTCACGAGCTCCTTCAGGAGGGACTTAAACAGATTTTCACTTTGTGGGTTTGCCTCATTTAGAGTTCATCTGACTCACTTTTAGTCCTCCTCTGGTGATCATTTCCTGTTTAGAACGTCAGCGTTCATCAAATAGTCCACCTTTAGACCTGGTTTAGTCCTGGTTTAGTCCTGGTTTAGACCTGGTTTAGTCCTGGTTTAGTCCTGGTTTAGACCTGGTTTAGTCCTGGTTTAGACCTGGTGGGACTTTGTTTGATGCAGTCATAGTTCGAGCAGATGACTGTTTACTTCCTCCGTTTAAACCCTGCTGCTCCTGACCCAGAACTCTGTCACAGAATCACAAACTTTTAGACAAAAACAGAAAAAAAACCCAAAATAAAGGCAGCAGTTGGAGGAGCAAAGGAAAACTGATGACGAAACTCATTTCAGTGGAACAAAGTGTTTTCAGTTTAAGAGAAGCAGTCTTAGTAGAGAAGAGACACGGGAGTGTGGGAGGGCATCTGGCCTAACCGTGGTGTGGTTGTGTTTCAGTCGTATCGGCAGTAACGTGGACGGGCAGTACCTGATGGACGGCGTGCCCTTCAGCTGCTGTAACCCGTCGTCCCCGCGGCCGTGCATCCAGAACCAGATGATCAACAACACGGCGCACTACAGCTACGACCACTACACCGAGGAGCTGAACGTGTGGCGGCGCGGCTGCTCCGACGCCCTGCTGTCCTACTACGGCGGCATGATGAACACCATCGGAGCGCTCGTCATACTCGTCACGCTGTTAGAGGTGATGTCTCATACATGTTCATGATGGTCACAGGGGTCATACTCGTCACTCTCACTGCTCTCTCCTCGCTCCTCACCCTCCGCAGGTTGGCGTCACCGTCGGGCTGCAGTACGTCCAGTCGTCGCTCTCGTCTCTGTCGAACCCCGACGACCCGGAGAGCGAGAGCGAGGGATGGCTGCTGGAGAAGAGCGTGAAGGACACGTTCACCGACCTCATGTCCAAGATGAAGAGCATGGGGAAAGGGGCCAAAGTGGAGGAGGGAGGAGAGGCGCCCCCTGCAGCCAGCTGAGCACCGACCGGCGGAGCACCGACCGGCGGAGCACCGACCGGCGGAGCACCGACCGGCGGAGCACCGACCGGCCGAGCACCGACCGGCGGAGCACCGACCGGCCGAGCACCGACCACCACAAAAAACTCTTAAACCTGCATCACTTAACGAGGAGCTGTTCTGTTTCTCTCTTCTTCTCATGTTCTGATGTTCCTCACACACCTGAAGGTTCTAGAGTCATACATGTTTGAGTCATCTAGACCAGTGGTCCCCAACCACCGGGCCATGGACCGGTACAGGCCCATGGACCGGTACAGGCCCATGGACCGGTACAGGGCCATGGACCGGTACAGGGCCATGGACCGGTACAGGGCCACGGCGGCTCATTCCCCCCTCCCCCTTCATTTTGAGTGGCCCGTCCGTGTTCCAAAAAGATTAAACCCACAAGCAGCAAAATGAGTAAAAAACAGACGTCTTTGGAAAGTTTCGTTGCTTGGAAAACGATGATGTCGCGATGTTTTGGCAGGACTCCCAGTCGCTGTTTTGCTGATACTGAGGTGTTTTGTAATCTAACGTAACTCGTAGAAGTCACTCCACTTCGTCGTCGGTCCAAACGAGAGAGTCGGCTTTTGTGTGTGTGTGTTTTCGCCATCATTATTATCTTCTTGTGTTTGTTTGCAGAAGAGAAAGGAGTTTATGCGCATGCGCTGGCCACCTTAAAAGTATGTTTGAGACATCAACTCTGCCGGTATTCTGGATAAAAGTTACGGAGTAGACTGAACATAAGCGACACACTTTGGGTGTCATTGTCTCTCATTACGCCGAGATGCAGCGAAATAAGCTCAGGACTCTCATTGATTCAGCGTTATGGTGAGCTGTATTTTTCATGTACTTTATATTTGTTTTGTGATGTATCTTATTTTGAGGCATATTTAGCATTACCATAGCGACCAGAGAGCGTCGGGGCAGAGAGGAGCATGTTGGTGCATGTCATGAGGACGCTCTTATTAAAGTTACACACAAGTACACAGTGGATTCACCTTTATTATTATATTTACAACATACCACAGTTCTTGTGTTTTGTATCATTTTATTTTGTGGTATTTATGCACTGATATCCACGCGCCCCGCCCCCCTCCACCCCCCACCGGTCCATGAAAATTTTGGCTGACATTAACCTGTCCGTGGTGCAAAAAAGGTTGGGGACCACTGATCTAGAGATCTCTCCTGGGCTCTGTTCAATCCTTCCTTATGGTGATCAGTACGAGTCTGTACGAAGCTCCGCTGCCAGGCTCCACACGACAAATCTCCAAAAACATGAGACAAACTGAACACAACACCTGGACAAACCTCATGCAGGAGGTTCTTCAGGAGGTTCATCAGGAGGTTCATCAGGAGGTTCTTCAGGAGGTTCATCAGGAGGTTCATCAGGAGGTTCATCAGGAGGTTCATCAGGAGGTTCATCAGGAGGTTCTTCAGGAGGTTCATCAGGAGGTTCATCAGGAGGTTCATCAGGAGGTTCTTCAGGAGGTTCATCAGGAACATGGACATGTGACTGTGACGTGTTCCAGTTACAGCAGTGCAACAGGCTAACTGTAGGAGAGATCACTAGATGAGTCAGACACGGATGAGTCTAGAACCTCGTCAGGTTTGTGACGAGGAACATCGTTAGAACATGAGAGGAAGAGACAAAAAGTGGATTTTTGCAGAATGTTCTTCTGTAACTAAATGAAAAGAGGGTTACAGAAGTTCTGCAGAATCTGAACCTTTAAATTCTCAGTTTTTTTCAGTTTTATTTTTGTTGTTTTGATTTTCTCCATTTCTCACATGTAACAGAAGAACCTCAGATCTCCTCAGATCTTTGCAGATCTTTGCAGATCTTCTTCTCGCGTCCATGAATGTTTGTTTGTTTGTTTGTTTGTTTGTTTGTTTGTTTGGAGGCTGCTGTGCGAGTCTCTGAGCCACTGGAGCAGAACTTTAAAGCTGCACCATGGAGCTTTTCTGGTTGGAGAATCTGCCGCCTGCTCATCTCCATGGAGATGTTTTTGCTTTGCCTGGAATGTTCCACAGTGTGGCATTAAGTTGGTCTTACATGTGTCCAAATACAGGAGAACGTGCGTCCTGACTGTGGGTCGGCTCGCCTCTCCACAGATCTCCATGGAGACGAGCAGGTGGCAGACCCTCCATCAGAAAAGTTCTGCAGTGCAGCTTTAACACTAATGTAAATAGAGATGATCTAGTTTCTTTAAATTGATCTGTTTTAGATTGGACTGAAGTGGAGCGTTGGGTTTGTCCCGGGGACAGGTGAGACAGGTGAGACAGGTGAGACAGGTGAGACAGGTGAGACAGGTGAGACAGGTGAGACAGGTGATCTGTTCCGGTGCATGTTGGACTCCAGGGCTGCCCTTTGTCACCGGTTCTGTTCATTATATTCGTGAACAGAATTTCTAGGCGCAGTCAGGGGCCGGAGGGGATCCGGTTTAGGAACCACAGGATCTCATCTCTGCTGTTTGCAGATGATGTTGTCCTGATGGCTTCATCGAACCGGGACCTCCAGCGTGCACTGGGGCGGTTCACAGCCGAGTGTGAAGCGGCTGGGATGAGGATCAGCTCCTCCAAATCCGAGGCCATGGTTCTCCACCGGAAAAAGGTGGTGTCCTCCTCAGGTGGAGGAGTTCCAGTATGTCGGGGTCTTGTTCTCGAGTGAGGGGAGGATGGAGCATGAGATTGACAGGCGGATCGGTGCAGCGTCGGCAGTGATGCGGTCGCTGTACCGGACCGTTGTGGTGAAGAGGGAGCTGAGCCGAAAGGCAAAGCTCTCGATTTACCGTCGATCTCCGTTCCTCCCCTCACCTATGGTCATGAGCTCTGGGTAATGACCGAAAGGACGAGATCGCCGATACAAGCGGCCGAAATGAGTTTCCTTCACAGAGTGACTGGACGCTCCCTTAGAGATAGAGTGAGGAGTTCAGTCCCACAGGAGGAGCTCGGAGTAGAGCCGCTGCTTCTCCACATGGAGAGGAGCAGCTGAGGTGGCTCGGGCGTCTGTTCCGGACGCCTCCTGGACGCCTCCCTCGGGAGGTGTTCCAGGCATGTCCCACCGGGAGGAGGCCCCGGGGAAGACCCAGGACGCGCTGGAGGGACTATGTCTCCCGGCTGGCCTGGGAACGCCTTGGGGTCCCCCCGGAGGAGCTGGAGGAAGTGTCCGGGGTGAAGGAAGTCTGGGAGTCCCTGCTTAGACTGTTGCCCCGGCGACCCGGCCCCGGATAAGAGGAAGAACATGGATGGATGGACTTTCATTTGAAGCAGAGTTCTGGACTTTTATTAACTATTTATTTTTGTGAAGGTCCCAGAGTCTCACCTGTCCCACCTGTCTCACCTGTCTCACCTGTCTCACCTGTCTCACCTGTCTGTCCGTCAGGTGTAGACTCTCCGTGGATTTCACTTTAGCCTCATGGAAAATAAGAATAACCGATGAAAACGATGAAAACGATGGTTTGGTAAAAAGTCGGACTGTGGCCGCTGTAAATAAATATTTTCATTTTCTTTTGTTGTTGTGTAAATGTTTGTGTTTCTTTTTGAACGGCGCCGGGTGATGATGATGATGATGATGTCTGTAAATATGAGGGAATCAGGATTTTTTCATGTCAGTTTCAGTTTGTTTTGGCCTCGTGTCGTAGCAGAATAAAAGTGGAGAAAGTTCTGCTTCTGGTTCTGGGTCTTTGAGCTTTTCTGAGCTGAACTCGTTAAAGACTTAAGAGAAATTGGATCAGTTTAAAGATTAAAACCAGGACACGAGAGGCTCACATGGACCACAGCAGGCCAGGGTTTAGTCCTGGTTTAGTCCTGGTTTAGTCCTGGTTTAGACCTGGGTTAGACCTGGTTTAGTCCTGGTTTAGACCTGGTTTAGACCTGGTTTAGACCTGGTTTAGACCTGGTTTAGTCCTGGTTTAGTCCTGGTTTAGTCCTGGTTTAGACCTGGTTTAAGACCTGGTTTAGACCTGGTTTAGTCCTGGTTTAGACCTGGTTTAGACCTGGTTTAGTTTTGGGTTAAACCTGGTTTAGTCCTGGTTTAGTCCTGGTTTAGTCCTGGTTTAGACCTGGTTTAGTCCTGGTTTAGTCCTGGTTTAGTCCTGGTTTAGTCCTGGTTTAGACCTGGTTTAAGACCTGGTTTAGACGTGGTTTAGTCCTGGTTTAGACCTGGTTTAGACCTGGTTTAGTTTTGGGTTAAACCTGGTTTAGTCCTGGTTTAGACCTGGTTTAAGACCTGGTTTAGACGTGGTTTAGTCCTGGTTTAGTCCTGGTTTAGACCTGGTTTAAGACCTGGTTTAGTCCTGGTTTAGTCCTGGTTTAGACCTGGTTTAAGACCTGGTTTAGACGTGGTTTAGTCCTGGTTTAGACCTGGTTTAGACCTGGTTTAGTTTTGGGTTAAACCTGGTTTAGTCCTGGTTTAGACCTGGTTTAAGACCTGGTTTAGACGTGGTTTAGTCCTGGTTTAGTCCTGGTTTAGACCTGGTTTAAGACCTGGTTTAGTCCTGGTTTAGTCCTGGTTTAGTTTTGGGTTAGACCTGGTTTAGTCCTGGTTTAGTCCTGGTTTAGTCCTGGTTTAGACCTGGTTTAGTCCTGGTTTAGTCCTGGTTTAGACCTGGTTTAGACCTGGTTTAGTTTTGGGTTAAACCTGGTTTAGTCCTGGTTTAGTCCTGGTTTAGTCAAAGTTCAAGTTCAAAGTCAGCTTTATTGTCAATTCTGCCATATGTGTTCAACATACAGTGAATCGAAATTTTGTTTCTCTCTGGCCAAGTGCAAAAAGACAGTGTACAAAATACAATATGAAGACAAAACACAACAAAAAACTATCTAAGACAGAGATCTAAGTTAAAACTAAGTCTACGATCTAAAATCTTAAAACAGTGCAACATAATAAATAAACTATACTATATACAGATTTCCAAAGTGTGCAGTGTGCATCAAAAATGTGCAATGGAAGATACAGCAGTGAATTGGTCATGTGCAGTAGAATGTGCATAGGAGTTAAGATAAAATAAAAATAAATGTGCAACAGTAGTAATTCTAGTGCAATAACAGGAGTAAACAACAGTACTAAAATTCCAGTAGTAAATGTAAGTGTGCAATAACAGGAGTAAACAACAGTGCAACAGGAGTAAAATCCAGTAGTAAATGTAAATGTGCAACAGTGCAACAGTAGTCCTTAGCAGCAGTTTTTTTTTTTTTTTTTTTTTTTTTAAAGTGTCTAGAGTGATAGGTCTTTTTATGGAATACAGGTTATGCCAATATGGGGGGTGGGGGTGGGAGATGGGTAAGGTGGGAGTTCGGGTGTGAGTTCAGCCCCTTGACAGCCTGGTGGATGAAGCTGTTTGAAAGCCTGGTGGAGTGGGCCCGGAGACTCCGGTACCTTCTCCCCGAGGGCAGGAGGCTGAACAGGCTATGTGCGGGGTGGCTCGGGTCACCCACAATGCTGGACGCTCTGCGGGTGAGCCGGGTGTTAAAAATGTCTAGGAGGGAGGGAGAGAGACACCAGCGATCCTCCCAGCTGCATTCACTATGCGCTGCAGAGCTTTCCTGTTCTGTTCAGTGCAGCTCCCGTACCACACAGTGATGCAGCTGGTCAGGACGCTCTCAATGGTGCCTCGGTAGAAGGTGGTCATAATGGGTGGAGGGGCTCCAGCTCTCCTCAGTTTGCGGAGGAAATAGAGGCGCTTCTGAGCCCTCTTTGCCAGTGATACAGTATTCACTGTCCAGGAGAGGTCCTCACTGATGTGCACCCCCAGGAATTTGGTGCTGCTCACCCTCTCTACAGCAGCACCATTGATGGACAGTGGGGGGTGCTGGGTGGGGCCTCTCCGGAAGTCAACAACAATCTCCTTGGTCTTTTCAACATTAAGAAGGAGATTGTTATTGCTGCACCACTGGGTCAGAAGGCTCACCTCACTCCTGTAGTTTGTCTCATCGTTATTAGAGATGAGACCCACCACAGTCGTATCGTCCGCAAACTTCACTATGTGATTGGTGCTGAACGCTGGTGAGCAGTCGTGGGTCAGCAGAGTGAAGAGCATCGGACTGAGCACACAGCCCTGGGGGGCTCCTGTGCTCAGTCTAATGCAGCTTGAGGTGTTTCTGCCGACCCGCACTGCCTGTGGCCTCTCACTGAGGAAGTCCAGCAGCCAATTACAGAGTGAGGTCTGAAGCCCCAGGTGGTCTAGTTTGATAATGAGCTGCTGTGGGATTATAGTGTTGAATGCTGAACTGAAATCTATGAACAGCATTCTCACATATGAGTCTTTATTGTCTAGGTGGGTGAGAGCCGGGTGAAGTGCAGAACAGATTGCATCCTCGGTAGAGCGGTTGGCCCGGTATGCAAACTGGTATGGGTCTAGGGTGGGGGGGAGGATGGATTTGATGTGTGCCATGACTAGCCGTTCAAAGCACTTCATGATGATGGGGGTCAGTGCAACAGGGCGATAGTCCTGGTTTAGACCTGGTTTAGTCCTGGTTTAGACCTGGTTTAGACGTGGTTTAGACCTGGTTTAGACCTGGTTTAGTCCTGGTTTAGTCCTGGTTTAGTCCTGGTTTAGACCTGGTTTAGTCCTGGTTTAGTCCTGGTTTAGTCCTGGTTTAGACCTGGTTTAGACCTGGTTTAGACCTGGTTTAGACGTGGTTTAGTCCTGGTTTAGTCCTGGTTTAGTCCTGGTTTAGACCTGGTTTAGACGTGGTTTAGTCCTGGTTTAGTCCTGGTTTAGACCTGGTTTAGTCCTGGTTTAGTCCTGGTTTAGACCTGGTTTAGACCTGGTTTAGTTTTGGGTTAAACCTGGTTTAGTCCTGGTTTAGTCCTGGTTTAGTTTTGGGTTAGACCTGGTTTAGTCCTGGTTTAGTCCTGGTTTAGTCCTGGTTTAGACCTGGTTTAGTCCTGGTTTAGACCTGGTTTAGACGTGGTTTAGTCCTGGTTTAGTCCTGGTTTAGTCCTGGTTTAGTCCTGGTTTAGACCTGGTTTAGACCTGGTTTAGACCTGGTTTAGTCCTGGTTTAGACCTGGTTTAGTCCTGGTTTAGTCCTGGTTTAGTTTTGGGTTAAACCTGGTTTAGTCCTGGTTTAGTCCTGGTTTAGACCTGGTTTAGTCCTGGTTTAGTCCTGGTTTAGTTTTGGGTTAGACCTGGTTTAGTCCTGGTTTAGTCCTGGTTTAGTTTTGGGTTAGACCTGGTTTAGTCCTGGTTTAGTCCTGGTTTAGTCCTGGTTTAGACCTGGTTTAGACCTGGTTTAGACCTGGTTTAGACGTGGTTTAGTCCTGGTTTAGTCCTGGTTTAGTCCTGGTTTAGACCTGGTTTAGACGTGGTTTAGTCCTGGTTTAGTCCTGGTTTAGACCTGGTTTAGTCCTGGTTTAGTCCTGGTTTAGACCTGGTTTAGACCTGGTTTAGTTTTGGGTTAAACCTGGTTTAGTCCTGGTTTAGTCCTGGTTTAGTTTTGGGTTAGACCTGGTTTAGTCCTGGTTTAGTCCTGGTTTAGTCCTGGTTTAGACCTGGTTTAGTCCTGGTTTAGACCTGGTTTAGACGTGGTTTAGTCCTGGTTTAGTCCTGGTTTAGTCCTGGTTTAGTCCTGGTTTAGACCTGGTTTAGACCTGGTTTAAGACCTGGTTTAGACCTGGTTTAGACCTGGTTTAGTCCTGGTTTAGTCCTGGTTTAGTTTTGGGTTAGACCTGGTTTAGTCCTGGTTTAGTCCTGGTTTAGACCTGGTTTAGTCCTGGTTTAGTCCTGGTTTAGTTTTGGGTTAGACCTGGTTTAGTCCTGGTTTAGTCCTGGTTTAGTTTTGGGTTAGACCTGGTTTAGTCCTGGTTTAGTCCTGGTTTAGTTTTGGGTTAGACCTGGTTTAGTCCTGGTTTAGTCCTGGTTTAGTCCTGGTTTAGTTTTGGGTTAGACCTGGTTTAGTCCTGGTTTAGTCCCAGTTTAGTCCTGGTTTAGTCCCAAGTTGAGGAGAGGAGGTGAAGACCTTTAGAGATCAGATTAAGAAGATCAGAAGAGAGAGATGGAGAGATGGAGGGATGGATGGAGGGAGGGATGGGGGGATGGAGGGATGGGGATAAAGGAAAGAAAATAAGGCAAAAGAGGAAAGATGAGAGGAGGTGATGAAAAAAGAAAACAAAAGTGATTTAGAGAGGATCCTGTGCTGCCCTCTGGCGGTGATGGAGAGAACTGTCTGTGATGGCGCTGCTGCAGTTCTTCTGTTCTCCTGCAGAGGGCAGAGTAAGACCAGGTTTAGACCAGGTTTAGACCAGTTTTATACCGGGTTTAGACCGGGTTTAGACCAGTTTCAGACCAGTTTTAGACCAGGTTTAGAACAGGTTTAGACCAGTTTTATACCGGGTTTAGACCAGTTTCAGACCAGTTTTAGACCAGGTTTAGAACAGGTTTAAGCCAAGTTTAGACCAGGTTTAGACCAGGTTTAGACCAGGTTTAGACCGGGCTTAGACCAGGTTTAGACCGGGTTTAGACCAGTTTTAGACTGGGTTTAGACCAGTTTTAGACCGAGTTTAGACCGGATTTAGAACAGGTTTAGACCTAGTTTAGACTGGGTTTAGACCGGGTTTAGACCTGGTTTAGACCGGGCTTAGACCAGTTTTAGACCGGGCTTAGACCAGTTTTAGACCGGGCTTAGACCAGTTTTAGACCGGGTTTAGACCTGGTTTAGACCTGGTTTAATCCTGGTTTAGTTTTGGGTTAGACCTGGTTTAGTCCTGGTTTAGTCCTGGGTTAGTTTTGGGTTAGACCTGGTTTAGTCCTGTTTTAGTCCCAGTTTAGTCCTGGTTTAGTCCTGGGTTAGTTTTGGGTTAGACCTGGTTTAGTCCTGGTTTAGTTTTGGGTTAGACCTGGTTTAGTCCTGGTTTAGTTTTGGGTTAGTCCTGTTTTAGTCCCAGTTTAGTCCTGGTTTAGTCCCAAGTTGAGGAGAGGAGGTGAAGACCTTTAGAGATCAGATTAAGAAGATCAGAAGAGAGAGATGGAGAGATGGAGGGATGGATGGAGGGAGGGATGGGGGGATGGAGGGATGGGGATAAAGGAAAGAAAATAAGGCAAAAGAGGAAAGATGAGAGGAGGTGATGAAAAAAGAAAACAAAAGTGATTTAGAGAGGATCCTGTGCTGCCCTCTGGCGGTGATGGAGAGAACTGTCTGTGATGGCGCTGCTGCAGTTCTTCTGTTCTCCTGCAGAGGGCAGAGTAAGACCAGGTTTAGACCAGGTTTAGACCAAGTTCAGACCGGGTTTACATCAGGTTTAGACCAGGTTTAGACCAGTTTTATACCGGGTTTAGACCGGGTTTAGACCAGTTTCAGACCAGTTTTAGACCAGGTTTAGAACAGGTTTAGGCCAAGTTTAGACCGGTTTTAGACCTGGTTTAGACCAGGTTTAGACCGGGTTTAGAGCTGGTTTAGACCAGGTTTACACCAGGTTTAGACCGGGATTAGACCGGGTTTAGACCAGGTTTAGACCGGGTTTAGACCAGTTTTAGAGCAGGTTTAGACCAGTTTTAGACCAGGTTTAGACCGGGCTTAGACCAGGTTTAGACCAGGTTTAGACCGGGTTTAGACCTGGTTTAGACCAAGTTTAGACCGGGTTTAGATCAGGTCTAGACCGGTTTAGAGCTGGTTTAGACCATGTTTAGAGATGGTTTAGAGCTGGTTTAGACCAGGCCTAGACCAGGTCTAGACCAGGTCTAGACCAGGTTTAGACTGGCTTTAGACCAGGTTTGCACCAGGTTTAGACCAGTTTTAGACCAGGTTTAGACCGGATTTAGTGCAGGTTTAGACCAGGTTTAGACCGGGTTTAAACCAGGTTTAGACCAGGTTTAGAGCTGGTTTAGACCGGGTTTAAACAGGTCTAGACCGGGTTTACAGCTGTTTTAGACCGGGTTTAGACCAGGTTTAGACCAGCTTTAGACCGGGTCTAGACCAGGTTTAGACCGGGTTTAGTTCAGGTTTAGACCAGGTTTAGAACAAGTTTGGACCAGGTTTAGACCAGTTTTAGACCGGGTTTAGACCAGGTTTAGACCGGGTTTAGACC
Source organism: Paratrypauchen microcephalus (assembly GCA_036785185.1). Classification (NCBI taxonomy): domain Eukaryota; kingdom Metazoa; phylum Chordata; class Actinopteri; order Gobiiformes; family Gobiidae; genus Paratrypauchen; species Paratrypauchen microcephalus. The sequence goes on from JAVJIX010000309.1 coordinate 572,591, forward strand.
GGGTTTAGACCAGGTTTAGACTGGGTTTAGACCAGGTTGAAACCAACTTTAGACCAGTTTTAGACCAGTTTTAGACCAGGCTTAGACCAGTTTTAGACCTGGTCTAGACGAGGTTTAGACCGAGTTTAGACCAGGTTTAAACCAGGTTTAGACCAGGTTTAAACCAGGTTTAGACCAAGTTTAGACCGGGTTTAGACCAGGTTTAGACCGGGTTTAGACCAGGTTTAGACCGGGTTTAGACCAGGTTTAGACCAGGTTTAGACCAAGTTTAGACCGGGTTTAGACCAGATTTAGACCAGCTTTAGACTGGGTTTAGACCAGGTCTAGACCAGGTCTAGACCAGGTTTAGAGCTGGTTTAGACCAGGTTTGCACCAGATTTAGACCAGTTTTGGACAGGCTTTAGACCAGGTTTAGACCAGGTTTAGACCAGGTTTAGACCGGGTTTAGACCAGGTTTGCCAGGTTTAGACCAGGTTTAGACCAGGTTTAGACTGCGTTTAGACCGGTTTTAGACCGGGTTTAGACCAGGTTTAGACCTGGTTTAGACCAAGTTTAGACCGGGTTTAGACCAGGTCTAGACCGGGTTTAGAGCTGGTTTAGACCATGTTTAGAGATGGTTTAGAGCTGGTTTAGACCTGGTTTAGTCCTGGTTTAGACCTGGTTTAGACCTGGTTTAGACCAAGTTTAGACCGGGTTTAGACCAGGTCTAGACCGGGTTTAGAGCTGGTTTAGACCATGTTTAGAGATGGTTTAGAGCTGGTTTAGACCTGGTTTAAGACCTGGTTTAGACCTGGTTTAGACCTGGTTTAGTCCTGGTTTAGTCCTGGTTTAGACCTGGTTTAGACCTGGTTTAGTCCTGGTTTGGTCCTGGTTTAGACCTGGTTTAGTCCTGGTTTAGACCTGGTTTGGACCTGGTTTAGTCCTGGTTTAGACCTGGTTTAAGACCTGGTTTAGACCTGGTTTAGTCCTGGTTTCGTCCTGGTTTAGTTTTGGGTTAGACCTGGTTTAGTCCTGGTTTAGTCCTGGTTTAATTTTGGGTTAGACCTGGTTTAGTCCTGGATTAGTCCTGGTTTAGTTTTGGGTTAGACCTGGTTTATTCCTGGTTTAGACTGGGTTTAGACCAGGTTTAGACCAGGTTTAGACCTGGTTTAGACCTGGTTTAGACCAGGTTTAGAGCTGTTTTAGACTATGTTTAGAGCTGGTTTAGACCAAGTTTAGACCAGGTCTAGACCAGGTCTAGACCAGGTTTAGACTGGGCTTAGACCAGGTTTGCACCAGGTTTAGACCAGGTTTAGACTGGGTTTAGACTGGTTTTAGACCATGTTTAGAGATGGTTTAGAGCTGGTTTAGACCTGGTTTAAGACCTGGTTTAGACCTGGTTTAGACCTGGTTTAGACCTGGTTTAGTCCTGGTTTAGACCTGGTTTAGACCTGGTTTAGACCTGGTTTAGACCAAGTTTAGACCGAGTTTAGACCAGGTCTAGACCGGGTTTAGAGCTGGTTTAGACCTGGTTTAAGACCTGGTTTAGACCTGGTATAGACCTGGTTTAGTCCTGGTTTAGACCTGGTTTAGACCTGGTTTAGTCCTGGTTTAGACCTGGTTTAGTCCTGGTTTAGACCTGGTTTGGACCTGGTTTAGTCCTGGTTTAGACCTGGTTTAAGACCTGGTTTAGACCTGGTTTAGACCTGGTTTAGTCCTGGTTTAGTTTTGGGTTAGACCTGGTTTAGTCCTGGTTTAGTCCTGGGTTAGTTTTGGGTTAGACCTGGTTTAGTCCTGTTTTAGTCCCAGTTTAGTCCTGGTTTAGTCCCAAGTTGAGGAGAGGAGGTGAAGAGAGAGAAGAGAGAGATGGAGAGATGGAGGGATGGATGGAGGGAGGGATGGGGGGATGGAGGGATGGGGATAAAGGAAAGAAAATAAGGCAAAAGAGGAAAGACGAGAGGAGGTGATGAAAAAAGAAAACAAAAGTGATTTAGAGAGGATCCTGTGCTGCCCTCTGGCGGTGATGGAGAGAACTGTCTGTGATGGCGCTGCTGCAGTTCTTCTGTTCTCCTGCAGAGGGCAGAGTAAGACCAGGTTTAGACCAGGTTTAGACCAAGTTCAGACCGGGTTTACATCAGGTTTAGACCAGGTTTAGACCAGTTTTATACCGGGTTTAGACCGGGTTTAGACCAGTTTCAGACCAGTTTTAGACCAGGTTTAGAACAGGTTTAGGCCAAGTTTAGACCGGTTTTAGACCAGGTTTAGACCTGGTTTAGACCAGGTTTAGACCGGGTTTAGACCGGGTTTAGACCAGTTTCAGACCAGTTTTAGACCAGGTTTAGAACAGGTTTAAGCCAAGTTTAGACCAGGTTTAGACCAGGTTTAGACCAGGTTTAGACCGGGCTTAGACCAGGTTTAGACCGGGTTTAGACCAGTTTTAGACTGGGTTTAGACCAGTTTTAGACCGAGTTTAGACCGGATTTAGAACAGGTTTAGACCTAGTTTAGACCGGGTTTAGACCGGGTTTAGACCAGGTTTAGACCTGGTTTAGACCGGGCTTAGACCAGTTTTAGACCGGGCTTAGACCAGTTTTAGACCGGGCTTAGACCAGTTTTAGACCGGGTTTAGACCAGGTTTAGACCAGTTTTAGACCAGGTTTAGACCAGGTTTAGACCGGGTTTAAACCAGGTTTAGACCGGGTGTAGAGCTGGTTTAGACCAGGTTTAGAGCTGGTTTAGACCAGGTTTAGACCAGGTTTGCACCAGGTTTAGACCAGGTTTAGACCAGTTTTAGACCGGGTTTAGACCAGGTTTAGACCAGGTTTAGACCAGCTTTAGACCGGGTCTAGACCAGGTTTAGACCGGGTTTAGACCAGGTTTAGACCAGCTTTAGACCGGGTCTAGACCAGGTTTAGACCAGGTTTAGTTCAGGTTTAGACCGAGTTTAGACCAGGTTTCGACCAGGTTTCGACTGGGCTTAGACCAGGTCTAGACCTGGTTTAGAACAAGTTCGGACCAGGTTTGCACCAGGTTTAGACCAGTTTTAGACCGGGTTTAGAACAGTTGTAGACCAGGTTTAGACCGGGTTTAGACCAGGTTTAGGCCAAGTTTAGACCGGTTTTAGACCAGGTTTAGACCTGGTTTAGACCAGGTTTAGACCGGGTTTAGAGCTGGTTTAGACCGAGTTTAGACCGGGTTTAGACCAGGTTTAGACTGGGTTTAGACTGGGTTTAGACCAGGTTTAAACCAACTTTAGACCAGTTTTAGACCAGGCTTAGACCAGTTTTAGACCTGGTCTAGAGGAGGTTTAGACTAGGTTTAGAGCAGGTTTAGACCAGGTTTAGACCAGGTTTAGAGCAGGTTTAGAGCAGGTTTAGACCAGGTTTAGACCAGGTTTAGACCGGGTTTGGACCATGTTTAGATCAGGTTTAGGCTGGGTTTAGACCTGGTTTAGACCAGGTTCAGACCGGGTTTAGACCAGGTCTAGACAGGGATTAGACCGGGTTTAGACCAGGTTTTAACCGGGTTTAGACCAGTTTTAGACCAGGTTTAGTCCGTGTTTAGACCTGGTTTAGACCTGGTTTAGTCCTGGTTTAGTTTTGGGTTAGACCTGGTTTAGTCCTGGTTTAGTCCTGGTTTAGTTTTGGGTTAGACCTGGTTTAGTCCTGGTTTAGTCCTGGTTTAGTTTTGGGTTAGACCTGGTTTAGACCTGGTTTAGACCTGGTTTAGACCTGGTTTAGTCCTGGTTTAGTTTTGGGTTAGTCCTGGTTTAGTTTTCGGTTAGACCTGGTTTAGTCCTGGTTTAGTTTTGGGTTAGACCTGGTTTAGACCTGGTTTAGACCTGGTTTAGTCCTGGTTTAGTTTTGGGTTAGACCTGGTTTAGTCCTGGTTTAGTCCTGGTTTAGTTTTGGGTTAGACCTGGTTTAGTCCTGGTTTAGTCCTGGTTTAGTTTTGGGTTAGACCTGGTTTAGACCTGGTTTAGACCTGGTTTAGTCCTGGTTTAGTCCTGGTTTAGTTTTGGGTTAGTCCTGTTTCAGTCCCAGTTTAGTCCTGGTTTAGTCCTGGGTTAGTTTTGGGTTAGACCTGGTTTAGTCCTGTTTTAGTTTTGGGTTAGACCTGGTTTAGTCCTGGTTTAGTCCTGGTTTAGTTTTGGGTTAGACCTGGTTTAGTCCTGGTTTAGTCCTGGTTTAGTTTTGGGTTAGTCCTGTTTTAGTCCCAGTTTAGTCCTGGTTTAGTCCCAAGTTGAGGAGAGGAGGTGAAGACCTTTAGAGATCAGATTAAGAAGATCAGAAGAGAGAGATGGAGAGATGGAGGGATGGATGGAGGGAGGGATGGGGGGATGGAGGGATGGGGATAAAGGAAAGAAAATAAGGCAAAAGAAGAAAGACGAGAGGAGGTGATGAAAAAAGAAAACAAAAGTGATTTAGAGAGGATCCTGTGCTGCCCTCTGGCGGTGATGGAGAGAACTGTCTGTGATGGCGCTGCTGCAGTTCTTCTGTTCTCCTGCAGAGGGCAGAGTAAGACCAGGTTTAGACCAGGTTTAGACCAAGTTCAGACCGGGTTTACATCAGGTTTAGACCAGGTTTAGACCAGTTTTATACCGGGTTTAGACCGGGTTTAGACCAGTTTCAGACCAGTTTTAGACCAGGTTTAGAACAGGTTTAAGCCAAGTTTAGACCAGGTTTAGACCAGGTTTAGAACAGGTTTAAGCCAAGTTTAGACCAGGTTTAGACCGGGTTTAGACCAGGTTTAGACCAGGTTTACACAAAGCTTAGACCAGTTTTAGACCAAGTTTAGACCGGGCTTACATCAGGTTTATACCAGGTTTAGACCTGGTTTAGACCTGGTTTAGACCAGGTTTAGACCGGGTTTAGACCAGGTTTAGACCGGGTTTAGACCAGTTTTAGACTGGGCTTAGACCAGTTTTAGACCGAGTTTAGACCGGATTTAGAACAGGTTTAGACCTAGTTTAGACCAGGTTTAGAGCAGGTTTAGAGAAGGTTTAGACCAGGTTTAGACCAGGTTTAGAGCAGGTTTAGAGCGGGTGTAGACCAGGTTTAGACCAGGTTTAGAGCAGGTTTAGACCAGGTTTAGACCGGGTTTGGACCATGTTTAGATCAGGTTTAGGCTGGGTTTAGACCGGGTTTAGACCAGGTTTAGACTGGGTTTAGACTGGGTTTAGACCAGGTTTAAACCAACTTTAGACCAGTTTTAGACCAGGCTTAGACCAGTTTTAGACCTGGTCTAGAGGAGGTTTAGACTAGGTTTAGACCAGGTTTAGACCAGGTTTAGACCAGGTTTAGTTCAGGTTTAGACCGAGTTTAGACCAGGTTTCGACCAGGTTTCGACTGGGCTTAGACCAGGTCTAGACCAGGTTTAGACCGGGTTTAGACCAGGTTTAGACCTGGTTTAGACCTGGTTTAGTCCTGGTTTAGACCTGGTTTAGTCCTGGTTTAGACCAGGTTTAGATCGGGTTTAGACCAGTTTTAGAGCAGGTTTAGACCAGTTTTAGACCAGGTTTAGACCAGGCTTAGACCAGGTTTAGACCAGGTTTACACAGGGTTTAGACCTGGTTTAGACCAGTTTTAGACCGGGTTTAGAGCTGGTTTAGACCAGGTTTACACCAGGTTTAGACCGGGATTAGACCGGGTTTAGACCAGGTTTAGACTGGGTTTAGACCGGGTTTAGACCAGGTTTAGACTGGGTTTAGACTGGGTTTAGACCAGGGTTAAACCAACTTTAGACCAGGCTTAGACCAGTTTTAGACCTGGTCTAGAGGAGGTTTAGACTAGGTTTAGACCAGGTTTAGACCAGGTTTAGACCGGGTTTAGACCAGGTTTAGACCAGGTTTAGACCAGGTTTAGAGCAGGTTTAGACCAGGTTTAGACAGGATTTAGACCAGGTTTAGACCGGGTTTAGACCAGGTTTAGATCAGGTTCAGACCGGGTTTAGACCAGGTCTAGACAGGGATTAGACCGGGTTTAGACCAGGTTTAAACCGGGTTTAGACCAGGTTTAAACCGGGTTTAGACCAGTTTTAGACCAGGTTTAGTCCGTGTTTAGACCGGGTTTAGACCAGGTTTAGACCGGGCTTAGACCAGTTTTAGAGCAGGTTTAGACCAGTTTTAGACCAGGTTTAGACCGGGCTTAGACCAGGTTTAGACCAGGTTTAGACCGGGTTTAGACCTGGTTTAGACCAAGTTTAGACCGGGTTTAGATCAGGTCTAGACCGGTTTAGAGCTGGTTTAGACCATGTTTAGAGATGGTTTAGAGCTGGTTTAGACCAGGCCTAGACCAGGTCTAGACCAGGTTTAGACCAGGTTTAGACCGGATTTAGACCAGGTTTAGACCAGGTTTAGACCGGGTTTAGACCGGGTTTACAGCTGTTTTAGACCGGGTTTAGACCAGGTTTAGACCAGCTTTAGACCGGGTCTAGACCAGGTTTAGACCGGGTTTAGTTCAGGTTTAGACCAGGTTTAGAACAAGTTTGGACCAGGTTTAGACCAGTTTTAGACCGGGTTTAGACCAGGTTTAGACCAGGTTTAGACCAGGTTTAGACCAGGTTTAGACCGGGTTTAGACCAGGTTTAGACTGGGTTTAGACCAGGTTGAAACCAACTTTAGACCAGTTTTAGACCAGGCTTAGACCAGCTTTAGACCTGGTCTAGACGAGGTTTAGACCGAGTTTAGACCAGGTTTAAACCAGGTTTAAACCAGGTTTAAACCAGGTTTAAACCAGGTTTAGACCAGGTTTAGACCAGGTTTAGACCAAGTTTAGACCGGGTTTAGACCAGGTTTAGACCGGGTTTAGACCAGGTTTAGACCAGGTTTAGACTGGGTTTAGACCAGGTTTAGACCTGGTTTAGACCAGATTTAGACCAGCTTTAGACTGGGTTTAGACCAGGTCTAGACCAGGTTTAGAGCTGGCTTAGACCAGGTTTGGACAGGTTTTAGACCAGGTTTAGACCGGGTTTAGACCAGGTTTAGACCGGGTTTAAACCAGGTCTAGAACGGGTTTAGAGCTGGTTTAGACCAGGTTTAGAGCTGGTTTAGAGCTGGTTTAGACCGGGTTTAAACCAGGTCTAGACCAGGTTTAGACCAGGTTTGCACCAGGTCTAGACCAGGTTTAGACCGGGTTTAGTTCAGGTTTAGACCGGGCTTAGACCAGGTTTAGACCAGCTTTAGACCAGGTCTAGACCAGGTTTAGACCGGGTTTAGTTCAGGTTTAGACTGGGTTTAGAACAAATTTGGACCAGGTTTGCACCAGGTTTAGACCAGTTTTAGACCGGGTTTAGACCAGTTTTAGACCGGGTTTAGAACAGTTGTAGACCAGGTTTAGACTGGGTTTAGACCAGGTTTAGACTGGGTTTAGACCAGTTTTAGACCTGGTCTAGACGAGGTTTAGACCGGGTTTAGACCAGGTTTAAACCAGGTTTAGACCAGGTTTAGACCGGGTTTAGACCAGATTTAGACCAGGTTTAGACCAGGTTTAGACCAGGTTTAGACCAGGTTTAGACCGGGTTTAGACCAGGTTTAGACCAGGTTTAAACCAACTTTAGACCAGTTTTAGAGCAGGCTTAGACCAGTTTTAGACCTGGTCTAGACGAGGTTTAGACAGGATTTAGACCAGGTTTAGACCAGGTTTAGACTGGGTGTAGAGCAGTTTTAGACCTGGTTTAGAGCAGGTCTAGACCGGGTTTGGACTGGATTTAGACCAGGTTTAGAGCTGGTTTAGACCAAGTTTAGACCAGGTCTAGACCAGGTTTAGACCGGGTTTAGACCAGGTTTAGACCGGGTGTAGAGCAGTTTTAGACCTGGTTTAGACCAGGTCTAGACCAGGTTTGGACCGGATTTAGACCAGGTTTACACCAGGTTTAGACCAGTTTTAGACCAGGTTTAGTCCGTGTTTAGACCGGGTTTATACCAGGTTTAGACCTGGTTTAGACCAGTTTTAGAGCAGGTTTAGACCAGTTTTAGACCAGTTTTAGACCGGGTTTAGACCAGGTTTAGACCGGGTTTAGACCAGGTCTAGACCGGGTTTAGAGCTGGTTTAGACCATGTTTAGAGATGGTTTAGAGCTGGTTTAGACCAGGTTTAGACCAGGTCGAGATCAGGTCTAGACCAGGTTTAGACTGGGTTTAGACCAGGTTTGCACCAGGTTTAGATCAGTTTTAGACCGGGTTTAGACCAGGTTTAGACCGGGTTTAGACCAGGTTTAGACCAGGTTTAGATCGGGTTTAGACCAGGTTTAGACCAGGTTTAGACCTGGTTTAGACCAAGTTTAGACCGGGTTTACACCAGGTCTAGACCGGGTTTAGAGCTGGTTTAGACCATGTTTAGAGAGGGTTTAGAGCTGGTTTAGACCAGGTTTAGAGAGGGTTTAGAGCTGGTTTAGACCAGGTTTAGACCAGGTTGAGATCAGGTCTAGACCAGGTTTAGACCAGGTTTAGACCAAGTTTAGACCGGGTTTACACCAGGTCTAGACCGGGTTTAGAGCTGGTTTAGACCATGTTTAGAGAGGGTTTAGAGCTTGTTTAGACCATGTTTAGAGATGGTTTAGAGCTGGTTTAGACCAGGTTTAGACTGGGTTTAGACCGGGTTTAGACCAGGTTTAGACCAGGTTTAGACCAGGTTTGCACCAGGTTTAGACTATTTTTAGACCGGGTTTAGACCAGGTTTAGACCAGTTTTAGACCAGGTTTAGACCAGGTTTAGACCAGGTTTCGACCAAGTTTAGACCGGTTTTAGACCGGGTTTAGACCGGGTTTAGAGCTGGTTTAGACCAGGTTTAGACCAGGTTGAGATCAGGTCTAGACCAGGTTTAGACTGGGTTTAGACCAGGTTTGCACCAGGTTTAGATCAGTTTTAGACCGGGTTTAGACCAGGTTTAGACCGGGTTTAGACCAGGTTTAGACCAGGTTTAGACTGGGTTTAGACTGGGTTTAGACCAGGTTTAGACCAGGTTTAGACCAGGTTTAGACCTGGTTTAGACCGGGTTTAGACCAGGTTTAGACCAGGTTTAGACCAGGTTTAGAGATGGTTTAGAGCTGGTTTAGACCAGGCCTAGACCAGGTCTAGACCAGGTCTAGACCAGGTTTAGACTGGCTTTAGACCAGGTTTAGACCAGGTTTAGACCAGGTTTAGACTGGGTTTAGACCAGGTTTAGACCAGGTTTAGACCTGGTTTAGACCAGATTTAGACCAGGTTTAGACTGGGTTTAGACCAGGTTTAGACCAGGTTTAGACCTGGTTTAGACCAGATTTAGACCAGGTTTAGACCAGGTCTAGACCAGGTTTAGACCGTGTTTAGACCAGGTTTAGACCAGGTTTAGACCAGGTTTAGACTGGGTTTAGACCAGGTTTAGACCAGGTTTAGACTGGGTTTAGACTGGGTTTAGACCAGGTTTAGACCAGGTTTAGACCTGGTTTAGACCAGATTTAAACCAGGTTTAGACTGGGTTTAGGCCAGGTCTAGACGAGGTTTAGACCGGGTTTAGACCAGGTTTAGACCGGGTTTAGACCAAGTTTAGACCGGGTTTAGACCAGGTTTAGACCGGGTTTAGACCAGGTTTAGACCAGGTTTAGACCAGGTTTAGACCGGGTTTAGACCGGGTTTAGACCAGGTTTAGACCAGGTTTAGACCGGGTTTAGACCAGGTCTAGACCGGGTTTAGAGCTGGTTTAGACCATGTTTAGAGATGGTTTAGAGCTGGTTTAGACCAGGTCTAGACCAGGTCTAGACCAGGTCTAGACCAGGTCTAGACCAGGTCTAGACCAGGTTTAGACTGGCTTTAGACCAGGTTTAGACCAGGTTTAGACTGGGTTTAGACCGGGTTTAGACCAGGTTTAGACCTGGTTTAGACCAGATTTAGACCAGGTTTAGACTGGGTTTAGACCAGGTATAGACCAGGTTTAGACCGTGTTTAGACCAGGTTTA